>CAMZMU010000035.1:28339908-28656610 GCA_947311845.1 Poa pratensis | reverse complement strand
CGTGTGCCATTGTGCACAAACGATCCCACTCGCCGCTCCGATAACCGCGCGGTAGTGCGCAGTTACCGCCCGCGGTTATAAATACAGGCCCAGGGCAGTGCATCCCTCTTCTTCCTCATCCACTCCGTTCGCCTCCATCGCAACCAGCGCCGCCGCTTCCAGTCGAGAGACGCGTTCCCGCCGCCGCCGACGAGCAGCTCCTCCGTCGCTGCTGCGACGCGTCACCGGCGCCGCCCTTCAGCACCTCATTTTCACGGTATGTACTCCCTTTCTTGATACCCTAGGCATTGCTCTAGGTTTCTTCCTCTTCGCGCTTTGGTTCTTCATATGTTCTTGAATAAAACTCTATTTACCTCCTCCGGTAGATCTTACTCGCATACTCTTTTGGGTAGAAATTGTTTCATGCCTCGGACAGATGTTCGCCTAGCATAGATATGCCTCTATGTACATAGATAGCCGCCAACTCCTCCTGAGTTAGCCAGATATAGCCTTAGATTCCAGATTTACTTTTTCCTTTGCTAAACTTCTGTGCATTCTCTGCAGATTGATTCTGCCGAGATGTCTCCTCCTGAGACTTCGGAACAAACCGAGGTTCCAGACCTCGAACTGGAGGTCGGAGAACGAGCCGGCTGGGAAGGTTCGGATGTAACTCCGGACGAAATCCAGTGGCTCAGGGCGACTCGGCGGATTCCCACCGGGGTAGAGTGTCGCCTGCCAGAGGGCGAACTCGAGCCTCAAGTCAAGCAAGGGGAACGGGTGGTCTTCGTCGCGCACTTCCAGCGCGGCTTCGGACTGCCCGTTAGTGATTTCTTCCGGAGCTTCCTCGACAAGTTCGGGCTCCAGGTTCATCATCCCCCGCCAACGCCATCACTACTCTCTCCTGCATCGTCTCCTTCTCTGAGGGATACCTCGGCCTCAAAGCCACGGTAGACCTCTTTTCTCGCTACTTCCAACTTAAGCGGCAAGTGATCCCGGCTCCAAAAAACAAGGATCTGCCCAAGCTTCTAACCGCCTGCGGAGCTGCCACCATAGCTCCTCGCCGAAACTCCATCTTCCCACGTATCACTACTCCGGACACCGTTCGCAAGTGGCTCCGGACGTGGTTTTACGTGAAGAACTCCGGCGAAGAGGACTTCCTCAACCTGCCGGCGTTTAACCTCAGCCCTCCTACAGAACAGCTCAACTGGGACTACGCTCCCCCTCACACCGGCGAACTCAAGTCCATCCATGGGTATATTGCGAAATGGCAGGACCCGGAGGACCCCGAAACGACGGGAAAGTCCTGACGGCTGACGACCTGGCCTGCACATTCGTGAAGCGCAGGGTCTCCCCTCTCCAGGCGAGGTCTCACAAGATCTGCCACATGAGCGGTCTTTATGACCCCACCCGACATACGCACATTGCACTGGACAATGCCGCGGTAGCTCGGCGAGTCCGAGCTATCACCAAGTCCAAGATCTCTGATGCTTGGACATGGGGAAGGGAGCCCCACTACAGGACCAAGCCAGCGAAACAGGTACGCTATTCCGACGTTTTCTTCGATACTCCTTTACCACCGAGGTCTTGCTACCGACGTTCATCTTGACAATTTTCTTCCTAACTCCTTTTCATATATCTGCCATACAGCTGTTCGCCCGCCAGACCGCCGAGGATGGAGTCCATCCTGCGGACCACTTCGGCGAGGATCTCCCTGTCGAGGACCCACCATCCAACGTGGACCCTGACGACGAGGATTTTATGCCCATTGCCTCGGCCCGCATCACCACCGCGGGTAAGCCTCAAGCACAAGCTTCAGTTCAAGAGATTTCGGATGACGAGGAGGGGTTCCTTGTCGTGGAACCAATAAACGCGGTACCTCTCTCCTGCCTTCCTCACCTTCCGAACTTTACTCCAGCAACCAGCCGGAAACGCGCTGGTGCCGCAACTCGGCCGCCGAACCATCCGCCACTGGAGCCTCCGGACCCACTGAGGCTCCGGTCAAGAGACGCGGCTGAAGAAGTCCGGACATCCTCCTCATGCCCGGGGGGCAGGAGGCTTCCTACCTCGGATGGGTAATGCTTTGCTTCTATAGCCAACAATGTTTGTTGCTTAAACATATTATCTCGGTATTAACACTTGACCATCTTCTTTTCGTTGCAGTGCCCCCATAGACGTGGATCAGGAGGTATCCTCCATGACTGCACCCGTTGGTGCCTCTGAAGCCACGACCTCCCCGACGAACTCTCGCCCCGGATCTCCTCCACCGAGGTCTGGCCCGGCTTGGGGAAATCTGCCCCCACCCGAGGTCAGACTTCTCCGCGTCCTCAAACGGATGCGGAACCAATCGCGCCAGGACTTCGGCTACCACCTTGCCGGAGCCTCGACTCTCCCCCCGAAGCCAGACTGCCCGCAACCAACAGCAGCAACAGCAGAAGCATCAGCAGAAGCAACAGCCCCAAAAACCACTCCGCCAAACCACCTTGCCGTTGGAGAAGGGCAAGGAGAAAGAGAAAGAGACGGTGAAGTCCAAGGTCACCCCCAAACCAACATCTGGGTCTGGCACCCTGACTATCTCTTCTCCTTCAAGGATCCAACCGAGGTCTCCTCCCCCGGTGACACGCCGAATTCCTCCATTCGCCGCACCCATTGATGAGACTGCCCCTCCGGCCGAAGAATATGCTCGGAGGGCATCTCTCATATTGGATAATCGGCCTGCTTCAAGTTCCGAGGCTGCTTTGGCCGTGGAGGCCTCGATTAGGGGCATCGAGCAGGGCGGACCGTGGGGATTTCCTCCTCTGCGCACTGATAGTGGCCAGAGCCTCGGCTCCTTGGAACATTACAATGCAGACTGGAATTCTGCAGACGAGGTCTCCTCGGCCTCCTTAGCTGCTCCGGTGGCTGAGCATCCCGCGGGAAACAGCGCCTGCGGCCGAAGCGTATATGATCTACAAACTGCTGCCTGCTTCGTGCTGGTCAAACCATCGACGTAAGTCCTATTCTCTTTACTTTCATGCAGTATCTCATCTAATATCCACCATCCCAGTCCCCGAGATTCGAGGTAAACTATTGACGCTCCGTCGGAGTTAAAATTGTTTGGCTTGAATCTCAACTTTCCATTTTCATCCGACGTATCCAATCCATTTTATCTCACTTTAGCATGCACCTCGGGTACGAGTCCCCGAGACTCATGTCGAGGCATACCCCGGCAACATTTTCCCAATGATTTGACTCCGAGTCCCCGAGACTCTTGTCGAGGTATAACCTTTCTAACCGAGCTATATGTTTCTTCCTTGCAGAATACTATGAACATCCGTACGGACGTCTTCCACTCTCTCTTGTTCGCACACAAGAACCTCCATGATGCGCACAAGGCCGCACTTGCAGCGAAGAAAACTCGGATGACCAGCTAGCGCAAGAGAAAGCCGAGTATCTCGGCTGGTAAAGGAACTGAAGCGCATTGATGGCTCCGGAAATCAGAAACGGAGAAGCTGAAGGATGAGAAGGATAGGCCGTCGAGGCAGAGAAGAAACTTCGGGAGGATCTGCCAAGGACCACCAAGAAGCTCTCCAAGTAGCCGAGGTCCGCGCCAACTCGGCCACAGAGCTTTGGAAGCTCTGCAGGCGCAGGTCAACCAGTTTCTCCCGACGCTGCAAACTATCAACCGAGATGGACAGTAAGTTTCTTGCCTCCCTTAGCTTTTCTTTGTCCTCCACACCATTGGTTTTCTCTGCCGAACCATTTCTCACACTGATAACAGGCTACCCTACTATAGAGCATTTTACCTACACCCAAGTTGCGGCCCGCAGCATCATCACTGGTCGGCACAGGGAGAGGCGGAACGAACAGAACCCCGATTGGACCGTTGAGGACCATATCGTGGCCATCAAGTCTAGGATCAATCCCTTGAAGACCATTGGGTCAGAACTCCTCGACGCAGGTCTGTGTGCTTTCAGCCTTATGGCCTCTTGCTGATGCTCCGAAATCTACGAGGATCTTGCCTCCAAGCTTCGTGAAGCCGAACAAAGACTCCGAGAGTGGCGTTCATCTTCAGCTCGCGCTGGAGCTGATGCCGCTCTCAAATTCATCATGACTTGGTGCGAGAAGATCGACCTCGAAAAGATGGACACTCTTCGCCGAGGCTCGCCCTGGTCCTCGGACCCAATCTCATCAAGCGCCGCGAAAAGATGGCTGCCTTCTTCGCTGGATATGCCAACACAAGAACTTGAGCGAAGGAGACACCTACTCCGACGCCGAGGATTACGCCAGAAGACGAGGAATACGAAACAGAATCCGACGTCGAGGCCGAGCAAGGTGACGACGGTGAAACCCGCGAAGCAGAAACCGAGGCTCCTCCCAACCTGATGCCGAGGTTACTGCCGACGTTGCCAGCACTTCCCAGGCTACCTCGGCTCCGGACGAAATCCCTGCTGCATCGGCTGCTGCCGACGTAATTCCTGATGCCTCGACCTGAACTTATGCTTGGCCAGAAAACTTCATTAAATCCCCGGTATGCCGGGACGCAGATGTAATCAAACTTAAGTAGTTCCTTTGCTACCTCTATTACTATTATGCTCATCCGAACCATGCTTTTCTAGGCTTTATATCGAATCCTTTTGAACAAGTGCCGAGTTCACTTTCGTGTTTACTATAGTTGGCAGTCTCTGCTCTTGTCTGCCATTCTGGCGTTCGACAGTCGAGTCACAAGATTGTTGTTCATAGCATACAGTACTTAGTAAATTCCGAGGTATAGTTCAAAGTCATCCGACATAAAAAGAAGTAAAAAAGGGGTTAGTAAACGACATATGCCGACTGTCTTTTTGGACCGAGTCCCCGAGTTCATTTTCATGTTTCCCATGTTCTTTCGTCTTTGCTCTTGACTGCCATGCTGGCGTTCGTCAGTCGAGTCACAAGATTAGTTACACAGCATACAGTACTTGAAGTTTGAGACGAGGTTCAAAATAGTCCGGCATACGAACGAAAAAGAAGTACAAACATAAAACAAGCATGCATAGCGAGGCAGTCCCCGAGCTCATTTTTAAGGTGCCGAGTTTTTATTAAAGATCAGCCGAGGTACATACATTACTTCCTTCAACAGTAGAAGGGTCGGAGTAGAGCTACATTCCATGGACGCTGAAGCTCCGCATCGGGTCTATCCAGCCCATCTCCCCTTGGCTCCTGTGCATCTATAAGATAGTACGAATCATTGTGCAAAGCTCGGCTCACAATGTATGGTCCCTCCCATGGAGGTGACAACTTGTGCCGACCTTTGCTGCGCTGAACAAGCCTCAGCACTAGGTCTCCTTCATTAAACTTTCGGGGTTTTACATGCCGGCTTTGATAGCGTCGGAGACCCTGCTGATATATTGCTGACCGAGATAAGGCCAATTCTCTTGCTTCCTCAAGCAGATCTACAGCATCTTCCCGAGCTTCTTTAGCCTCGGCTTCTGTGTACATTGCCACTCTGGGCGCATCATATTCAATGTCGGTTGGCAGCATTGCCTCGGCCCCATAGACCATGAAGAATGGCGTATAGCCTGTTGATCTGTTCGGTGTGGTCCTTAAACCCCACAGAACTGCTGGTATCTCATCGATCCAACACCCCGGTGTTTTCAACAGTGGTTCTATAGCCGAGCTTTGATTCCGGCCAATACCAATGCATTTGACCTTTCTACTTGCCCATTAGCCTGTGGGTGAGCCACCGAGGCTACATCAAGTCGAATTCCCTTACTCATGCAGAACCGAGCAAACTCTCCGACAGCAAAGTTCGTGCCGTTGTCTGTAATGATACTATGAGGATATCCATATCTCAGGATTATTTCCTTCAAAAAGGTCACTGCCGTATGACCATCCACTTTTCGGATTGGCTTCACCTCGATCCACTTAGTGAATTTGTCCACCATCACCAGTATGTGAGTCATATTGCCTCGGGCTGGCTTGAATTCTCCCACCATGTCCAGACACCAAACTGCAAAGGGCCACGTGATAGGAATGGTCTTGAGCGCCGAAGCTGGCATGTGCTGCTGCTTGGCGAACCTTTGGCACCCTTCACATTTCCGAACTATATCTTCTGCATCGGCATTGGCGTGGGCCAATAGAACCCGTGCCGGAACACCTTGGCCACCAGAGCTCTTGTGCTGCAATGATGTCCACATTCTCCTTGGTGGATTTCTAAAAGCATCTCCTTGCCTTCAGCTGGTTCGACACACCTCTGCAACACCTCGGTCACACTTCTCTTGTATAGCTCCTTGTTGATGATGGTGTATCCCTTAGCTCTCCTCTGGATTCTCCTTGCCTCGGTTGTATCACTTGGCAAACTTCCGTCAGTTATGAAGTTCATTATCTGCTCCGCCCATTCCGGCACTGGATGTAGAGGAAAAAGGCTCTCATCTATCTCCATTGGTTCGGCCGCCATGATCTCCGCCATGATTGCCTTTACCATTGCTCGGCCAGTCCCCGAGTGTTGGTGCGAAGTCCCCGGGCCAGATCCGAAGCTCCCACCATCCACTCCATGGGAAAAGCTCCATCAGTCCCGGGTACTGCGAAGCAGTCCCCGATTTCGGCCAAACGCATCCGACGTCTACCTCCATAGGCTCAGGCTCCGGATTTGGTGGTAAGAAAATTGATTCGGAATCAGGAGAAGGCTTGATTGAAGGAGTTCTCAAATTCAGTGCTATCCCCGGTGGCACCGGTTCTTTGGATGAACCGAGCTTGGACAATACGTCGGCGGCTTCATTCTCCCCCCGAGGTATGTGCTTGTACTCACATCCTTCGAAAAACCCAGACACCTTTTGCACATGAAACCGATACAACTCCATGTTCGCATCCAATGCATCCCAAGTGCCGGTGGATTGATGCACCACCAAAGCTGAATCGCCGAAGCATTCTATACGCCGGACGCCTATCTCCTTTGCCACCTTGAGCCCATGGATCAGGGCCTCATACTCCGCCACGTTGTTCGACGCCGAGAAATGGATTTGCAGCACATACTTCAACTGGTCTTGCTTCGGCGAGGTTAGGACTATGCCGGCACCTAATCCGACCTTGGTCTTGGACCCATCAAAGTGCATCTTCCAATAATTATAGTCCGGCAAGGGCGGCTCATATTGCATCTCGGCCCAATCGCATAAAAAGTCCGGCAGCGCCTGCGACTTGATTGCATCTCGCCTTTCATAATGCGGAGTGTATGGAGATACCTCGATCGCCCATTTGGCAACTCGCCCAGTTGCGTCCTTGCATCCGATGATCTCCGAGATTGGAGCATCACATACCACCGTCATGGGATGCTCTTGGAAGTAATGCTTCAGTTTCTTAACCGCCAGGTATACTCCGTACGTCATCTTCTGGTAGTGGGGGTAGTTTTGCTTCGACGTGGATATCACCTCGCTCAGGTAGTAGATTGGTCTCTGCACCGATTTGCCTCCTTCGTCTCGCTCCACCACCACTGCAACACTTACGACCCGGTTTGTAGCCGCAATGTATATCAACATCGGTTCATTCTGCAAAGGGGATGCCAACACCGGAGCAGTGGATAACATCTTCTTCAGCTCATTGAACGCCGCGTCCGCCTGCGGGGTCCAAGTGAAACTGGTACTTTTCTTCATAAGTTGATACAATGGTAAGGCTTTTTCTCCTAGCCGACTTACAAACCGACTTAAAGATGCAAGGCATCCCGTGAACTTCTGCACATCTTTTAAACAGTTCGGCAACTTCATTCTTTCGATAGCTCGGATCTTAGCCGGGTTAACTTCTATACCTCGGCTCGATACGAGGAAACCGAGCAATTTTCCAGCCGGGACACCAAAGGTGCACTTGTCCGGGTTAAGTTTCAACCGATACTTTCTTAAATTTGCAAATGTCTCTTCGAGGTCTTCGATGAGAGTATGCTTCTTTTTAGTTTTGATAACAATCATCGACATACACTTGCACATTCTTGCCCATTTGAGAATGTAAGCACTTCTGCATACACCTTTGATAAGTTGCCCCGGCATTTCTCAAACCGAAACACATGACACGATAGCAATACGCCCCGTACGGGGTAATAAAGGCAGTCTTTATTTGATCATCAGTGTTCAGTGGGATCTGGTGAAAACCAGAATATGCATCAATAAAAGACAACAGCTCACATCCAGCCGTAGAATCGATCACTTGATCAATCCGAGGTAAAGGAAAGGGATCCTTCGGGCACGCCTTGTTCAGGTTGGTGAAGTCAATGCACATGCGCCACACCTTGACTACCGCCGGTTCGTCCTTCTTTTTCTCCACGAGGACTGGATTAGATATCCAGTCCGGATGCAGCACTTCCATGATGAAGCCTGCAGCCAGTAACTTCGCCAGTTCTTCGAGTACCACCTTTCTTCGGTCATCTGAGAGCCGCCGCGTCGGTTGACGCACTGGTTTCACCTCTGGCCGAACAAACAAAGAGTGCTCTGCCAACTCCCTCGGAACACCTGGCAGGTCTTTAGCCGACCATGCAAAAATGTCCCGATTCTCACGGAGGAAGTGACAGAGCGCGCTTTCCTATTTCTCGTCCATGCCAGTACCAATGATGGCGAAACGCTCCGGGTTCTCCGAGTCCAGCGGGATTTTCTTGGTCTCCTTGGGCACCTCGAATGAAGCGCTCATGTCCGGAGTAATTAGTCCGGACATGCCGAGCTGAGTAGACTGCGCCATTGCCACCACCTTCTGAAGTTGCTTCTTCTCCGCCGCGATCACCAAGGACTCGGCTAAACTAGATCCCGCCGAGGCACATTGCATAGCCTTCTTGTAGTCACCAGAAATGGTTATTATTCCCTTGGCCCCGGCATTTTCATCTTTAGGTAGGCCACATGAGTGGAGATCATGAACTTGGCCAAGGCTGGCCTTCCCAGCAAGGCATGGTAAGGGCTCTGCAAGTCCACAACCTCGAACTCAAGACTTTCAACTCGGCTGTTATCTCGGGTACCAAAACCCACGTCGACCCAAATCTTTCCCATAGGTGCACAAGAGACCCCGGGCACAATACCGTGAAATGTACAGCTGCTAGGCTGCAACTGGTTCGGTGAGTATCCCAGCTTGACCATTGTGTCTCGGTACATGATATTTATGGCACTCCCATTGTCCACCAAGACTCGGGTGAATCTCACATTGTTGGTCGGCCCACAAAACGTCGGATCCACCACCAGTGCATAGTTTCCAGGGCTCGGCATGATCCGAGGTGTATCTTGCCTGCTCCAAGTGATCTCTTGCTCGGACCAGTTCATGTATTTCACCACCGCCGGAGTTACTGCATTCACCTCCTTGGCACGCCTCAGCATACTCTTCTTATCAGTTGACTCAGTCACAAACACCACGTAGCTTGATGTACTTCCCTATAATCATTACCGGGGTTCTCATACCTCTGATTCTCAAAGGACCACGTTTGGCTTTGGCCGGCACCACCGTTGTTGTTGTTGCCCTGGGCACTCACTGCATTCACCGGTTTCGCCTGCACCGTCTTCTGGTTTTGGGCCGCATGCACCGGGGTTGAATTTGCTCCGGTTAAGCTCTGATTCTGCGCCGCTATGGTCGGCTTATGCTGCTGCTGCGTTCGGATATTGAGGTCTACGCCATTGGTTCGGTGGCCCACTCCGGTTTGCCCCAGCTTTCGCCCCTTCTGCAGCGGTTCGGTGATGAAAACTACACTGCAGAGTGGTATGGTTGGGTGTTCTGCCATTCCTGCCATGATAGATACATGGTCCATTCACCAATGACTCGTAAGTCACAGGTGGTCCGGCCTCTGCCACTGCTTCGCACCACCTCCCTGATTCTGGTTCTGGTTCGGAGTCCACGCCTGACCCTCAGTCTTCGGTTTCTGGGCGCCTCCAGGTCCGGACTGACTTGGGTTTACAGCATTGACTTGGAAATCTGGTTCTCTCCTCTTCTGCCCGAACTCTTGACGGTTATCAAACCTCGGTCCGTTGTTGCGATTGTTCATCGGATTCCTCCTGTTCCGGGCATTCCCATCCAGCAGAGGCTGCATCGGATCGCCAAGGGCATAGGAATCAGCTATCCGAATCGTCTCGGCCAGAGTCTTTGGCATATCTCTCTGGAGCCTCTGCCACAACATGCTACCATACCGACATCCATCAGCAAACCACGCTATAGCCTGTGCTTCGATAACTCCCTCACAGGAGTTCCGAACATTGCTCCACCGAGTCAAGAATTCTCGGTCAGTCTCATTGTCCTCCTGCTTGCACGCCTGCAAAAGCTGAGGTCGGTTTGGCCTCTTGTAAGTGCTGGCGAAGTTGCTATTGAATGCCTCCTCTAAATCCAGCCAGCAATCGATGCTATTCTCCGGCAAATTGTTCAGCCAGATCCGAGCAGGACCTTCCAACATGTGCGGGAGATACCGGACCGCCCATCGGCGATTGCCCCCCGCAATGTATACTGCTGAAACATAATCAGCTAGCCAATCTTGCGGCTTGGTGCTCCCATTGTACGGCCTGGTACTCCGACCCAACTGAAACTGAGACACTGGTGGAGGTGGTTCCTTCATGATCCGAGGTCCAAAACACGCCGGACCAGGAGGGCCTTCCTCCTCCAACTTCTCGGACATGTAAATCCGATCTAGCTTGTAGCGCGCATCACCTGTAGGCAACGTCCGAGCTCCGATACGCTCTCCCAATGCACCATCCACTCTATAGAATCCAGCCCGCTCCATGGCTGAATTTCCATCATCATATCGGTCGCCACCTCGACCGACGTTCTTCGGCTGCGGAACATACTCCGGCTCTTGCTGATACTGCTCCTGCGGCCGGGGTTGCTGCTGATGCCTCGGGGGCTGAGGTGGTTTACCTCGGCCAGCCGACGCTGCTTGCCCACCGTTCTGATTTCCCTGAGCTGAACGGCCTTTAGCTCGGCTTGCATCACCTGGGCCGGGGTCTCCATTGGCTCGGCTAGCGTCGACCTTTTGCTTCCCAGCTAACACCGGATCGTACACTTGCAGCTGCATCTCCTTGTTCCGACCTGAAGTGACACTCCGGGCACGATCGGCTCCTCCGACGTGTGGAGACGAGGCTTGCCCCTTGGACCCTGGCTAACTGGCCTAATCGAATGGACCGCCTGCGAACCGCCAAGCCCGGCCTTGCGGAGGGCTTCATTTTGCTTGCTGGCCACATGCACTAACTCATTGAGCCGCTTCTGCTGCTCACGCCATGCATCTCCGGTCAACTCCGATAGCCCGGCCCTTACTGCTTCGGCTGCTCTAAGGTTCTTGCTGGTGAACTATACACCGGCCTACCAGTAGCCGACCTGCTACTTGTTGCCTTACTCGAGCCCGAGACTGCAGCCCTAACCATCTCCTCATAGAGGTCCTTGCCTCGGTTGAACAGAGCAGCTTTCTTACGCCGCACAACCGGAGTAAAACCATCTCTATACCATGTGCAGCATTGTACTCCTTCTGCTCCATATCGAACTGCTGCTTAGCCTCGGCCAGCAACCGAGCTTCTCTCAGCACTCTGGCGCTCTGCCTCTAACCCGGCCACCGTATGCTCCACACTTGCCTCTACTGCGAGTGGCCGAGCTAACCTATCAACGATAGCTTCTAAGGGAACTTCTTCCCTTGGCATGCCCAACTGCTCATTCTGACTAGGTTTCTCGTACGGAAACTTCGCCGCCGACCTGATTTCTCAGGCAGCGCGGTTGGCGTCGCCTCCACCTCGGCTAGCGCGACCTTGCCAGCATCTGCCTTGCTAGCTGCAGGCTTGGTACCAGCCACCATCACCTCCACACACCTCGGAGGGCGAGTGACACGCCGCCCAAAGCCGCCAGGAGAGGAGTTTCGTCGTCCACGAGCACCTGCTCCGGGTACTCGCGAGCCACCTCGACAGCAACGTATGTGGGGAAGCTGCCGAGCATCATGAGGAAACCATCGGTGGGGAAAGGCTTGCCGGCGAAGCACCCCGCATTGTCGCTCACAAAGGCGAACTCGCCGATCTTGGTAACAAGGCCAGAAAGAACACACTCAGAGGAGCCCGTCCGGATGGAAACTCCACCCAACGCCTCAATCTGCCCCACGGTGGGCGCCAACTGTCGTGGTGGGATCACGGCAGATGCCATGGGTATGGCTTAGTTGGGGCCGAATGGTCGTTGGGGGAATCCGGGGAGGGTTTATGCACTCAAGATGTGCACAAGCAAGAACATGCAAGAAACCACAAGAACATGAACAAGAAACCAAGAAACCAAGAACACAAAAGACACCACGATGTACCCAGGTTCGGGGCCTTCGTGAGGAAGTAAAACCCCTACTCCTGCCTTTCCTCTCTCAATATATCAGTGTCGTTCTCAGGTACAAGGTGCTCCTCGAGCTGTATGATGCTGCTCAAGTGAGA
The DNA here is from genome assembly GCA_947311845.1 of Poa pratensis. NCBI lineage: Eukaryota > Viridiplantae > Streptophyta > Magnoliopsida > Poales > Poaceae > Poa > Poa pratensis. The sequence continues at coordinate 28,644,284 of CAMZMU010000035.1, read as the reverse complement.
GCTCTAGATAGAAGATGAAACTATGAAGGGGGAAATGAGCTAGGGTTTTTGCCGTCCTCCTCCCTGGAGGTAGAGATGCCGCATATATACATGGCCGAAGTACAGTTTTACCCCTGCCTACAACTAACAATGGCATGGCCAAAAGGTAGAAGACAAGCCTCTGCCTCCTGCCAGCTCAACGGCCGGACTGTCAGGCCAGACAGGCCTAGCTTTCCTCTTCCGGTCATACTTCAGTAGCCTGCCGAGGTCTAGCCTGTAGACCTTTCCCGAAATAGCCAAGTCAGCTCCTAGGCCCCCGAGCTTCCGGGAAACCCGTGGACGGACCTCGCCGTCCTCTGAAGCCTCGGGCTACGAGCTCTGCGGCACCCGTGACCTCTCTGACATGCCTCGATCCTTGCTGCCAACCTCGGATAACACTCCTGATCCTATACCTCGGTAGAGAATACCTTATTCCTGTGGTAGCTAGCTGACTGCCCCGAGGTTGATACCTCGGAGGATATACCTCGGAGAATATACCTCGACGTACGCCTTACGTCGGATGACGCCTCCTGCGTCCTTGCTCAATCGTTACCTCGGACAGCTTACTGCCTTAACCTTACATGTCTTTACCTCATCTTTACCCTACCCGGGGGTAACCCCCCGACATGGCCTCACCCTATTCTCCAATGAACCTTGCCCAAAAGCTCGGTTCACCTTCCACTATTGATTTCCTTTGGGGCGGAAATCGAGTCCCTGAAAGGATCGAGTAGGTTGACTAGAGGGGGGGTGAATAGGCAACTACAAATTTTCTTATTCTTTTGATACAAATTTGGAATTGTTCAAATATAAGTTCTCCAGATATGCAACTAGGTGAACAATCCTATATGATGAGCAATAAACAACTAGCAAGATATTCTACACAAGATAAGCTAGCAATACAAGTAAAGGAAGGTTAAGAGATAACCACGGTGAACGCGGAGATGTTCTACCGAAGTTCACTTCCAATGGAAGCTACGTCCTCCGTTGGAGCGGTGCGGAGTCACAAAGTGAACTCCGAATAGCCTTGATATGGCACACCGTATCTCCCTCGTGTTATCCTCCGATGAGGAGTTCCACGAGCCACTATATGATGCCCTCAGTCGGCAACAAACCTTTACAAGGATGAGGCACACTCCACAACCGAATTGGAGCTCTCACCAAATTCCCGCGGCTCCTAAAGCCACAAGAATCACAAGGTCGGGGCACGACTCCACAACTTAATTGGAGGCTCCCGGCTAGTCCCCGCGGCTCCCAAAGCCACAAGAATGACCAACGACAATCCAAAGTATCAACGAACTTACAAGCTTCAAGCCCTCTCAAGAACGGAGGGGAAAATCAAATCGCTTGGGTGGAAGTGTAGATCTAGGTCAACTCTCCCAAGTCCTAGAAGGACAATGTTTGAGTGGGTAGGGAGAGATCTATAGGTTTGAAGCTTTCAACAATGGTGGGGGAGCTTATTCTGGTCGTGGTACCCTTCTCAATGTAGGAGAAGGTCATTAAATACCCCCACTTCAAAATCTGCCCGTTGGGAGCATTTTTCTGGTGCCAGCGGTACTACCGCTGGAATAGGGCGGTAGTACCGCTGTGGTCTTCTGCGCAGCGCCCACGGCAGTCAACACGCGGTCTTGTCTTCGCCCGAACCCACGCCCTCGGTACCAGTTGGTACCGCTCGAGGTACCGCTGGTGGTACCGGAAGACGCCTCCAAACGTCAAATCGGTGGTACCCGCAGCGGTACTCCATATGAGCGGCCAGAACATGAGATCAGCGGTACCCGCAGCGGTACCGCCTCCCAACAGCTTTTCCAGGGAGCTGGCGGTACTACCGCTTATCCCAGCGGTACTACCGCCCCTGCCAATTTTCCTTCATGGTAGACTTTCGTGGTGCGAATGCAATGAACATGAATGTGTAACCTGTTTAAACTTATATAAAACTGTTAGCTGGCCATCTTTGTATTCACATAAATCTTGCACTAAAACATGTCTACATACATGTGTGTGGTAAGTGACTAGTGTGACTTATATTTTGATACGGAGGGAGTAATTGTGATCAAATATGCATGATGATGACGATTCTGGGTGATTCATATTTTTCTGAACATTTTGGTATTAAGGAACACATTTTCGGATGCCCGATTAAAGTTATTAAATTTAGAATTTCCTCTTTTTAATTATTTACTTCTAATTATTTTTAATTCCAACGATAAATAAATTAGTTACTCGACTCGAGGAAGAGGGAGGAACTAGTACGAATCATCGGAGTCGATGTACCTAATAGCGAGAGGGGGAGCGGGGTGACATGCGCTAACGAGGGAAAAAGAAAAAGAGAAAGCAGCAGGAAAAATCTGCTCAGCCGGTTTCCAGCCCGGCTGGGCCGGTTTCTGGGCCGGCCTGGCTACAGAGGGCTCCGGCCAGCAGCCCGGTCTGGGCCGGTCCACAGGCCGGTCATGGGCCAGAGATCGACGGCCCCTAGCCCGGCTAAGCCGGTCTCTCGACCGAGTAACCGAGCGAGGCGACGAACTGCGACCGTGGGCTACGGCGAGGAAAATCCGGCGAACGGCACGGCGGCTCGCGCGGGAGGGGGAGAGGGGAAAGGGGTTTGGCACGGTGAGCTCACCAGGAACACGAGCACGGCAATGGCGAGGCAGGTGATGGCGTGGCAGCGACAAAATCGTCCGGCGAAGCGGCGTCGGGGACGGGTCGAGATCGAACGGCGGCGGCGATTCTCTGCGTTTCCAACCGATTCCTTCTACGTGGAGGATCAGCACGACGAGGCGGAGCGGGTGGCGGTGCTCGATTTACGCGGGGGCTACTCAGACGGCGGAGACGAGCACGGCCATCTCGAGCAGCGCGTCGGCCATGGAGGGAACAGACGAGGGAGAGGAGCAGGTGTGGGGAATGGGGAGCAGTGGGCTTCGTGTGCGCGCTCCTCGTGCAGGTAGAGGCAGGGGGGCCCGGCGACGCGCTTGTGCGCCGCGGCATGGTGGTGCGGTCCGGCGGGACCTTGCTCTTCGGTCGCTACAGGGGAGAGGATGAAGACGGCGAAATTGCAAGAAGGTCCCTGGAAGTTTTCAAACCATCACAGATTGGTCCCTGTCCAGTTTTTAAAACCAGCAGTAACTTCAAAGATTTCATTAAGGCACTAAACAATTTAGAAAAATCTACAAAAATTTGGGTAGCCTCCCAATAACTTGTAGAGGCACACAAAAATTGGCATGTTGAAATAAAATAGTTTGGTACCCCTTTGTTCATAGGTTTCAGTTCGGGCAAATTTCTAAATTCCAATATGTTGCTTCTTTATAAAATTTAGAGCAAGACCTAAATTGTATTTTGAACTCTTGAAACTTCCTTGACAAATAGGAGATGTCAAAGTAAGTTTATTTGCAAGATTGAGTGCCTTCGTTGTTTTGAAATTGGTTGAAACAAGTTTGGCATTTGTTTTTAAATGGTGCCAAAACCATTTGTGTGTTGTTTAGCAAGTTTAAATTGGATGCCATGATGCAATGCAACACAAAAAGCGAAAATTTTATTCAGGTTTTTAGGTTTCTGAACTTTGGGCTGTTACAACTCTACCCTCCTTACAGGAATCTCGTCCCGAGATTCTAGAGTAGGGAAGAGGGAAAGGTTACGACGGTCTTCAACGGTCTTCTCGGTGTAGATTGATTCAGCGCATCCTGAAGATCTTCATCGGCTTCACTTCAAGGTCACTATCAAGTACACCATAGAAAAGGAGAAAACTTTTCTGGAAGGATGGATCTTGTTGAATATACCACAACGGAGTACCTCCTGGTAGAATCCTAGGATGAGACTTCAAGCATCCCTTGGATTGACAGTTAGGAGACACCTGCGAGTGACGGGGAATTGATAGGAGTTTCCAGTTGGTAGACAATTGTTTCCCAAAGATTCAGAATATAAACTTTGTACAAGGCCCAAAATTTCTGAGGGAGAGTGTCGAAACAAGCTTCCAACAGATGAAGAGGTAACTTGTACTAGTCGGCTTGTGTAGAACTTTCCTCGCGGAGAAGTATTTCGAATCACAGGAGAAGGGTCGGGAAGATGGACCGAGAGAACTCTAGAAACTCCGCAAACGTTAGTATCGGGAAAAACTTCTTGATTTTCTAGACGTCGGGAACGAGCTTCTTGAGGATCACCAACTATCGCTTCTGATTGAGGTTCAGATCTGGTCAGGTGTAGTGATACTGCAGATTCAACATGGATGAATAGGGAGTCTTTGCCACAGATACCACCGGATTACTTTTGCTAGAACCCCAGGAGCTGGACTAGAATGTCTAACTCCCAAGAAGGAACGAGATTGTGGAACTCACGTATTAACAACTAGTCAGGAGACAGCTGCCCTACTTGGATACCTTGCAGCGAGACACGATTGAGTTCTTGATGGGAAACACCAACGAAGACAAAAGAAGTTCTCAGACTTCCTCTCTTTCTGGAACAATTCCATTAGTGGCTTGGATGCATAGATGAAATCTTCAAGGAATGGAGGTAACAACATACCATTCCGAGAATATTCTACACCTGCACGATCGAGTTGAGATGATTTTGAGGAACCAGACACTTCACTCAGATCCACGGCGACATCTTTCAGCAATTGCACGTGAACCAGGAAAGTCACCTCTAACTCCAGAACACATACCTTGTGAAGACAAAAAGTTAGTTCCAACAATTTTCCAATGCTAACGCCCAATATCCAATATAAATCTCCTCAAACATGGAGAAGACAAGAAGGTAGTTGATGGGCTCAATCACAAACTTATCCAGATACTCCAAGATGGTAGACTCATATTTCACCAGAACAGGGCATAAGTATTGGTCAGACTAACACATTCAGGTAGGTAGGTCGGAGTTTGATTTGACGATAGCCCAATTCAAATCAAAGATTTGTAGGATAGCATACCCACAAAGGAGATACCACCTAGCTTCAACACGGACAGACTAGACATCCCCTTGAAAAGGAACTATGTCGGGATAAAGCTCTTGTCTCTCGACTCTCCAAGTTGTTTAAGCTCAACCGAATAATTCTGGACATCCAGCACGATTTTCTTGGAGAAAGGAGTTGTTCAGAGAACCAGCTTACTCATAAGCTCAACATCACGGTCAGGTGACAACCTAGCGATACTTCTGGAAAGACCTCCAGAATACCACGATCCACATATAGGACATCACGATATACCGTTCCAAGAATCTTCTTCATTTGCATTATTGACTAGAATATCTCGATCCACCGGTATGTCTTGAATTCGAGAGAGAATCATGCCTTCCAAGGCAAAACAAGGTGGTCTAGGGAGCTTCGGTGTGAACCTAGCTCTTTGACCGAGGGAGTGCATCAGAGCCAACTGACTTGGTAGCACTGTCAAACTAAGCTTATTGATCGGCTGACCAGTCATGCTAAGAAGGGCAATGGATATCCCTGGATTTTCGCACAGTGAAAACTGCTAAGAATATCCGATAGACACATCATTTCTCACGACTTAACATTCTGGAGTAACAAGTCACTCGGAACACGGAGATTTAACGAGGAGTAAGAGCATCACTTCATCAAGAGGATCCTGACACCTAGCATGACCCCTTAATATAAAAGAGTGTGACACTCTATGGTGGAGCAGAACAAAGCCAAACGAGGCCCTTCTTCTGCAGATTACAATATTTTAACCTGGTCCGAGAAGTGGACGAGGTACTGGAGTTTGTTTCTCCTAACGAGATGAATTGAAAAGTCTTGTCGGATCGAGAGAGTGACTTACATCGAAACATACCAACGCACGATTAAAACTTTACTGTCAACTGACAGACCAAGGTTGGAAAGCAGATCAGAGTACGAAACATACTCAGGAGAAATTCCTAAGAGGTTGAAGATGCACCGGTTATTACTCAATTGTGATAACCATGCCCAAAAAGGAGAGATGCAGCAGAGTCATGACATAGAGGGGGATTCGCTAAGCGAATTCTGGTCATAACCCAGACGATTCCAATACAGAATCTCAAGCAAGACTGAGAAAGAGCTGAAGTTACATAGCCAGCTGAGGTGTGGAGAATTAAGGTTCAACCATTTACCAAACAGACCACATCAAGGACTTGGGTTAAAGGTCAGCTTCATGTGCCGAGAATCATAAGTAGCATAACAATCACATGGGTAACAACCCACACAATTCATCATGCCAGAATCACAGCACAATCTGGGACCTTCGGTTCAAGACCTTGGGTTGAAACCCAAAGATAAGAGCAAATGATTAGATTCGGTATAAACAACTGAGTTGATTTGGATTGCAACGCAGCGGGAGCAACTGGACACATAACACGAAAGGTAGAACCCAACCCCATTTCTAATCATTTTGAAGTAACAGACGAGGAGTAAAACCTTTAAACTCAAATCGAGGTAAGATTGCTCCGAGATCAGAGGGTAACCAGATAAGGAGTAAAAAGAATCCTAAGATGGTTTTCACAACTCATTTTTAGGTTAAAATATTTTCACAAACACTAGACTCAACATCGACCAGTAGAAGGGTTTCCTACAGGCAGTACTGCTCTGATACCAACTTGTGGCGCCCTGACCCGACTGCTATACAGTGATACTATGTCTCCGGTTATCCGATACCACCAGACACACTATCAAAGCATAATAGAGAGATCAAGACTTGTGGAACAACTGGCACATCATAGACTCTACGACACAAAATCATATAGTTCAACTCTTATAATAGAGAAAGATAGCCAATGACAATCAGAGGTCACAGACCCAACATTACAACAAGCGGAAGCGAAGGGCGTTGTTCTAAACAACAAGATCCAAATATGGCCTACGAGGCCTACAAATAACCATCACAGCGCCAGCTGTTCCGGGATGTCCCAAGCTGCCACCTGGGAACCCCAGACTACTCGTTGACGTCCACAAAGAACCCACCTTCGAGGGGGTGAAGTCCTCTCCTGAAAATAAGCAAACGACGTTGAGTTCGACGAACTCGCAAGATTAAGAGCTAATATATGCTCGATGATTGGCTTTCAAGGTTTTATGGCTGTTTTGCATAAAGCTGATTTTATTTAATAAAGCAAGACTCCATGGCATCGTCTAATCAGAGTATTTTAAAAGAGGGAAGAAGTGACTCTTTTCTCTTGAATCACCTATCTCACCATTCATCACCATCATCAACATTGTACCTGTTCATCAAAGGCACCTCCCCGAATCACCCTCGAGGAAGCTCACCTTGCATTGGTGGGTGGTACCTCTAGTACCTAGTTTTTAATCATTCCGTTAACGTTATTCTATGATCTTACCTTCACTTCCCAAGTCGTCCATAACCGCAGACACGGCTTTTCGAAAAGATTTACCCCTGCAGGGGTGTACAAAGTGGAAGTCCCCGGAGTCCTGAGGGGCCCCAGCTCCTTCGCCACGCGTACCGTCCGGCCCATTGCCTGGCCTTTAGCTCTCTTCCTGGGAGAGCCGGCTGGGTGGGAGCGGTGTCGACTTCTCCCTCGTTAAGGACTTTCCAGGATCATCAGTGTCGTAGGACAAGAGGTACCTTCTCGCACCCTGTCCCGCGGCCACTCATTTTCCTAATACCACAATCCTCTTCTCAGTTCATTCCACCATCATCACGCACGCGCAAATGGAAGCCCGAACTAGAGGATGAAAGTGCATGGTTGCCCCCATGTGTGGTTTTGGTAATTAATGACACTCCTTATGGACTAATGTTTACATTGAGATATTCTTATAGATCTTGTCCATTGGAGTTTATGTGTTGGACTCTTGAAGATGACATGATGACCAATGCTCTATTTAAGGGTTTATATGAAGAATGGTCATGTGTAGATGATGAAGTGTAAAGGAGACATGAAGACGGAGCTTAGCGAGGCTTTCCCATAATGGAGTATGGGGGAGCATTTGGAGAAGTCTTCATCAAGCATGTGCTAGCAAGGACAATCAAGAAAGGTGTTCCAACTTGAGAGAATCAAGATCGTCATCATCGAGCTCAAGTGGAATGCGCAAGGCAAAGGTATGATCTTGATAGGTTTTATATTTTACCGGTCTCATGTTGTTAGTGGGAGACCGGGTTTTAGGATAGACGGCGTACTATCAAGAGGGGTTCTCAAGTGAGTAACTTGATCGCATCTTTTGTGGAGAGCTCATACCTTTGCATACTTGGCATATCATCTTTCTTGGTTCTTATTTGGCTTTTCTCCTTGTTGGGTTTTGGTGCTTGTCATGATCTTCATGACAAGCCCAAGTTCTTCGAAAACGGATTTCTTATTGAAAACTTGTTGCGTTTTCATGTTGGAAATATTACCGGTCCACCTTCGAGTTAGGGTCCACACCTTCCCATGTGTGGTATCCCCTCTATATTTGTGACCCTTAATATTTCCTTTCCAACGCAATTGGATTCACCTGTTTTGGTGTTCATACGAGAAAGTTATTGCATTTCAGGTTTTACAGTTTCACTGCTTTCAGGCCGGAGTCTCCGGTCTTCTGGACCGGAGTCTCCGGTCCTTGGTTTTCCTCGAGAGTGTTTTTCTTGTTCAGCCCCTGGTGGGGGCCGGAGTTTCCGGCCCAAGGGGCCGGAGTATCCGCCCCAGGCCGGAGTTTCTGGTCCCAGGGGCCGGAGTTTCTGCCTGTGCTTCTCTCGTCTGGAAATGGTTCACCCCCTAGTGGGGGCCGGAGTTTCCGCCCCGGACCGGAGTTTCCGGTCACTAGGGCCGGAAACTCCGGTGTGATATCTGGCTGCAACGGCTCTTTTTCTGGGAGGGGTATAAATACCCCTCCACCTTCCTCCAGCCAGGTAGCTTAGCCCAGCAACCTTTGCTTTCTCTCTCCTCCATTGTTGCAAGCTCATTTCCTTGATATCTCCCAATCCCTCCACCCAAACTCTTTGATCTTTGGAGGATTGAAGGAGAAGACCTAGATCTACATTTCCACCAATCAATATCTCCTCTAAGTGAGGGGAACATAGTGGATCTAGTTCTTGGAGTTCTTGAGTGGTTCTCCTCTTTGTTCTTCCTCTCTTATTCCCCATAAGCATTTGTTGCTTTGTTGGAATTTGAGAGTGGAGGACTTGAGCACTTGTGCTCTTGCCTTTTGCATTTGGTGCATCGGTGTGCTCTCCACGAGGATTCGTGGAAGTTGAAAGCTTGTGAACTTGTTACTCTTGGGTCTTCGGGCCCTAGACGCCTTTGTGGTGGTTGGACCCTTGTGTGGTCAATTGAAGCCATTCGGGAGCCCCAATCCATTGTGGGTTGTGCCTCGAATTGTTGTTGAGAGCCGTTCGGGAGCCCCAACCCATTGTGGGTTGTGCCTCGGATTGTTGTCGAAAGGCTCCGGATTCCGCCTCGAAGGAATACCGATAGTGGAAGGTGAACCAAACCTTTGTGGTACGGTTCATCGGAGAAGAGGGTGAAACCTTTGTGGTTGTTGAACCGTTGTGTCGGTTCACACCTCTCCAACGAGACGTACTCCCTTTCAAGGAGGAACTCGGGAATACATCCTCGTCTCCGCGCGCCTCGGTTATTTCTATACCCGAGCTCTTTACTTATGCAACTTACATTGTGATAGCCTTCGTGCTTGAAGTATTCTATATTGCTATCATCTTGTTGCTTGTCTTGCTTAGCATAAGTTGTTGGTGCACATAGGTGAACCTAGTTTATTTAGGTTGTTGGCTTGTTAATTTAAACACCTAGTTTTATTCCGCAATTAGCAAGCCTAAACCGGAAAAGTTTTAATCGCCTATTCACCCCCCCTCTAGGCGACATCATTGTCCTTTCAATGGACCCTGGCTAGCCTCGCTCGAGTTATTTAGTCTATGAGGGTTCCTGCAAATGCATAGGCCTCACGCATGGTTGCACGCTCAGTCTTGGTTCAAGAGGTATAGAACTCACACCTAGGCGGCGAGAACGAGACAAAACACCACAACCACAGTGGCCTCTCATCCCCACCTTTTAGCATTTTATTATCCATCTCCACAATTCCTCCACCATCAACCATTTATTTCAACACCTGTTTCCACCACAAACCATCCATCGTAAGCTATGCAATTTACTAAGCATGGCTAAGCATCAACATAGCCTAGTAAGTATCTCAGGCCAACAATACAATCCTATGGATAATAGGAGGGGAACAGGTAAATGTCATCGGAATCTTAATGCAACTATAGGATACTCTAATCCCTGAAAATTGACATTTAGAACTGCATGCAATATTATAGTGGAGAAAATATTTGCGGAAACATAGGATAAGATATGCTCAGAGGGGGGATTACGCTTGCCTGGTTGAGCGGAGTAGTCAAACTGCTCTGCGGAGTAATGATGCTCAACTCCGGACTCGTGATCTACCGGAGAACAAACACACCGGAAAGCAGAAGCAACAATCAACACATGGCAATTGTGCAATGCATAAAAAAATGATGATATGACATTTTAAATGCACCCTAGAAGCATTGAACAAGAGCAACAAGTTAAATGGGGTCCCCGTTATATTTATTGCATTATTTGGGAATAACCCCATATTTACACTTAATGATTCTAGATACTATTCAAAGTACATTATTGTAATTGTGATCAAATATGCATGATGATGACGATTCTGGGTGATTCATATTTTTCTGAACATTTTGGTATAAGGAACACATTTTTCGGATGCCCCGATTAAAAGTTATTAAATTTAGAATTTCCTCTTTTTAATTATTTACTTCTAATTATTTTTAATTCCAACGATAAATAAATTAGTTACTCGACTCGAGGAAGAGGGAGGAACTAGTACGAATCATCAGAGTCGATGTACCTAATAGCGAGAGGGGGAGCGGGGTGACATGCGCTAACGAGGGAAAAAGAAAAAGAGAAAGCAGCAGGAAAAATCTGCTCAGCCGGTTTCCAGCCCGGCTGGGCCGGTTTCTGGGCCGGCCTGGCTACAGAGGGCTCTGGCCAGCAGCCCGGTCTGGGCCGGTCCACAGGCCGGTCATCGGCCAGAGAGCGACGGCCCCCAGCCCGGCTAAGCCGGTCTCTCGACCGGGCAACCGAGCGAGGCGACGAACTGCGACCGTGGCTACGGCGAGGAAAATCCGGCGAACGTCACGGCGGCTCGCGCGGGAGGGGGAGAGGGGAATGGGGGCGTTGGCACAGTGAGCTCACCAGGAACACGAGCACGGCAACGGCGAGGCAGGTGATGGCGTGGCGGCGACAAAATTGTCCGGCGAAGCGGCGTCGGGGACGGGGTCGAGATCGAACGGCGGCGGCGATTCTCTGCGTTTCCGACCGATTCCTTCTACGTGGAGGATCAGCACGACGAGGCGGAGCGGGTGGCGGTGCTCGATTTACGCGGGGGCTACTCAGACGGCGGGGACGAGCACGGCCATCTCGAGCAGCGCGTCGGCCATGGAGGGAACAGACGAGGGAGAGGAGCAGGTGTGGGGAATGGGGAGCAGTGGGCTTCGTGTGCGCGCTCCTCGTGCAGGTAGAGGCAGGGGGCCCGGCGACGCGCTTGTGCGCCGCGGCACGGTGGTGCGGTCCGGCGGGACCTTGCTCTTCGGTCGCTACAGGGGAGAGGATGAAGACGGCGAAATTGCAAGAAGGCCCCTGGAAGTTTTCAAACCATCACAGATTGGTCCCTGTCCAGTTTTTAAAACCAGCAGTAACTTCAAAGATTTCATTAAGGCACTAAACAATTTAGAAAAATCTACAAAAATTTGGGTAGCCTCCCAATAACTTGTAGAGGCACCACAAAAATTGGCATGTTGAAATAAAATAGTTTGGTACCCCTTTGTTCATAGATTTCAGTTCGGGCAAATTTCTAAATTCCAAAATGTTGCTTCTTTATAAAATTTAGAGCAAGACCTAAATTGTATTTTGAACTCTTGAAACTTCCTTGACAAATAGGAGATGTCAAAGTAAGTTTATTTGCAAGATTGAGTGCCTTCGTTGTTTTTAAATTGGTTGAAACAAGTTTGGCATTTGTTTTTAAATGGTGCCAAAACCATTTGTGTGTTGTTTAGCAAGTTTAAATTGGATGCTATGATGCAATGCAACACAAAAAGCGAAAATTTTATTCAGGTTTTTAGGTTTCCGAACTTTGGGCTGTTACACTAGATCCACTAGGTTCACCTCACTTAGAGGAGAGATGGATTTCTGGAAATATAGATCTAGATCTCCTCTCTCAAATCCCTCAAAGATATGCAAGAATCATGGGAGGAATTGGGAGAGGGGCAAGCTTTCCAAGGTCAACAATGGAGGTGAGAGAAGAGGAAAAACATGCTTTTAAGAAGCTTAGCTGCAATGGGGAAGAAGGGGCCTTTTTATAGGACCCCAGAAAAAGAGCCGTTGCAGGAAAACTTAGTCCGGAGACTCCGGCCTGGAGGGCCGGAGACTTCGGACCAACTTCTCAGCAAAGCCTGATGGGTCGGAGACTCCGGTCCAGAAATGCGGAGACTCCGGACAAGCCGAAGACTCCGGAGGAACTCTGGACCAACTCCGGCCCCAATGCCGTGCCTGCCGTCGAAGGAGGCACGAAAGCCAAACTGGCAGGCCGGAGAATCCGGTCCCCCAAGAGCGGAGACTCCGGTGTGAAACACCGGAGACTCCGGTCTAGGGGCACCGGAAACTCCGGCCTGAATTTCCTGCAGCAACTCCGAAAACCTGAAATGTAATAACTTTCTTGTTCGAACTCCAAATCAGGTGAAACCAATTTTGTTGGAAAGGTAACGACAAGAGCTTTCCCACATAAAGTGGAAATATTAAGATTCATAAATAGAGTAAAGTTACACACATGGGAAGGTGTGGAACTTTCCTCCCGGATAAACCGATAATATTTCCAAAACGAAAACACCACAAGTTTTTCATCCGGACTCCGATTTCTATGATCTTGGGTTTGTTGGATTCGCAATGAAGAGCATTACAAGATCATGCATAGAAACATCATAGTCCATCATGTGAGGAGGAGACCATAATGAGAGAGTTTGACCTCTCTTAGAAAAGACGCACCGGTAAAACCTCCAACATCAAAAACGCAACAAGATATTCATGACATCCGTTTTTGATGAACTAGAGCTTGGTATGAAGATGAACACAAGCTCTAAATCCTCACATGGATAAAAGCCAAATAAGAACCAAGAAAGATGATAATGCCAAGTATGCAAAGGTTTGAGCTCTCCACAAAGATGCGGTCAAGTTACTCACTTGAGAGCCCCTCTTGATAGTACGCCATCTATCCTATAACCCGGTCTCCCACTAACAACATGAGACCGGTAAAATAGAAACCCTATCAAGAGCATACATTTGCCTTGCGCATTCCACTTGAGCTAGATGATGACGATCTTGATCTCTTCAAGTGGACCACCTTTCTTGATTGTGCTTTGCTAGCACATGCTTGATGAAGACTTCTCCAAATACTCCCCCATACACCATTATGGGAGAGCCTCGCTTAGCTCCGTCTTCATATATCCACTTGCACTTTGTCTTCTTATCTTGATATAGATGATGGCTTGGAGATAAACATGAATGTTCACTCAATCTTCTTTTCCAAGCCATGCTTGAAATAAGCTCAACTCTAGATGACCATTCTTTATATAAACCCTTGGATAGAATCTTGGTCATCATATAAACTTCTGGAGTCCAACACATGAACTCCAATCTTCTGCATGGACAAGATCTATAAAGATAACTCAATGCAAACATTAGTCCATAGGGATTGTCATTAATTACTAAAACCACACATGGGGCAACACATGCCCTTTCAGCAACGACCACGGACTTGGTGGTGGCGTCGAGTTGAGCTAGGAGGTTACCATCCTGAGATGGACCTAGGCTCTAGCGGGGCCTAGTTCTGTGGTGGCCATGGGTCGTCGGGCGCGCCGGTCTAGTCGGTCCTCGTGGGACAGGTGTGCGGTTCGGGACTCTCCGCAGGGTGAAACCCTTGCCTTGGTCTTCGAGACATGCGAGGTCCCTTGGGCGTCGCATCCTTCCTGAAGGGTCATGGCAGTGTTCTTACTCCTCCATTCGGGAACTTAAGGGGGAAATCCCATATCCTTCATGGACGGGTGATAGTGCCGCTTTTGTGCTACATTCTTCTTGGGGCATCGTATTGGATGTTTTGTGTATCCGAGGGACCATGGAGGGAGTTTGTTGGTCAGTGGCCAAGAGTTACACAACAACCTTGGCTTAGTTGGGCAGTCAATCATGTCTTCGGGCTTGGTGAGCTCCATGTGAATGCATCGGTCGTCGGTCGTTGCCGGTGATGGCGGAGCTCTCGGTCATCATTCCCATCCTTGAAGACGTCGCCGTGGCATTGGCATGTTCACATGAACCACATGTGTATGTGGGCGGTTACAATCTCTACCCAGTGTCACTAGTTAATGCATATTGCTCACAACTTCTGAAATGCCTATTATGCATTGTCAAGGTTAGATTTTGGATTGAAAAGAAAGGAAAGGAAATATTTTGAACCTTCTGCCATTATGAAGGTTAGGTTTCAGTAAAAGAAATAGTATCATGATCACTTGCAGCCTGGATGATAAGAGTATCAGGTTCACTCGGTAAGAAAACATCAGTCCAATTTTAAGAAATTGATACAATAGTGCTATTTTAATCTCCAACCGCAGGCAGCTCCAACCATACTTGAAGTCGCTACTTCTTTGCTGAAAGACATTTCATCCCTACCATGTGCTCTGAACCTGAAAACTCTGGGTCATCTATGAACTATGTCTCTACTCTCTGTCTCATGAAGGCTGAACAATCTCTACCGAGCTACTCAGAGAGGAGCAACTAGTTCAGTTTTTGACCACGTGCTGGTTATTATATGGCCTAAAATAAATAGAAGAACGAGCAAGAAGTATAGTGCAGACATCAGTTGTTCAATGATTTCACATGTTTAAACTACTAGATGGAGTTCATGCACTTCTTAAATGCTTACATCACTACATTTATATTTCCTTAATGCCTTGGCATATTCAAGTGAACTAAGATGTGCATGTTTTCGGTTGCAATCTACATCCAAATTCAGTAATACTGCACATATTGATCAAACCTCTCAAATATGGAGATTCAGTATTCGTGGGTGTTGCTGTGTCCAGGTTACAGTCCAGTAAAAGAAACACTATCAAGTTCACCAGTAAGTTGGAATGAATTATGACTATCAGGTTCACTCGTAAGAAAAACATCAGGTACTGCTCAATTTAAAGAAACTGTTTCAGGTTCGAATTTTTTAGATGACATTTTCATCTGTAAACTGCAGGTAGCTTCAACCCATACCATCTTTACTATGTCAACCATGTGCTGGTCAATATCAAGTGCATATTTTGTTTCATCCGCTTCGACCAAACCTAAGAAATGACGAAAGAGACATGGAATGGATGGCACGGCTTTAGTTTTAGTTAACACATGAAAGCTTAAATGGGAACCTGAACCTGTTCAAATTTCACTGAATACAACCTGATAATGTTTCTTTCTATAATTGAATTCGAAGCATGTCATTCCAGTTACCTCAGAACCAGATACTACCAGTGACATGGACTACCAAATGGACTAGTACATGGACATTCATGCTGTACAGAAAAAGAAAGATTTTGATCAGTTTCCCAGCAAAAAATAGAAACAAAAGTACATTGTCAGAAAATGGACCGAAACAAATAATCATGAACAGCCGGTGCACATCGAGCCAAATGGAGCTTTTGCTTCTTTTGTCCGCAAAACAGACCACACAATGGTATCCAGTGTCCCACAATATTAGTAACAGAGACCAAACAACATTCCATTAAGGGTGCGAGCAAACATCACACAAATCATGCTGTTATTATCATAGATTCAGAGACACTGTAGGTGAAAGAACTCAAGATTCAGGAAACACAGTAAATCTACCATGACTTGGAGCTGCATATAGATGGCCCAACAAACAAACACAAACAAGAACATGCATTGACAGAAAATGCATCACCTAGATTCGAGCCTGAAAATCTTCCTGTTTTATGACATCCTTCATCATTAGTCTTAGAAGCATGTATGGTCATCACAGTAATTAAGAAGGACCTGAATGAGACTGAGAGGGGGAAGACGATGGTTGTTGGCACGTGTAGATCCCACGCGATTCGGAGAAACCATAGTCCCTAGGAGAAGCTTGTTCAGGAGGGATTTTGGCAGGGCCGTGGACTTTAACGTGCTCTCCTTGTGGAGAAGTTTGTCGGACATGCTGTATTACAGTCCTAGGATGGATGTTGGAACGGAGCATCGGCTCACTGAAGAGAATCTCCATCTTTTCATCCCTTAGGTTATAAACGTGCATGTAGCGCCCTCTCCATACTCCCGTTTCCGCCCAGTCAGTCACGTATATGCAGTCAGCGCCGACGGACGGAAGCACATTGGCATCCACTGACACACACCTCTCACGACCAAGGAAGAGTGCGCGGGAGCCCATGGTCTTGACCTCCTCCAACAACTTGTGCTTGATGTCAACTCTGAAAACTTTCAAAGCAAGATCGTCATGACGAACAAGCAGCAGTTCCCCGGCAGACTCCACAAGATAAGAGGTTGCGCTGTTATGTTCCATATCCGGCGATACCTGAGCTATGACCACAAGCTCATGATCACAATGCTCTGCTGGTCGGGCGAATTGCAATACGGCTCCATCCAGACCGACAAGATAGATGTTCCCTTTGAAGGTAACCATGCTAGTGATCATGAATATGCCAGTCTTCTCCTCCTGCGTAAACTCAGCGCTGGTTGGATCAGCATACATAACCGAGTGCCACATCCATTCCCTGTCCCGCCACACGACCAGCGTCGAGTTAGGACCGCCGCTCAGTGCGGTACGAAATTCATCCGCAGGACTAAATTCTTCCGATAACAGCTCAGGAAAGTGGAGTATGTCGCCTGTGAAGGGGTTGAGGACACGAGCTTCTGGGTGCTCCCAGTCCCCGAGTACAATGAGACCGTCTGTTGCGCCGAGGACGGTGTGGTCACGGAGCACCGGGAGGCGCCTGCGGCGGAAGCGCCCCGTGGGCACATGGAGGAAGAGGCAACCGTCGTCGTCGTGTTCCTTGGATTTCAGGTCGAGCATGACCCAGTTCCGTGGCCGGAAACGGAGGTCGGCAACCGCGGCGAATGGAGATGATGCCTTGGCTGCGGCGAATGCAGAGCGCCAGCTGGGGATGCAAAGTGCCAGCTGTGGCAGACGGTCCTCATATCCATGTACGCGTCGACGCCGCCGGTGGTGGAGAGGACGCGGTCGGCGATTGCTTCGACAAGCTCCGGTGGAAGTGAAGCCCAGTCCTGGATGATGGATCGGCCGCCGAACTTGGTGCTGCCGTGCGTCCGCGCTTCTCGCTGCTCCAGTCGCCCTCCTCATTCTTCATGGTCCCGGCCAGGGTCGATGACGGCTTGTCCTAGCCAGGCAGCACGAGCAAGCACACAGCCTCGGGCTGAGGGGCAGGGGTCTAGCTATGCGCTGGGTTGCGGATCTGTGGTGGTTGGCGATGGGGCAAGCTTGGATGGGCGGAATGGAGCTGGACTAGGGCAGCAATGGAGGGAGGCGACTGGGATTTGGGGGAAGAAAATGAGGAATGGCCGCTCGTCTTTATTTTTTGTTTTCTTTTTTTGAGTAAAGGAATGGAAGGGTCGGGGTAGTCTTTTTTAACTTGCGAGTCGTTCCTACGGCATTGCATTAATATTTTTCTTTGGGCTATGATGCGTGTTTAATCAATGTTGCATTGTTGGATTTAACAAAATATTATGAGGATTTATCAAGTCAATATTAATCTATAAAATAATCATAAGCATGTTTTATAATTTAAAATTGTTTATGAAAACATCAAATACTTTTGTTATTGGAACCTTTTTCTCCTATACTCTATGTACCTACTACTTTTGTTATGAGAATTTAGTTGGATTTTTATGAAATATTCAAGGAACCTAATAAAGCCAAAATATTTCTAGGATTGAAATATGTCCAAAAAAATGAATGTAAATTAATTTTGGAAACAGCAAACCAGTATGGACCATCGGGTCATGGTCCAATAACTCAGGCATAACCCGCGCCCCCTCACTTACGAATCAATATGGAGAAGTGTCTATTAGTAAAGTGTGCATGCAATAAACCCAACTCGGACGGATAGGTCTTATGAACTTTGCGACACACTTTACATTACTCAAAATCAAGCAAACAATATTCATGCACGAGCAGATAATGCTACAGCCGATTAACTTAGCTGACGAGGGACCATATCCCCTCGTGGACAAAAAATTGCACCACCGACCTATATATGCCTCTGTGGTGGCGGATCTCTGGTACCAAATGTGGTTGGGAGATCTCTCTTGCTCGCATGGCGGCGGCCGACTCAGGGAGCCGATGACGGCCGTCAGCGTAGGGAGGCTGAGTCCACGGACTTGGGTTGAGGCGAGGATGGTGGGGTCTAGACGGCAATGATGGTGTTGGTGGAGGTCAAGCTCGGTGTAGGTTTGCGGGGCAGCTCACGAGCGAGGGGCAGCTTGGTCGCAAAAGTGCTTAATTTTCCTGTATTGTGGAGGCTCGGCATGGCTCGCCTGCGTGCGGTGCTCTGGGCGGAGGCCCTGGCCAGTGGTGGTCCTCCCCCTTGTCGGTGTTTATGAACGTTCTTCGCGTGTTTCGTTTGCCCCCTAGGTTTTCCCCGTCGGCACCAAGTGCGAGTGCAACTTACCCACCAAGATCGAGGAGGTGCTCAGGGGCGGCACCAAGTACTCCTCGTCGGTTTGGTCGCACAACATAGATCACGGGGGACCTCTTTAACTGACAACATGAATTGGTTTATGAACGTTTTTCGCGTGTTTCGTCTGTCACAGCCTTAATGAGAAAGCTAATGGATTTTCCATTAAAAATCGCAAGTCATTCTAAGCTGTAATGTTACTGTCGAATTCGCACTTGCTTCAATACGGCTACAGGTTGTTTCGCCTGACATCAGGTATTTTTATTATCATAAAATGATAGATTTAGAGTTAACGAAGCGGATTTGGTGCATGGTGGGTAGTGGTGCATGCATTAAAAGCCGTTGGATGCTACACTGTGATTCGCGCTGCCGTTTGTGTCCGTTCGGTATCCACCAATCCGTACCGTGTCAGAAGAAAAAGCCACGAATCCAACACCACAATGCCATTGACCTTTCTCTCTCCTTGCATTAGTTTATAGCCAAATTACTAAGACACAAAAGGAAGAAACAATCAAATCATTCCCCTATAATTTTGCTTGAATATATGATCTCCTACGGACAGAGTACAAAGTACGACGTGACAGGAAAAGTTCTTTTAATTATCTCGTAAAATAATCTGAATGCACAATTAATCTGGTTCTGGATCGTAACAAACCACGGGATAAAACGAGGTGCTCATAGGGGTAGGGTATGCGTGTGTGCGTTCATAGGGGTGAGTGTATGCGCGTGTATGTGAGCGTCTGCGTTGTACTGTGTTTTTCAAAAAAAAAAAAGATGAAGCAAAAAACAGGAAAAAAAAACAAATCCTGATGGGAAGAAAAACGCGGAGGCACGCACTATTCTCCTTCCTCATCTCGCATGGATCTTGGGATTTTCGCCGTCTCCCGGACGCACGGGACGGCCGCTTCCTCATCTCGCATGCAGCCTGGGATCCACGCTCGGAGATGGCCGGGATCCCTTCTCTCCGCAGGGGCGGCGACAGGGGCCGCGTTTCCTCAGCATTTGCGAGAAGCTCTAGCGCGGTGGCGGCCGTATAGCAGCTTCTGGTCCCGGGGCTGGAAGCTCGGGGGAAGGGGAGGCGTGGGCGTTGGGCCGTCGGCGCGGTGGAATAAATCACGGACGGGTTGAGTGGTGCCGCTCCGACGTCCGAGAGAGAGAAATTGGTGGCCGTCGTGGCCTCCCTGTACCATCGCAGTGTCGCCTTGTGCTGCCAGCAGGAGGACGCGACGCCTCTCCGGAGAGAGGCGCGAGCGCGAGCATGGCGCGGTCGCCAGGGCGGAGTGGAGCAGCGGCGGATCTGGATCGGGCTAGGAGAAGAAAGGGGGGTTTTCGCGAGGTAGAGTTTCGTAGGGGACGGGCGGGGTGCGAGCGTGCGGGGAGAGTGCAGCGATGGAAAAAACAAAAAGGCCAATAACGGTGTTAATCGGAACAGTGCCAAAATGTCCTATAGAGCTGATCTAACGGCTGGCAGAGGGTGCACTACTACCCCCACCATGGCACCCCACTATTTTGCTTAGAGTTAAACCAGCACATATGTAGCAAATTAACACTCCCTCCGTTCGGAAAAGGATGTCACAAAAATGAGCTAGAATTTATTTCAACGTAGTTCACACTAAAACTCCATGTAACGGTTGCCCTCGAGTGGATGAAACTATGACAGTATGCTAGCTACGCGAAGAGTGTCCCAGCCATGACAGTAACAGCTTCTCCCTGAAGTCGCACTCTCCCACGCGCAGCATCCAGCTCCAGATATAGTGTGCCACTCCTTGGAGACACCTGATGATGGATGAACCATATAAATGAAAATAAGAACGATAATTTGGTTGGCTGAGGCATTGATCACATACTGAAGCATATTTTTTTTTAAAATGAGGCACCAAATGATAGTTCACTTGTTTTAAGATATATTCAGCAACATACCTGAAACGCTATCAGTTTCTGTTTACCCAGCTTCCAGCCCAGTAGGGTGCCAAAACACAATGCGCACTGCCACACACAGGATCCTGCAAAAATTGTAATATAAAAGGGTTACGGTTTATGTACGAAAGAGAAAATTGGACGAGTCGCTATTTACATATTTTCAACTTCGGGCAGAAGTTAGATTGCGCCATCACCTCATTTACCCCAAACTTCGGGCAGAAGAAACGCGTGAAGAAGTCATAACCAGATCCAGCAGGTGCCGGTCCTGTAATGATCACACCTCTGCCGGCACATTTTCTAATTTCTTCGATGTTAGGAATGACGTTGGCAACCTCTTTTCCTGAGGAAAGTTCCACCTGAAAGCCATGACAGACCCTTGTGGTGAGTCACACTGGTAGGCGGTAACTGAACACGAGTTCAACTTCAGTCCTATATTCTCTTCTAACTAAAAAATTTCATCAGTCATCGTTATTCATCAGTGGCCAAAGAGAAGAGTTGTTCAGCCTAAGAGAATGGTTATAGTTGCAGTGTAACCAGATGATTTACTTCAAGTTAGGAAGCGATTTTCTGAAATGCAATTATGCAGGTAGAGTAAGGGGATGAGGTGCGAGGCAGTACGTACAATGAAGTCGTTGGTGGTCACCGATCTGTGAACACTGATCACGGGCGCGCCGTTGAGCGTGTCCGGGATCGACGGCAGCTCGTCGGCCGAACCGCAAGCCACGAAATCGCTCGAGGGGAAGTCCAGCTCGATGAATAGCTTCCCCTGCTCCTCCGTCTCCGGCGCAGGCACCTTCTTGGCAGTCAGGATGCCGGACTTGGTCGCGAACTCGACCACGCCATGGTGCTCCGCGAGGACGGACGTGAAGAGGAAGTGCGCGGATGCCAGCGTCGCGTGCCCGCAGAGCGCGACCTGCAAGCAAAACGACGGCCGGATGGAGCAAATCCGTGGAGAACACCTTGCGTATCCACCGGGTGTCAAACTCAAGATACGAAGCGTAGGCGAGTATACCTCGGTGACGGCGGTGAACCAGCGGAGGTGGAACCGCGGGGTGGCGGCGCCGGCTGGGCAGGAGGAGTCGCGGGAGAGGAAGGCGGTCTGGGAGAGGTTGAACTCGACGGCGACAGACTGCATCCATCCCGCGTCACCCGCGGGCGCCGAGGCGTCGTCATCGAGGAAGCACACGGCCGCCGGGTTGCCCTTGAACGGCTCGGCCGTGAAGGCGTCAACCTGCGATGAGACCGCGCGGCGGCGCCGACGTCAACGTCACTTCCCATGCGAGCCAGAAAGAGAGAGACAGAGGAACACTTACCACGACATACTGGATAGTCTTCTTGGCCATTTCCACGAAGCAGCTTCAAATCTGTGAGAGTGGTTTGACTGACGCAACGGATGTGCATACGAGCACGTTTTTGTAGGACAGTGTTAGTGCTAGTCATCAGCTGATGATAATGTTAGTTGGTACCAGGCATGAATCAGCACTGACGATAGAGAACTTGGATGCTTCCGTCCTCCATATGCTGATCATCAGCTCCAGCTCCACGCAATTTGAGTCACTGCCTCACTGGCAGGTTGGAACTATGGTGGCGAGATCTTACCTGCCAAAGTACAAAGTAGAGTACTGGGTGCAACTATCTTTTGAGACGAGAGTTCTGAGTACAGGGGCCTCCAAATTCGTGT
This sequence comes from Poa pratensis, assembly GCA_947311845.1. NCBI lineage: Eukaryota > Viridiplantae > Streptophyta > Magnoliopsida > Poales > Poaceae > Poa > Poa pratensis. The sequence goes on along the minus strand of CAMZMU010000035.1, from coordinate 28,622,012 downwards.
CCGGCACCCCCAATGGGACCAAAGTAGAGTACTGGGTGCAACTATCTTTTGAGATGAGAGTTTTAAGCATAGAGCATCTCCACCGGGGCCTCCAAATTCGTGTCTGGCACACCCCAATGGAGGCCCCATTGAGGGTGTCGGACATGTGTCTGCCCAAAATTTGGAGGCCGTCCACAGCGGCACCCCCAAAGCAGGCACCCCAAACATTTTTTTAATAATTTTCATTCATTAAAACTCCGACGGAATTTAAACGAGATTTAACAAACTTACAATTTCGAATTTAAACGAGACCTAATTTACGGCGTCTAGCCAACCACTACACACGCCGGCGGGGAGAGAGATGCCGCTTCATGGCCTGAAGAAAGATGCCACTTCATGCCCCGCTTCATGGTCTGCCGAAGGGGAAGAAGATGCGAACCAAGCGCCGGAATAATCAAGAGACTTGCATGCCTCAATAATCTGGCGGCGTCGGCTACGGCCTTTAGAAACGTTCCCGACGACCTCCCATATCGTGGGCTCCGGCCTTGAGGAACTTCCCGTAGCCTCGGCTGAGCCTGCTGAGGCTTCTGGTTTCGCCGGCGCGTGGCATTCGAATTACCGCCGTGACATGCGGCGGGGCGTTTGATGGGAAGCATCTTCGGCTTGTGGCGCCCCTTTATTCTGTGACGGCGACGCTGCTGCCCAAGATGCAGCCGGTGGTAGAGGCAGATCGGGCAGCTCGGGGTCGTCGTCGTCCTCGCCGTCACGCTCGTCGTTCGTCACGGAAAACTCCAGCGTTGGCTCTCGGCGGCTGCTACGATGCGGCTCGTACTTCTTGTCCACCACGACGTGCCAATAGGGCACCGAGATGGAGTACTTGGGGTTGAGCTTTTGCTCGTACGACATCTCCATCCACTTGCGCTTGAGGAATATGATGTGCTCCTGCCCGCTGAGTCGCGGCGCCACCGGAATGTTGGCGGCACTCCTCACCCACCCGTCCGGAAGGATGGCAACGTCGGCCACCGGCACCTCGTGGCGGCTGCACAGTCGTGCGGTCTCCAGCGAGAGCACGTACGGAGGCGCGTTGTCGGCCTCCTCGCGCCACATGCCTCACTAGAACGCCTTGGCCATCTCCGCCTCCTCGTTGCGACGGCGGAGTTCCTCCAGCTGCTCGTGGTGTTGCTCACCGCGACGCTTGTCGCGGCTGCCCGCCATGGCGGTCTATCTTCTTGTGGGAGAAGTGATGGTGTGAGGAGAGGAGGGATGCGCTGCATCGGGTTTTAAAGGCGGCCGGAGGAGCGGGGTTGGGTGGCCTGCATTAACGCGACCACCGCTTCGCCTGGCCGCGCATTGACGCCGACGAAGCGTGTGCAGGGCGCTGCCGTGGCCAGCCGTTGCGATTTCAGCACGCATCGCTTCCGTCTGCGCCCGCCAGAGTCGCGGCGTTATTGGGAAGAGGCGCGGCGTTATTGCCACGCGTCGCTTCGCTCTACGCCTGCCAGGGGAACGGGCGCGGCGTTGCCACGCGTGCTGACAGGCGTGTCGCCGTCTCGTAGCCTCGACATTAAACACGGTGGAACGACCTCCTGCACGGCTAATTTAACACGGAGGCGACGGTCTCTCTCTATGACGGGCGGGCCACCGCCGTCAGGGCCATGTCCGTCACCCCTGAGAGGGCCTCCAAACTTGGAAGCCTTCTCGGGGGTGCCGGACACAAAATCGCTCAGTGCGAGGCTTTGGAGGTGCCGCTGGTGGCGGTTTTCGGTGTCCGGACCCTCAATGGGCCTTTGATGTGTCGTTTGGAGGCCCCCAGTGGAGATGCTCTTAGGATGGATACATGTAGCTGATGAAGAGGAAGATACACTCAATTTTGCAAGAGTCAAACATGAAGGGCTAGACTTGAGTGCACTTCCTAAGAAATGAAAACAAAGGTCTAACACCGAAACACCCAAATAAAATCCTACCCTTCATATGAGGAGTTGGTGGCCGAATCCACCATGTATGAGTATGCTTAACATGGTACCACGAAGATATATCTTTGGTCCAAAATCAACACTCATCTTTGAAACACATTTTGTAACATATCTGACCATTATGTAAGATCTGTTTATTTGTGCATAATAGAGCTGGTGTTTGCTCATGAATTGAGCTACACTCCCCCTGCATCCATGCCGCCTAGCAATTGGCTTCACGAAAGCTGAAGGGTTTTCTGTGTTTTTCGTGTACATTGCTCCTTCCCATTCAAAACATCGAATGAACAGAGGTGAAAGGGAGGCGACCGGCGTTTTCGCGCTCTCCGCCGCCGGGGACTGGGGTTCCCCTCCCCTCCGCTCGTCGCTCCGGCGACGGGAGGGTGGGGGAACCTCGGATCTACCGGTTAGGCGTGTGAATAGTCAAAGTAGGGTTTGTGGCGGAGGCGTTCTGAGGGTGGCGGCGCCGTCGTCTTCAATAATCTCTCCCCAGCTCCAGCCCCGTCTCGGCGGCGACGCCGAGGAGCTTGTGGGAGGTCTCTGTCTGGGCGGTGCGGCTGAGGTGGCTGCGGCTGCATCGTCAGGGACTTTTGGTCCTCCGGCTTCGTCGCCGCTTCGATGGAGGCATCTTCGTCGCCATCGAGAAGCCTGTGAGGTTCGTCGGGCGCTTTCTCCCATCTTTGCTTCTCCGGCCGGCCGTGGTGGCGAGGGGAGGAGTTGGTGGGTGTCGGCGATCTGGTTTTGGTGCTGGTGGTGCTGGTCTTCTTCGACGGGTTCGCTCTGGCCGGCCGTGGCGGCGAGGGGAGGGGCCATCTGGAGATTGCTGGGTCTGGTTCGGGGGTTGCCTGGACGGCGTGAAGCTGAAGCTCAGGCCGGCGGTGTGCTGCAGAGGTGGGGAGGAAGGTGGCTGCTGCTTCGGGTGAGCCTGGTCTGCTGGTGCTCGTCGGAGTTGGGGCTGGAGAAGAGGTGGCCTTGCTGTGCTCGTTCATTGGTTCATGATCCCGTTGCTTGCTTCGGGTGGTTTTTGCAGCTTTCAACATGGTTGGAGGTATTCTCTTCTCTAGTTTTCGGTGGTGTTGTTCTTGGCGGTTTTGCAGCTCTTCGTGTTTTGCTGCTGGTTTGCTGCTCTGGTTTCCGTCGGTGTAGTGTTCGTGTGTTCCTGTTTGTAATTTGGATCTTTGAATGAATACACGGATGCTCTTCAGGTTTCAAAAAAAAAAACATCGAATGATAATCTGTTGCAATAGCATCGATTCAAAGGGTGTGGGTGAAATAATCCTCTATTTTTGGCTGGAGGCTAGGTTGGGCGAGGCCTACTGTCGTTGCGATTCGTAGCCGAGGGCCCGAGGGCACCCTTGGCCTTGGTGAGGACGGTAGTCCGTCAACTCTCCTTTCTGGAGATTGTATGAAATGAAACGCATTTTTTTTTGTTTTCTCGATAAAATCATCATCTATTTTCTGGAAAGTAAAGTACATAATGGGATGAAAAATTCCAATCAACCTCAAAACGTGTACCGTCTTCCCCTGCAAACCAAGAAACATAATCATCCACCACCTTTTACTTCAATGTTTTTTTCCTAGTCTGTTATGGTCCAAGTCGCATTTGGCAGCTTCAACCAAGGTGGCAGCGAGAGCACAAAATAGCACCCATATGAGGTCACCAGCCCGTGAACACAGCTCCAGACAACGTTATATTCATCATCCAACAACAGAAAATATCGCAGCGCTAACCGGTGATGCGTATTTAACAGGAAAACCATCACCGAAAAAGATTTGCAACACCAAAATGATCATTCTGGAAGTACCACAAATCCACAATAGATAGCAATGTCGTTACACACTTCTCATTTATTTGGTGGACCAAGTCATGTATGCTGCCACTACTGATGAACGAGCAAAACAGAGCCAGTTTCACTGGTTGGCTCATATTTGATCCAAGATCACCTCGGCACCAGAAACCTTGAATTCAGAAGGGGCCTTCTCAACATTGAAAGCCTTGATCTTCCCATCATCCACAAAGGCTGACCACCTAGCAACGGTGCTTGGTGAGAAATGAGACAAGATAATATCTTAAAGTAGTAATCACTACAAGATGAGTTCAAAGATGCGGTAGTATTTGAGGCCTAGTGAAGCACATAATATATTCCAGATCGTGAACAAGAGTGGCCTTACTCCTTAGTAGCATGAAAAAACGTAACACCCCAATATAAGAGCTTAAACAGAAGTTCTCACTAGGGAGAGGCTAAACAGCTGCATTCTGCTGAAGCATGTTCAATTTGCCAGAATACCAGAATCGGACTAATAATATATACAGTTGGGCACTTATCCATGTATGCAACTTGCTAACTTATTCTTTATTTACAATTTAATATAGCTATAGCATGTAGTGCTCCAAAAATGGGTGGAAGTGATTCAACTCAGGGAGTCAGGCCTTTACCCGAATGCAGCCGATTTCTCAGAATAAATTACACCGCAATTCAACAGGCATGCATGCACGGTTTGTCATTCGATTTTGTAGTAATGACAGTTCAACAGTGGTGAACAAGAGTAAATTAACAGTACTCAATGTGTCATGCTGAGACAATCCAATCATCAAAGTTATCAAAATCTACCCTTTTCCACTGATAAATGAGTGATCACTAATGGCTTTGGGACTAACAAAGCAAGAAAAAAACTGAGAAATTGGATGCAGCTTGGCTTAGGAAAGCTACCAAATGCTGAAAAATGTCTTCCAGCAATAGCAGAACATCCTTTGCATGATTCTACATTTAACACAATGATATTCGCACATAATATATCAAATTCTGTATACAAAGGCATACCCTATAAAACTACACAACAACCAGAAATTCAGCAGTAAGAGAGGTTGCATTGCACAGCACATAAAAGCTAGAGTTAACTAACTGTAATTATACCATCTTAATTATTTTTTAGGAATAGTGCAAAAGTTGGCAAAAATATAATTACCTGTGGGAGCGACGGCCAAGCAAAGCAGCAGAGAGATCTATTTCCAGATCCAAGCTTTTGTGGAAACTCCCGTCAAGATCACCATAGAACTCAATCTGATAACAGTTCCAAAATTATGGCAGATGGTTAAATATGAATGTTTGCAGAGTCTTGATTCTTGAGAAAGTTAAGCATAATTAGCTTGAAACCGCATGTGCTAAGACTCGGAACATCTATGTGTGAAAATTAATCTTGGCTGGTTCGCATACACTTCAAAACACATATCTTGCCCTTATTACCGTAAATTCAGATTTAAGTCACTCAGAACAAAATATAAAAGTTCAAAAAAAAAAACATGCGAGATGAATTTGCACTCTTTAGTTCTGTAAGTCATCATGGAAAATCTCAATACAAGCTTTAGAATAAGTAAACTCTTAAAAACTTTTCACACACTAAAGTTCAGGACTGCACGCTTAGGAGTAGAACAAGGGAAGAAAAAATATGAGACAACAATTTCACGCATGACTGTTATCGATGTTTATTATTACTGTGATAAGGTCTAGGAAAGGAATATTGTAACATGAAGCAGTATGTTGTAGAGGAAACCAAACGGGTACCATCAAAGGTGAAGGTGGGTAATCCTATCTCATTGGTCAGTACACAATACTTGGAGATGCACACTACAAGACCTCCACGACATTCATTATTCTTTGCTAAACCTACATTTCCATAACAAAGAAAGAGTAGCTACTCACTGCATCTTTTGCCTGTAACTTTTCTGCCCATCCATTCAGCACAAATGGATCATTAACAGCAACACAGATAACAGAGTCGATCCCTTTTGCTTTCAGCTTATCGATGTTGTTCTTGTAACTAGGCACGTGAGACTGGGAACATACTCCTGTATATGCACCCTGAAATAAATCACAAACATAGCTGTGAACTGTCTGACCAATAAATCATTACAGGAGAGAGTGAGTCTACAGCATGTAGTTAGCAATGAGACGAAACAGCAGAACAATATTAATGGAGCAAATTATCAATGCTGATGGCTGTACCCATAAATTGCCTAGGCATATAAAATCATCAATAGGAATGCCCAATCGGCAAGAGTAATACAGGGTTCTGAAAGCAGGAGCATATTATTAAAGATCAACTACAGATCCACGTGGCTGTGGATACGGAACATGAAGTTTGTTAATACTGTTGCCAGATTACCCTCCATTTCTAAATCTCGAAACTGACAGTTTTATCCTAGGAACGAGAGATTGAAGATCATGTCTAGCACAGTAATACCAGAGATATTCCCCTTCGAAATCCCAAATGATAAAAGTAGCATGTCATCAGTGGTCACTAAAATGCAAGTCTGCAGAACTGCTCAAGCACACAAATTCGCAGTCCTTGTTCAGCATTCATTTTCCAACACACCAGTGATCGGATTCACTTAGAAGGTCAACACTAGCCAATCTGTGTACCGATTCGCCATGCCTCTTCTACTAGTGAGCTATAGGGAATGCAAAAATGCAATCCATCATCGCCTAACACAGATTCAGAACTAGTACCAGTTAGCGTAAAATATATGCCCACTAAGACTTTTCAGTTATCCGAAATGGTTCAGCATACATCAACCAAAGCTAGCAGCAGCAACGAATTTGGTAGGGAATCTTAGGGAAGGGAAGAGAGATCTTACCGGCAATCCGAAGATGACCACTTTCTTTCCCTGCAATCAGACACCAGGAAACGCGAAAGGGATTAGGTGCTTGCGGCAGGAGGAAAAAGAGGGGGGAGAGAGTATAGCGAAGCGGCGTACATGGAAGATGTCCTTGAGAGGGGTAGTTGAGAACTTGGTGGCGACGCCCTCGTCCCAGGTCCGCGCCTTCTGCAGCGAGACGCCGGGCGCCGCCGAGACGATGTCGGAGCCCACGGACGCGAAGCCCCTCGACCCCGCGGCCCACAGCGCCGCCGCCGCCGCCGGGGAGCATCTCGCCTTCCTGACCAGTGCCGACGCCATCGCTCTGCTGACCTCCTCTCTGCAGCTGCCAAAACCAAAGAAGATGGGAGCAGGAAATTTTATTCGTTGGATTAGGTCTTGGCGTCTTGCTGCTGCAGCGGTGCTTCAGAGAGACACGGTACAGGTACAGCTCGGGGTGTATACGTGTGCCTGCCTGGTAGTGCTAGACCTGTTCGATTCGATTTTGAAGGATATATCATTTCTCATAAATTTTAACAATCTACATATGGATTGTTTGATTGTACGATTGAAAGCCGAGTAAACGCAGATCGGGGGGCATCGCCGATTCAGGGTTTTTCCTAAATCCAACGAGAACCAACGGTCGAGCCAATTTCTGTAAGGTTGACCACGTCTAAGAGTTCATCATTTCATACATAAAATGTTTTAGGGTCAGAGTTAATTCAAAAACTAACCAAAAGAAGCGATCAGAAATATGCAGCCGGCATTCTGCCGCGGCTGCACCGCCGCGCTACTCCTTGTCGGAGGAGAAAGCTAGAGTTCTTTTTAGAAAGAACTCTCAAAAAAAAAAAACTAGAGTTCGCACTCGTGACGCCGCATCCTCCTCCCACTCCCTCGCGTGGTGTGATCGGCAACTCGAGCAGACAGGCTTTCGTACGACGTCGCCTGGCGCAAGGATTTGACGTAACTCGCGACACCAACTCGTCATCACCGACCACGAGCAGATCTTTCGCATCGTCGTTGGTGGAGTTTGAGTCGGGGAGGAGTCCGGCAGTGCGTGCAACGCCCAAAGACCCCGCCTCTACATCGTGGCGTCGTGGCGGGATATGCAGCCCATGAACGGGATCCTCTGACTTTGCCCACCCTGACGTTCTCTGACTTTGAGTTTAAGAGGATTCACAGCCCATCCTAGCTCGATCCCCCAAAAATCCCATTTGATTTAGTGTAATGGATTGATTTTATCCAACTTTTTCCTGCGTTCATCGAAACTATAAAATGTACTTTTCTGTAAACCAAATACATTACTCCTCAGTCCCTCCGTTCCAAATTAAACGATGTTGTTTTAGTACAAATTTGTATTACAACAAGTTTGGAACGGGAAAACTAGTGAATTGGAAATTAGAGAAAAATGGGGATGTAATTAGGTGAAAAGGTTTGCTCAATTCATGTTCCTACAAAGATTATCGTATTAAGCCCAAGGTATCAAGAATTAGTGGCGGAGCTAGCCAACAATGCTTGGGGCAAAACAGAAAATATGAGGGTGTGTTTGGTTTTTGCCTAAGATTGCCTTGCCAAAAATTTGGCAGCCAAAATTTTGGTTGAGAATTTCCTTGCCCACAAGTTGGCCAACATTGGCTAAAAAGGTGAACTAGAGTTTGTAGTGGAGCATTGGCAGGCCAACAAATTGGCCACTATCCAAACAAGAGCCAACCTTTTGGTCATGACCAAAAAATTGGTATGGCACACTTTGGTCACAATCCAAACAAGCCCTGAATGTTTGGGGTGGGAACAAAAGAGTCCACTTTCTTCCATCCAATTCCCTACAAAAAAAATCCTTCGACATTTTCCAAAGTCAGGGAGGGGGGCGGTGGTCCCCCTGACATACACATAGCTCTGCCTATGTCGAGGAACATTTCCCAACATTAAGCATCCTATATCCAACGGACACGGCAATGGCGACAACCAGCACCATGGCTACGAGTGGAAGTTCCCGGGCGGCGCTGTCAACAAACTCGACGAGTGTGCATGTGATCGTGCTGGACAGTGTGGTGAACAATGATCGCGGTGGACAGTGTGGTGAACATGATCATGCTGGACGGTGTGGTGAACATGATCGCGCTGGACGATGTGGTGAACCTGAAACTTTCATCTAGGATTGCAGTGTCTTGCCATTCCAATCCTATAGGATTTGATAAAAGTTTGTTTGATTCCATCAAAGGAGAAATAAAGGATTCTAAAAAAGAGATTTGAGTGGATGTCACATTTCCTATGGAATATAGTGCAAAGGATTGCTTAGGAAAAAAAATCATATACTAGGATTCAGTCCTATAAATTAAATTATAAACATAGGAAAAGATCCAAAGGATATGAATCTTACAAAATTCCTAATCTTTTGAAAAGAGGCCCTAAAGGAATACCATTGGAATTGTAAAGGATTTTATTCTTGTGAAAAAAATCCTCTATGCGTCGTTTAGTTTGTAGGATTAAATTTTTAGAAAAACATTCATAGGACTGCATCGCACTATAATTTTAAATGGAAATTTAGATTTCGCTCAAATATCAAGTTACAAGTTCGTTGTGTTTTCCTATGATTCAAACACCACTTGGCGAAAAAAATCTCAGTCTCTAAATGTAGTAGAATTCAACTTGACATGATATTTTCATATGTTTTCCCTAACATAAAAATTAAAGAGACCATTCATGTTTCTTGGAAAGATTAGTTCATTTATCCCAAGGCCCGGAGGATCCTAATGACATCCACGTTATTGCAAATGCCAAGTTTGTGATGTAATTATCGTCAAATTATGTTGGACCCCGTTGTCAAATTTATTTATATGTAGGCTCAACTTCTAACATAAATTGAATAAGATACTCTCCCTTATGGCACCTCCAACGAGTTGGCGCATACTTTTTATTGTAATAAACCTTGTTATTTGTTATTTGTGGACTGCTATTTTCTATTCATAAATTTGTGTACTATTTGATGAAAAACATAGCCAAAATTCGGACCATGGGCAAACATGCGCCAGGCCGTTGGCGACACGCCAGCCCAAACGAATCGAGGCCTAAATGTTAGGTTGATCTCGTATTGATGAGCCCAACGGCTCATCAATCCCCTTGACTACACCCTGATCGGGGGCGTCCATTTCAGTTATGGAAAGTGGGCCCCTGTGACCTGCGCTATAAATAAAGGGTGGGGGCTGGGGCACACACGGTACGAGGTTCACCGTGCTGCCAGTCACCCCACCGACATCCCCTCTCCGATTAGGGTTAGCGCAGTGCTCACGGGAAGCACCGCTGCGCCGCCACTGCCCCGCAGCCGCCACCGTCGACCACCATGGCCGACTCCTCGAGCTCCTCTGGACAGAGCCAAGGTATCTCCGATCCCCTCTATTTCTCACTGTTTACACACACACATGATCTACACGTTGATCTACCGATACAAGTAATCCTATGGATCTAACAATGGTATCAGAGCAAATAGATCCTAGTTTATTTCGGTAGCAAAAGAATTGAAAAGAAAATCAAAGATCTCACCGGTTTACCGGCAAAGGACGCCGCCGTCTTGGCCGCGTCAATCCTCTCGATCCCGATGCGCATCAACTAGGGCATCGGGAAGAAGATGTCACCCCGAAAGGGGCAAAGAAAAATCCATCCCTTCGGGGCAAAGGGCACCACCGCCAAACCGCTCGACGGCGGCGCGCTCGCCGCAACGGGAACGCGCGACCGGCGAGGGGGATGGCAACGGCGCCACTCCGGCGTGCGCCACTCACCACGGTGGGGCGTGCGGCCGGGCACAGCAGCGTAGCAAAAGGAAGAAAAAGAGAGAACAGAAAGGGATGGGAAAGGAAGGAAGTCCGGCGCGGGCGTGGACGCGTCCAGCCATCTCCGGCGAGGTCGTGCGCGGCGCGGCCACCTCCGGCGTGGTCTCGGCCAGCACGCGGGGAAGAAAAGGGGAAGGCGCGGGCCGCGGGGTGTAGCCCGGCGTGGCGCACGGCACGGCGCGGCGTGGTCGCCGGCGGCCAGCGGCCGGGCGGCCGGAATCGGGCAAACGGCGCGGGTTTTCCGCCGCCGGCGCGCGCGCGGGTTCGGAGCGGGAGAGCACAGGAAAAGGAAGAAAGAAAATCAACTAGGGTTGGCCGGCGGCTGGTTTTGTTCAGGCGTGCTTCGCGCTGGGCCGTCGGATCGATCGGACGGTCAGGATCCCTTCCCGCTAACCCTAGCCGCCTGAGACGGGCCTTGGGCCGAAAGATGGCGGCCACGGGCCGCTGCGGGCCTTTTTCCGCGTCGCTGCGAGCGGCAGATAATGCCGCAGCGCATGGGCCGTGGGCCGCTGTTACGCGTCGCCGCGCGCGGCAGATAGCCAACAGGCCATGGGCCGCATTATTTAAAAGAAAAGGGCTTTTTTCTGTTCTGTTTTTTCAGAAACTTGTCTAAATAGAGTTTTTTGTCCATTTTTTGGACACTTTTCTTTATGTTTTTCCTATTCATTTTATCCAACGAAAATTTGTTTAGGAAACAGAGAAGAAAGAAAAAGAAATACTTGTTAAAAGTATAAAAGTTTATGAATTTTTATTCATAATTTCCGCTGCAAAATAGTTAAAAGTAATTGCATAAAAGCAATAAAGTGAGAATTAAAAGCGTGATAAAGTGACATTAATGATAATTATGATTCTGTTATTAATTGACCAACGTTGTTAATAGCATTATCATGATTTAAAGTGAGAATTAAAAGCTTGATTAAAGTGATATTAAAGATGATTATGATTATGTTATTAAATGACCAACGTTGTTAATAGCATGATCATGATTTGTTTATTATGTGTTAAAAGGTGCATTTATTTCTTTATTGCCCAACGGTGATATAGTTTTAATTGCACAAACAGTGACAGAAATAGTTGTGAAAAGTATAAAGTTCATGAATTTTATTCATGTTTTTCCGCTGCAAATAATAAAAGTGCTCTTAAAGTGTAAATAGAAATAAAGAAAGAATTAAATTACAAGAGCATGTTAAAGGAATTATTGAAACAATTATGGTTTTGTTATTATTATGACCAACGTCGTTAATAACATAATCATGATTTGTTATTGTTTTATGTGCTTTTATTGCTATTTTCTGCCCAACGGTGATGTAGTTTTAAATTGCGCAAACAGTTGCATATTTTAATTTCGACCAACGTTGGATTTTTATATGCAATTGTTGTCTCACTTAATTGTGGTTTTAAAAGGGGTACTACTTGATGAGCTGCATCAAGGATGTCCATACCTACTCTGAATGGAGAAAGAAAGTGGATTTGGTTTTTTTTTGTGTTGAGGTCGACTGGGTTGTGGTAACTCCACAGCCAGTTAAGCCTACAGAGTCATCAGAGACGAAAAGGATGTTGATAGTATTTGGAAAAGAAAGAAGAGGGACTATGCTCCGCTGGAGATGTCTTACACCCTCGAAAATATAAAGTGGCTAACCGCCAATAAAAGTGCATGGCATTTATAAAGAAACAATTGAGCAAGCTATTGTCTGCTCAATTGTAGAATGTGCATTGAAATGAGTTCCTTGAAAAGATAAAGGGCCAGTTCACTGGTTCTTCAAAGATATATGCTACCCAGCTGCTTCAGCAGCTGGTGACAGAAAAGTACACTGTTATTTTGGACATGGCAAGTGTGCCATATGGTGTAATAATGATCATGTGGGTGTTGCATTACTCCACAATGAGCTTTATTTATTATTTTCATGTGAAAAGTGCATTTCAGTGTGCAAAGTGAATAAGCATTTTCCGGTCGGATAACGAACAAAAGAAAAGAAAGCGAACTCATGACTCGTCAAAATTATGGCACTTTGGCCATATTTCGAGGGGAAGAATAGAAAGCCTCGTTAAAAATGACATTCTTCCTCCGTTAGAGTTTTCAGATATCAAACAATGCATAGATTGCATAAAAGGAAAGTATGTAAAGCAATTAAAAAGGGTGCTAACCGAAGCACACGACACTAGAAATTATTCACACTGATATATGTGGACCATTTCCGGTGAAAAGTGTGGATGGTTATGACTCGTTCATAACGTTCACAGATGATTACTCCCGATATGGTTATATTTATCCAATTAAAGAAAGATCTGAAGCATTGGATAAATTTAAAATATTCAAAGCTGAAGTTGAAAATCAACATGATAAAAGAATTAAAATAGTCAGGTCCGACCGTGGGGGGAGTACTACGGTCGGCACACTCCATATGGTCAAGTACCTGGACCTTTTGCAAGGTTTTTACAGGAAAATGGAATAGTCGCCCAGTATTCTATGCCGGGCGAACCACAGCAAAATGGAGTAGCTGAAAGGCGTAACCGTACTCTTATGGATATGGTGCGCAGTATGATGAGTTATTCCACACTGCCATTGGGATTATGGATGGAGGCGTTAAAAACCGCCATTCACATTCTCAACAGAGTACCAAGTAAGTCGGTGCCCAAAACACCGTACGAGTTGTGGACAGGGAAAGTTCCTTCTCTACGCCACTTGAAAGTCTGGGGGAGCCCAGCTGAGGCAAAAGTTTTTAATCCCCACATTGCAAAGTTAGACCCCAAAACAGTAACTTGCCATTTCATTGGCTATCCTGATAGATCAAAAGGTTATCGTTTCTACTGTGCAGACAGACACACAAAGTTTGTAGAAACGAGACAGCGGTCTTCTTGGAGGACGAAATGATGAGGGGGAGCATGGTAGGCCGGAAAATTGATCTTGAGGAGAAGAGGGTGTGTGCACCTTTTCCGATGATCCATGAGCCATTTTTCGCCCTACCTGTTGTACCTGCACCGATAATCCCAGAGGTTGTGGTGCAAGCACCTGTTGTAACTCCACCCGTGACCACAACGAGGCAAGATTCGGAACCTGTCCGTCAGGAGCCGACTCGACCCGTTGTTGAGCATGAAAGGGAGCGACGACAGCCACATTTAGAAAAGAGTCGCACGTTGAGACACATGATGTGCCAGAGAATGAGACTCTCAGAAGGTCTAAAAGAGCTAGGAAATCAGCTATTTCTAGTGATTATAAAGTTTATAATACAGAAACAGTTCATATGGAAGAAGATCCCACTTCATATGAAGAAGCCATGAGAAGCGTTCACTCTTCGAAGTGGCTGGAAGCCATGGAAGACGAGATGAAATCGATGAGTTCTAACAATGTTTGGGACTTAGAGGAAATTCCTAAAGGAGCCAAAACAGTAGGCTGCAAATGGGTCTACAAAACAAAGTATGACTCCAATGGAACGTAGAAAAGTATAAAGCGCGACTTGTGGCAAAAGGCTTTACGCAAAGAGAAGGGGTAGATTACAATGAGACTTTTTCTCCGGTCTCATGTAAGGATTCCTTCAGAATCATCATGGCACTAGTTGCGCATTTTGATTTAGAGTTGCATCAAATGGATGTAAAGACGGCATTTCTAAATGGAGATTTAGAAGAAAATGTTTACATGAAACAACCCACGGGTTTTTTCATGGAGGGGAAGGAACATATGGGATGCCGCTTAAAGAAATCCATTTATGGGTTAAAGCAAGCCTCTAGACAGTGGTATTTAAAGTTCAATAATACAATTAAAAGTTTTGGTTTTAAAGAGAATGTTGAGGACAACTGCATTTATGCAAAGTTTAAAAGTGGGAAATATATTTTCCTAATTCTGTACGTGGATGATATCTTGCTTGCGAGCAATGATGTCAGTCTACTACTAGAAACAAAGAAATTCTTGTCCTCAAATTTTGATATGAAAGATCTTGGTGAATCTTCATATGTTTTGGGCATAGAAATTCACCGGGATAGAAAGAATGGAGTGCTAGGACTATCACAAAAGGTGTGGCGCCCTGACCCGACTGCTATACATTGATGATGTGTGTCACCGGTTAAGCGATACAACCGGAGGTTACGGGTTTATCAATCCCCGGCCAAAACCTTTGGCAGGCGTTGCTCGGAATGGATCATCGGCAACGCAACGCCCCGATTGATGCCTTAACACAGGCACAACCCTCAATGCATAATAGAGAGATCAAGACTTGTGGAACAACTGGCACATGACAGACTCTACGACTCAAATCATTATAGTTTAACTCTTATAATAGAGAAAGATAGCAAATATTACAACCAGAGGTCACAGACCCAACAGTACATCATGCGGAAGCAAATTATGTTGTTCTAAACAACAAGATCCAGAATATGGCCTGAGAGGCCTACGATAAACATTCCAGCGCCAGCTGATCCGGAATGTCCCAAGCTGCCACATGGGAACCCCAGACTACTCGTCGACATCCACAAAGAACCCACCTTCGAGGTCGGTGAAGTCCTCCTCTGAAACAAAGCAAATGACGTTGAGTTCGACGAACTCGCAAGATTATATATAGAGCTTTAGCTCGATGAGGCTTTCAAAGTTTTATGGCTGTTTTGCATAAAGCTGATTTTATTTATAAAATACAACTCAATGGCATCGACTAATCAGAATATTTTTAAAGAGGTAAGAAGTAAACTCTTTTCTTCTGATCATCTTCAACAGCAACCACCATCAATCACTTCACCTATCTACAAAGTCACCTCCCCGAATCACCCTCACGGAAGTCAACCTTGCATCCTTGTTAGTACCTTTAGTACTCAGGTTTTAATCATTCCGTTCAAGTTATTCTATGGTCCCTGAATCCGGCACCAAGTCGTCCTTAACCGTGGACACGGCTTTTCGAAAAGATTTACCCTGCAAGGGTGTACAATGTTTGCCACGCGTACCGTCCAGCCCATTGCCTACGTATTAGCTCTCTTCCATGGAAAGCCGGCTGGGTGAGAGCGGCGTCGACTTCTCCCTCGTTAAGGACTCTCCAGGATCATCAGTGGCGGTAGGACTGCCAGGATCACAGCACCCCGCCCCACGGCCACTCATTTTCCTAATACCACCATCCTCATCCCAGTTCATACCACCATCATCACGCACGCGCAAATGGAAGCCCGAACTAGAGGACCCTGGCTAGCCCCGCCCGAGTTATTTAGTCTATGAGGCTTCCTGCACTGCGAATGCATAGGCCCCACGCATGGTAGCACGCTCGGTCTTGGTTCGAAGGGGAGAACTCGCACTTAGGCGGCGAGAATGAGACAACCCACTACATTCCATGTGGCCTCTCATCCCTGCCTTTAACATGTTCTTATATGTCACCACCATTTTCCACCATCATCCGATCATTCCACCACAGTTCCAACAATAACATATCCACCGGACGACTAAGCATTTCACTAAGCATGGCTAAGCATAAACATAGCGGATATAATTAACTCAGGCCAACACAACAAACCTATGGATATTAGGAGGGGAACAGGTAATGGCATCGGAAAACATAATGCATCTAATAGGATACTCTAATCCAACCAAATTGACATTTGGAATCGCATGCAATATTATAGTGGAGAAAATATCTGCGGAAAAACATAGGAGGAGACATGCTCAGAGGGGGGATTACGCTTGCCTTGTTCAACGGGCTGGTAATACGGGTCGTCAGGGTATTGCGGTGGCACCCCGACTGCTTGATCTATCGATGCATAAAAACACCGGAAAGACCACAATCAATAATCACTCATGCGTAACAAATGCAATGCGCAAACACATGATGACATGATACTTTAATGCAACTAATGGATCATAAACATGATGAACAAGTTAAATGAGTTGTCCCAAATCATTCGGCAATATTTGGCACATACCCATATTTATCTTAATAGCTTCTATGGTTAAATCCAAGTAGACCAGTAGCTACTTATTCATCAAACATGCATGGGCATGATGTTTTAGGGTAGGTATTGATTCGCTGAGCATTTTGATATAAAGAGCACATTTTTCTGATTAATCACTATTAAGTTATTGAATTTTCAATATTTGGTTTAGTGCTGCCATTTTAGTAATTCATTTTAAACAACACTAAAACTATTTATCCATGATTGAAAATTAAGTGAAACTTGAAGTACTTTTGTTGCTGAACATTTTGGTATATCACACTTAATTTTGGATCAATTTTCATAATGTTATGAATTTCACAAAATCCAATTTATTTCTGCCATTTTACAAAAAGGCAAGAAACAATTATTTCCAGTATTCATTTCAACATGAAATTGTCATGAAAAATGTAAAGTTTCTTCCCCTGGTCATTTAGAGACCAAGTTTGCATTTTTGTGATCTATCAATAAAAAGATATGAATTTCCCAAATTGCATTTCTTTTCTGCCATTTTAAGTAATTTAATAAAACAGCAATTAAACCAATTTATTTGGATGTGTGAGTTATATCAATAGACTCCATTTATTTTTCTGAACATTTTGATATCTTATTTGCAGTTTTTGGACAAGTATTTCAAAAGTTATTGATTTTACAAGATTATAAACCATTTCTGTCTTTTTATTCTTTTTCCAGAAAAACTGTTGGAACCTTTTTGCACCGAGCCAGTGGCTAGCCCAGGCCACTGACTAGTGGGCCAGGTGCCACGGAGGCAAGCCACGTGAGCACGCGGGCCCAGCGGCCGGTTTGACCGGGGCGCGGCGTCGCGGACGCGCGCGTCGGCCGTCGCCGGCGACGAGCATGGACACGTCGATCTACCGCACGAGGGAGCGTTCTACGGGCTGCTACGGACTCGCACTGTTACGGCGAGCAAGACTACAGTGGCGCCGCTACCTATTGGTCGCCGGAGTTGAGCGCGGCGACGAGCTACGGCGGCGGTTGCGCACGGGCTACAGCGAAACGGCGAACCAGAGCGAGAGGAGAAGGGCGGGGATGTCCATTTGGACCGCGAGCTCACCCTGAGCACGTAGGAGAGGACGGCGAGGTCGGAGGAGGTCGGAGACGGCGGCGATGTTGCGGCGGAGCTCCGGTCGTTGACGGTGAAGAAGATCTCGATTTGCCCGGTACACGGCCTCCCAGCAAGCGCGAGTCGGCGAGGAAGTAGAGGAGGAAGAGGCGGAGCTCGGGGGCCTGTTCGATCTGCTCTGCTGCCTCTCAATCGCTGGCGGCGAGCACGGCGGTCATGGCGGCTAGGGTTCGGCTTGGGAGAACAGAGAGAGAGGGGGGGGCAGAGGAGCGGTGTCGAGCGGAGGAGCACGGGGGGCCTGGCGGCTCATTTAAGCGCGACGAGGCGCGGGGAGGGGGCCCCGGCATCGCCGTGTCGCCATGGCGGCTAGGCGGTGCGGCTCGGCCGCGCGGCGCGCGTCGCTACAGAGGAAGACGACCACTTTGCGAAAACCCCCTCGCTGCATTTTTCTATTTACAACGAAGCCCTTTTCTGTTTCTTTTATAAATCCAGTAGCTTTTCCACCATTTAATTGAGGCACTTAAACAATTTATAAAAATTTGAGAAAAATCATGTAGCCTCCAAATATCATTTAGAAGCACCACAAAAATTGGTTTGGCAAAATAAAAAGTTTTGCCACACTTTTGTTCATAGTGTTTGTTTATGGCATTTTTGGTAAAACCAAAATGAATTTACTTTTGAATTTTAAAACCAGTGCAAAGTATTCAATTCTGAACCCTTGGAACTTCCTTGACAATATGGATTTGCATTTGTAATTGTGTTTGCCAAGAACAAGCACATTTGGAAGTGCAGGACTTGAATTTAATTGGTGCCATTGTTTCCATTTGTTTCAATTTGTTTTTCACTTGATTTCAACTTGACACTGGAACAATGGATGCCATGATGCATGAATAAGAAGCAAAAGTGAAAATTTGGTTCAAATTTTACAGTACCAAGAGTGGGCTGTTACAATTCTACCCTCCTTACAGGAATCTCGTCCCGAGATTCTAAGGTTGCGGAAGGAAGTCGGGATACTCCTCACGAAGACTAGACTCCCTTTCCCAGGTTGCTTCATCTTCGGAATGATGAGACCACTGAATTTTGAGGAACTTGGTGGTCTTGTTTCGAGTCTTCCTTTCTGCTTCATCCAGGATACGGACAGGATGCTCGCGGTAAGTGAGGTCTGCCTGGATATCCAGCTCCTCATGATTGACTCCATGGATAGGATCCTTGAAACAACGGCGAAGTTGGGATACATGAAACACATCATGCACATCGGGGAAGTTAGCTGGTAACTCTAATTGATAAGAAAGATCTCCCCGCTTGGCCAGGACAGTGAAAGGGCCAACGTAGCGAGGGGCCAATTTTCCCTTAATTCCGAAGCGGCGAACGCCTCGGAGGGGAGAGACACGGAGGTAAGCTTTATCACCAATTTCATAGTGAACCTCCTGATGATGCTTGTCATAATAACTCTTCTGCCTAGACTGGGCAATCTTCAAATTCTCTCGTATGATTCTAACTTTCTCCTCAGCTTCATTGATAATATCCGGACCAAAGAGTGCCCTCTCTCCGGTCTCGGACCAATTCAGAGGAGTGCGGCATTTTCTTCCATACAGAACCTCGAATGGGGCCATACCCAGACTGGATTGATAGCTGTTGTTGTAGGAGAACTCCGCGAAGGGAAGATATTTCTCCCAATCCTTGCCAAAGGAGATTACACATGCCCTGAGCATGTCTTCCAGAACTTGGTTCACCCTTTCAGTCTGACCGTCAGTTTGAGGGTGGAAAGCGGTGCTAAAGTTGACACGGGTTCCCATGGCTTGTTGGAAACTAGTCCAGAACCTGGAGGTGAACAAACTTCCACGATCAGAGATTATCTTCTTGGGAACGCCGTGGAGTACGACGATCCTAGAAGCATACAGATCTGCCAACTTGGCGGCTGTAATGTCAACACGAACGGGAGGAAGTGAGCCACTTTTGATAGGCGATCGATGATGACCCAGATGGCATCGTTCCCCTTTGGAGACTTCGGCAGACCAGTGATGAAGTCCATACCAATTTCATCCCATTTCCACTCCAGGATTGCAATAGGGCGAAGAGTGCCGGCAGGCCTTTGATGTTCAGCCTTTACCCGTCGACAGGTGTCGCATTCAGCAACATACTTGGCGATTTCTCGTTTCATTCGAGTCCACCAGAATTGTTGTCGAAGGTCTTGGTACATTTTTGTACTGCCGGGATGAATAGAGAGAGGAGATTCATGAGCTTCTTGGAGGATCAGCTTTCTCAAGTTTCGCTTCTTTGGCACCACTAGACGGTCACCAAAATAGACCACACCGGAGTCATTGACAGAGAAGCATTTGGCCTTCCCACTAGCAATGTTCTCCTTGATTTTTGAATACCCTTGTCATACTTTTGAGCTTCTTTTATCTGGTCTTCAAGAGTAGTCTTGATCTCCAGATTAGCCAGATAGCCGGGGGAACAATTTCTAAGTTCAAACGGGAGAACTCTTCATGGAGGGCAGGTTGGGCATTTTCAATCATCAGATTGTTGCAATAGGACTTCCGACTTAGCGCGTCAGCCACGACGTTTGCTTTGCCGGGTTGATAGTTCAGACTCACATTATAGTCCGTGATTAACTCCAACCAACGCCTTTGCCTGAGATTTAGATCTGGCTGGGTGAAAAGGTATTTCAGGCTCTTGTGATCCGAGAAGATCTCGCAACGGTTACCAAACAAGTATGGTCTCCATTGCTTCAAAGCATAGACCACCGCGGCAAGTTCTAGATCATGAGTTGGGTAGTTGTGCTCATGCGGCTTCAATTGGCGAGAGGCATAGGCCACCACATGGCCATCTTGCATTAGCACACAGCCCAAGCCTTGCAGAGAGGCGTCACAGAAGACGACGAAATCCTTGCTTGTGTCAGGCAGGACAAGCACGGAGCGGAGGTGAGTTTGGCTTTCAGTGTTTGGAAACTCTCTTCAGCTTCGGCCGACCATACGAACTTTTTATCCTTCTTGAGAAGGTCAGTAAGGGCCTTGGCTATCTTGGAGAAACCTTCGATGAATCGGCGGTAGTAACCCGCTAATCCGAGAAAACTACGGATGTCCTTGACTGACATTGGGGTCAGCCAATCCAGAATAGCTTGAATCTTGTCCGGAACGACAGCCACACCATTAGCGGATATCACATGACCAGGAAGACAAGGTTATCCAACCAAAACTCACACTTGGAGAACTTGGCATAAAGGCGGTGTTCTCGAAGTCGTGTCAGAACCAAACGAAGATGTTCGGCATGCTCTTCATCGGTTTTGGAATAAACGAGGATGTCATCGATGTAAATGACGACAAACTTGTCAAGATAATCCGTGAAGACGAGTTCATGAGCCTCATGAAAGTAGCTGGAGCATTTGTGAGACCAAAGTCTATAATCAGAAACGTCATGTCCTTTCGTCTATAACCCGGGGAATAGGAATAACCACCCGAGTACACAGACTAGGGGCGATAATACTTTGCGAGAAGGAAAACAACAAGATAGAACTTGGATCAAAGATCAGCATCATGTGCTACTAGTGAGAGTTAAGAAATCACAACTTAACACACTCTAGTTGACACAATCCGGGACCTTATGTTCAAGTCCGTGGGTTAAAACCCAAAGATAAGAGCAAATGATTAGATTCGGTAGAACAACTGAGTTGATTTGGAATTGCAACGCAGCGGGAGCAACTGGACACATAACACTAAAGGTCGAACCCAACCCCGTTTCTAATCATTTTGAAGTAACAGACGAGGAGTAAAACCTTTAAACTCAAATCGAGGTAAGATTGCTCCGAGATTAGAGGGTAACCAGGTAAGGAGTAAAAAGAATCCTAAGATGGTTTTCACAACTCATTTTTAGGTTAAAAATATTTTCACAACCACTAGACTCAACATCGACCAGTAGAAGGGTTTCCTACAGGCAGTACTGCTCTGATACCAACTTGTGGCGCCCTGACCCGACTGCTATACACTGATGCTGTGTGTCACCGGTTAAGCGATACAACCGGAGGTTACGGGTTTACCAATCCCCGGCCAAAACCTTTGGCAGGCGTTGCTCGGAATGGATCATCGGCAACGCAACGCCCCGATTGATGCCTTAACACAGGCACAACCCTCAATGCGTAATAGAGAGATCAAGACTTGTGAAACAACTGGCACATCACAGACTCTACGACTCAAAGCATTATAGTTCAACTCTTATAATAGAGAAAGATAGCAAATATTACAACCAGAGGTCACAGACCCAACAGTACATCATGCGGAAGCAAATTATGTTGTTCTAAACAACAAGATCCAGAATATGGCCTGAGAGGCCTACGATAAACATTCCAGCGCCAGCTGATCCGGAATGTCCCAAGCTGCCACCTGGGAACCCCAGACTACTCGTCGACATCCACAAATAACCCACCTTCGAGGTCGGTGAAGTCCTCCTCTGAAACAAAGCAAACGACGTTGAGTTCGACGAACTCGCAAGATTATATATAGAGCTTTAGCTCGATGAGGCTTTCAAAGTTTTATGGCTGTTTTGCATAAAGCTGATTTTATTTATAAAATACAACTCAATGGCATCGACTAATCAGAATATTTTTAAAGAGGTAAGAAGTAAACTCTTTTCTTCTGATCATCTTCAACAGCAACCACCATCAATCACTTCACCTATCTACAAAGGCACCTCCCCGAATCACCCTCGAGGAAGTCAACCTTGCATCCTTGTTAGTACCTTTAACTCAGGTTTTAATCATTCCGTTCAAGTTATTCTATGGTCCCTGAATCCGGCACCAAGTCGTCCTTAACCGTGGACACGGCTTTTCGAAAAGATTTACCCTGCAGGGGTGTACAATGTTTGCCACGCGTACCGTCCGGCCCATTGCCTACGTATTAGCTCTCTTCCATGGAAAGCCGGCTGGGTGAGAGCGGCGTCGACTTCTCCCTCGTTAAGGACTCTCCAGGATCATCAGTGGCGGTAGGACTGCCAGGATCACAGCACCCCGCCCCACGGCCACTCATTTTCCTAATACCACCATCCTCATCCCAGTTCATACCACCATCATCACGCACGCGCAAATGGAAGCCCGAACTAGAGGACCCTGGCTAGCCCCGCCCGAGTTATTTAGTCTATGAGGCTTCCTGCACTGCGAATGCATAGGCCCCACGCATGGTAGCACGCTCGGTCTTGGTTCGAAGGGGAGAACTCGCACTTAGGCGGCGAGAATGAGACAACCCACCACATTCCATGTGGCCTCTCATCCCGCCTTTAACATGTTCTTATATGTCACCACCATTTTCCACCATCATCCGATCATTCCACCACAGTTCCAACAATAACATATCCACCGGACGACTAAGCATTTCACTAAGCATGGCTAAGCATAAACATAGCGGATATAATTAACTCAGGCCAACACAACAATCCTATGGATATTAGGAGGGGAACAGGTAATGGCATCGGAAAACATAATGCATCTAATAGGATACTCTAATCCAACCAAATTGACATTTGGAATCGCATGCAATATTATAGTGGAGAAAATATCTGCGGAAAAACATAGGAGGAGATATGCTCAGAGGGGGGATTACGCTTGCCTTGTTCAACGGGCTGGTAATACGGGTCATCAGGGTATTGCGGTGGCACCCCGACTGCTTGATCTATCGATGCATAAAAACACCAAAAAGACCACAATCAATAATCACTCATGCGTAACAAATGCAATGCGCAAACACATGATGACATGATACTTTAATGCAACTAATGGATCATAAACATGATGAACAAGTTAAATGAGTTGTCCCAAATCATTCGGCAATATTTGGCACATACCCATATTTATCTTAATAGCTTCTATGGTTAAATCCAAGTAGACCAGTAGCTACTTATTCATCAAACATGCATGGGCATGATGTTTTAGGGTAGGTATTGATTCGCTGAGCATTTTGATATAAAGAGCACATTTTTCTGATTAATCACTATTAAGTTATTGAATTTTCAATATTTGGTTTAGTGCTGCCATTTTAGTAATTCATTTTAAACAACACTAAAACTATTTATCCATGATTGAAAATTAAGTGAAACTTGAAGTACTTTTGTTGCTGAACATTTTGGTATATCACACTTAATTTTGGATCAATTTTCATAATGTTATGAATTTCACAAAATCCAATTTATTTCTGCCATTTTACAAAAAGGCAAGAAACAATTATTTCCAGTATTCATTTCAACATGAAATTGTCATGAAAAATGTAAAGTTTCTTCCCCTGGTCATTTAGAGACCAAGTTTGCATTTTTGTGATCTATCAATAAAAAGATATGAATTTCCCAAATTGCATTTCTTTTCTGCCATTTTAAGTAATTTAATAAAACAGCAATTAAACCAATTTATTTGGATGTGTGAGTTATATCAATAGACTCCATTTATTTTTCTGAACATTTTGATATCTTATTTGCAGTTTTTCGACAAGTATTTCAAAAGTTATTGATTTTACAAGATTATAAACCATTTCTGTCTTTTTATTCTTTTTCCAGAAAAACTGTTGGAACCTTTTTGCACCGAGCCAGTGGCTAGCCCAGGCCACTGACTAGTGGGCCAGGTGCCACGGAGGCAAGCCACGTGAGCACGCGGGCCCAGCGGCCGGTTTGACCGGGGCGCGGCGTCGCGGACGCGCGCGTCGGCCGTCGCCGGCGACGAGCACGGACACGTCGATCTACCGCACGAGGGAGCGTTCTACGGGCTGCTATGGACTCGCACTGTTACGGCGAGCAAGACTACAGCGGCGCCGCTACCTATTGGTCGCTGGAGTTGAGCGCAGTGACGAGCTACGGCGGCGGTTGCGCACGGGCTACAGCGAAACGGCGAACCAGAGCGAGAGGAGAAGGGCGGGGATGTCCATTTGGACCGCGAGCTCACCCTGAGCACGTAGGAGAGGACGGCGAGGTCGGAGGAGGTCGGAGACGGCGGCGATGTTGCGGCGGAGCTCCGGTCGTTGACGGTGAAGAAGATCTCGATTTGCCCGGTACACGGCCTCCCAGCAAGCGCGAGTCGGCGAGGAAGTAGAGGAGGAAGAGGCGGAGCTCGGGGGCCTGTTCGATCTGCTCTGCTGCCTCTCAATCGCCGGCGGCGAGCACGGCGGTCATGGCGGCTAGGGTTCGGCTTCGGGAGAACAGAGAGAGAGGGGGGGGGGGCAGAGGAGCGGTGTTGAGCGGAGGAGCACGGGGGGGGCCTGGCGGCTCATTTAAGCGCGA
The DNA here is from genome assembly GCA_947311845.1 of Poa pratensis. Lineage (NCBI taxonomy): Eukaryota > Viridiplantae > Streptophyta > Magnoliopsida > Poales > Poaceae > Poa > Poa pratensis. The sequence goes on along the minus strand of CAMZMU010000035.1, from coordinate 28,597,370 downwards.
CGAGGCGCGGGGAGGGGGCCCCGGCATCGCCGTGTCGCCATGGCGGCTAGGCGGTGCGGCTCGGCCGCGCGGCGCGCGTCACTACAGAGGAAGACGACCACTTTGCGAAAACCCCCTCGTCTGCATTTTTCTATTTACAGCGAAGCCCTTTTCTGTTTCTTTTATAAATCCAGTAGCTTTTCCACCATTTAATTGAGGAACTTAAACAATTTATAAAAATTTGAGAAAAATCATGTAGCCTCCAAATATCATTTAGAAGCACCACAAAAATTGGTTTGGCAAAATAAAAAGTTTTGCCACACTTTTGTTCATAGTGTTTGTTTATGGCATTTTTGGTAAAACCAAAATGAATTTACTTTTGAATTTTAAAACCAGTGCAAAGTATTCAATTCTGAACCCTTGGAGCTTCCTTGACAATATGGATTTGCATTTGTAATTGTGTCTGCCAAGAACAAGCACATTTGGAAGTGCAGGACTTGAATTTAATTGGTGCCATTGTTTCCATTTGTTTCAATTTGTTTTTAACACTTGATTTCAACTTGACACTGGAACAATGGATGCCATGATGCATGAATAAGAAGCAAAAGTGAAAATTTGGTTCAAATTTTACAGTACCAAGAGTGGGCTGTTACAAAAGGCATATTTAGAAAAATTTCTAAAGAAATATAATATGCATAAAAGTAGCGCCTCACCTGCTCCTATAGTCAAGGGCGACAGTTTTGGGAAATTTCAATGTCCCAAGAGCCAATATGAGATCGATCGAATGAAAGCAGTACCATATGCTTCGGCTGTTGGAAGCTTACAGTATGCACAAGTGTGCACTCGCCCTGACTTAGCTTTTATCACCGGGGTACTCGGTAGATATCAAGAAAATCCAGGCCATGAACACTGAAATATGGTAAAGAAAGCTTTGCGTTATGTGCAAGGCGCAAAAAACCTCATGCTAACATATAGAAGATCTGATACCCTAGAGATAAGGGGGTATTCAGACGCAGATTTTGCGGGAGATAGAGATGATAGAAAATCCACGTCAGGATACGTGTTCACTCTCGCTGGAGCTCCAAACAGACAATAGTTGCATCATGTATGCAGAATTTATAGCAGCTTATGAGGCAACAAGGCAGGTGATATGGTCAAAGAAGTTGATACCCGACTTGAAAGTGGTAGATTGTATTGACAAACCACTAAAGATGTACTGTGACAACCAGCCCGCAGTATTCTATACTCACAACAACAAGTCGAGTAAAGCTATCAAACAAATAGAGATAAAGTATTATGTTGTGAAAGGTAAAATCCAGAATCAAACTATAAGTCTCGAGCATATAAGGACAAAGGATATGCTTGCGGATCCGCTTACGAAAGGCTTACCACCCAGCGTGTTCATGGAACACGCAGTCGACATGGGTTTAATGGAAAGACTATGATTCCTGGATTACAGAGACCCAAAAGTAAAAGAATTTTGTTTCAAAATAGAGAGGTATATTATAGCTGTCTGATTCTATTGGCAATTGAGCTGTGACGATGAAACATGCTCTATGTACTGATCTATGATGAAACGAGTAAAGCACAAAGTACATGGATAAAAGTAAAAGTTAAAATCAAGGGGGAGAATGTTAGGTTGATCTCGTATTGATGAGCCCAACGGCTCATCAATCTCCTTGACTACGCCCTGATCGGGGGCGTCCATTTCAGTTATGGACAGTGGGCCCCTGTGACATGCGCTATAAATAAAGGGTGGGGGTTGGGGCACACACGGTACGAGGTTCACCGTGCTGCCAGTCACCCCACCGACATCCCCTCTCCGATTAGGGTTAGCGCAGTGCTCATGGGAAGCACCGCTGCGCCGCCACTGCCCCGCAGCCGCCACCGTCGACCACCATGGCCGACTCCTCGAGCTCCTCTGGACAGAGCCAAGGTATCTCTCCGATCCCCTCTATTTCTCACTGTTTACACACACACATGATCTACACGTTGATCTACCGATACAAGTAATCCTATGGATCTAACACTAAAATGTATCTGCGGTCCGTCCCCAAATAGACAAAAATGTGTCCGGTTCGGTGTCGTATGCGCCAACCCGTTGGAGGTGCCCTTAGAGTTTATGTTTTATTTCATTGCAAGATTTGGCATCTGACCTTCTGATTATCCCGTTTCATATTTTTTTAGGTTTAGCAACCGGTGGAGAGAGCTAGTGTAGTGTCAAAAGCCAAATATGCAATTTCGAACACACTGTGAATGCACCGTGTACAGGAAGCCGAGACAAAAGAGGCCTGTCTCTCTTCACTCTTCAGTCTTCACCGACGCTTTTGACTGCCCGCATTTTCTTTCCCCAAACTCTCCCCCTCTTTTGATTCCCCCACCACATTCCTTGGCCAGCAAACGCAACTCGATCTGCAGAGTTCAGCATCGGAGGAAGCAAGCATCCGATCCAATCTCCTCCCTGCCTCCCATGGACGAGTAAGTTTTCTGTATCTTCGTCCTCTCCGATTCACCTCCTCAGCTCAGAACCAGATATTTGCATTGCTTGCACCAATCAAGAAGTGTGTGCAGAACTCCTAGTAATATTTAATGTTCGCTTGTAACCATCCCAGATCCGACGAGCACAGCAACGGCGGCCAGCACCACGGCTACGAGTGGAAGTTCCCGGCGGCGCTGTCGGCGAACACGACGAGCGTGCACGTGACGGCGCTGGACGGGGTGGTGAACGTGAACTCACTCTTCACGGTGGCCGTCTTCGTGGGCCTCTCCCTCGCGACCCCCGGCGAGCTCCGCAGCCTGGCCGGCGACCCGTCCTGCGACGCCGGGCCCGACGTGGCGCGGTCGCTGCTCGTCCTCGAGGTGGTCGCCTTCTCCTCCTTCCTCTTCTCCAGCCTCGTCGCGCAGGGCCTCAAGCTCGCGCTCAACCTCATCAACTCCAAGGACCCCCACGAGAGCCACGCCCACATCGACGCCCGCCTGGTCCGCCTCGGCATGCTGGCCTCCGCCGTCGGCTCCGTCGTCGGCTGCGTCTTCTTGATGGTGTCCATGGTGATGGTCGTGCAGATCCGGCTCGGCACGCTGGGATGCGCCACCAACCGGGCCGCCGCCAAGGCCGCCGCGGGGCTTGTCGGGCTCGTCTCCACCGCGCTCGCCGTGTACATCGGCACCGTCTTCTACACGTTCACTCACTGATCCTGGATCTTGCTTACCAGTTGTTGCCACTGTCTCGTTTTACCACTGTATTGTTTTTAGCTTTTAGCCAAGTGATGAGACGTTTTAGCATCTGTTTTCTGCTGTTGTATGTGCAATGTATTGCTGCATCTGCGTGCTATCTAGAGCTTGAATCAAACCACGGTAATTCCCGATGACGATGAATGGGTTTTGATGATCATCACCCATGTTCCCTGAACCCCGGCCACGCCAGTATCGGCAAGTCGCCTCTATATTGGGTTCCAGCCAAAACGGTCTATGTGTTCTTGCTCCAAAACCTGACCTCTTCTGGCTCCAGCCAGTAACTCCTCCAAACTGGAAAATACAACTAAAACCAGAAAACTGGTCTTCCTGGTCACTGCCAGTGTCTACCTCTTTCTTCTATGAAAGAGAAGGGATGCCATATCGATTTCATTAAGTCAGCAGCCCATAAAAGGTTTGGTATAAACTAAAACATATAGAATGGCCACATACCACAAAGTGATGTTTTTGTTGATGTACCATAACTTGCTCACCGACGCAAAAGAGAATGCAACAACTTTCAAAAATGAGAATTTTTAACATGCTCCAAACGATTGTGGGTCGTTCATCTATTTCGATCTCATGGTCTAGATAAAAGGAAACAACAAAACTGGAGAGTACTAATTAATAATTATAAACATAATGTTGTATCTCCTACTATGTGAAGAGTGTATTCGTCAATTCTTGTATAGTTTAACTGTCGTGAATTCGCAAAAAAAAACTATCATGTATTCTTGTTTAACATCTTCAAAGTCGTTAAGTATCATGATTGAATGGGGAAAAAGAACGCACTGTAACAAGTCAGAATTATGTGACATGAGAAATAATGAGGATATATTACTTCTTGAACAATCAATTGCACATTATCATTCTCACTCGGTTCAAACAGGGGCATATAACAAGTTTGAATCTTTCCATTTTTACGAAATAGATCCTCACTTTCATCGGTCTTTTCTTTGATGGATTCGATCAAATACTTTATCATGTGTCAAGGGAGATAATGAAGATTTTTTATTTTTCCCTTAGCACATATATATCAGTAAGCACACTAAGAATTATACCAATCTAACTTTGTTAAACTCTACTTTATAAAAAAAAAACTGTGATATTTGTCTGCATACTGGAGACTAATTTGAAGGGATGATACTTTTTGTTTCTCTTATTTCATGATTTCCCTTTTTGTTTGATCGAGAAGATCGGGGTAGTTTCCTTGTTTGCATATGCAACAATCACTTGGACCCACTAATTATTGAAATCAACAGCTCATGTCAACTAGGTAGTCTTACCTCTTACTCCCTCTATCACTACTAAATACTAGGTGGTTTATAAACTGAGTAGAAAAGTTAACATCTTCTAAATTTGAGTATGTGTAAAACTTGTTTACTCAATTTATATGCCACCTATATAGGGACAAAGGGACTATGAGTAAGAGCAAACGCTCTCTAATCTAAACAAACTCTTCGATTTTTATTGAAATTAGACATACAACACCTAGTTGAGAAGTTCTGGGGCGCGATGCTGACCGCAACAAGCTATTTGAGCCGCTCCCTGGACCAACATAGCTAAATAAACGAGAGCGGTTGATTGGATATATTGCTTGGTGATCTTTTGAACCGGTTAACCATGTGGCATACAAGAAAGAATCCAAAGGTATGGTCATTGGATAGCTTTGTCCAAATTTTAGAAAGTTTTACGTACCAACTAAGAGCATATCCAACGCTCAATTGGTCCGCCAATTATACTGGACTTTTTTAAAAGAAGGTTTAAAACACCAACCTCTGCGTTAATTGATGTACATAACCAACTTTATTGTGAAGTTTAATGTTGGGATGAAATACAATCACGGTTCACATAAGGTTGAAAATGAATCAACCATCTTGAAAAGGTAGGCATAAAAGTTCTAGACATTAGATAGTCTACTAATATATCTCACCAGCCAGCCCGACTGAACGCGTCCTAAGCGACCATGAGCAGCGGTTTGCATCCAGAATCCATAAGTTCCCGCTGATTCGACGATAGAACGTAGATCCGTAGCATAACCATTGAGTGGCCATGTGAAAAAACTGCAAAAAAGAAGTGTTATTCTTGTTAAAAACAAAACATTTCTGCAATTTCATATAGACCAACATGAACCCGACACCACTATGTAGATTCTGATTAGTAGTTTTTCTCAACTTCATTTATTTTCCAAACATATTCATAATATTGGTAGGTGATGATAGATAAAATAAACAAATTAGACAATACGTCATACAAACCTAGCAAAACACATGACATAAACAAATACTGACCGTTTCTAGATCGCACGCTCCTAGGCACATGCTCAATATGACTAGGATTAGAAGAAGAAAAGCAATCCAACCAAACAACATGAGCAAAAGCAAATTGAGAAACATAGTAGTTACCATTAGGCACGTGCTCAATGCATACAAGAGGAGAAAAGCTTGTCAACAAAACAACATCAAATCGGAAAACACAAAACCAATTACCGTTAAGCCATCAATCACAATGCTAAGTTAGGACGAATGTCATTTTCTATCCAAGAGCGAAACAAAAGGGTGGCTCAACACGTAGCGCTCGATCATCGTACGCCTCACGAAGCAGATTTCATTCCAAGCAATCGTGAGTACATTCTTTTACAAAATCCGAGCACAACTTGTGGTAGTTCCACCCAATAGCTCACAGCAGTGCCTCCGTGGGCGCGGTCCGCCACGTCGACCAAATCCCAGAGCCCTCGGCGTCAGGGTGCTGGACCTCCGGCTCCCTCCCCGTTGTCCTTCTTCTTCCGGAGCACGGCGTACCACGTCAGCGCCGCGCCGCGTCCACGCGCGCGCGAGTAATAAAATCTCCACTAATATTAAAAGACACAGACTGTCAGATCCAGAGGATCTGAGGCGCTCATCCCACCAGAATGAATGACCAGGATCTCTCCAATGACATGATGTGCACACAATTTTTCAAAAAGAAAAAATTACATCGCCCAGAAAAAGAAAACCGGTCACCCCACGATCCCCATCCCGAAACAGAGCGGCCGTCTTCCTCGCAGCCGACGGAGCGGCCCATCTTCCTCGCCGCCGTCCATCGTCGCGACTTTACGAGACCGCCGCCCGCCGTTCCCCGCACCTCCGCCCGCCGTTCCCCCGCAACTCCGCCCGCGGTTCCCCGCGGCCCGCTGCGGTCACCGCGCTCCGGTGCATGGTGGATGTCGTGAACGCCTGGAACCTTCTGATGCGGCTCCGGATGGCGTGTGCGGGGCCGGATCGGGATTTGGTGGAGGAGGACGGAGACGAGGCCAAGCCGCAGGGGAGCGGCCGCTGCAATGACGACGTCGGCGGCGCCGCGGTGCTGGCTCAGTTGCCGAGGTCAAGAGAGGGCTCTTCTCTTCTTGGACCTGTTCGTCGTTCTTCCGGTGATACAGGTGCGTCCTGCATGGTTAGAACGGCCATGGTCTCACTAACTAATTAAGTCGCATTGATATGTTGCTTGTTTCAGATGTTTCACCTGTTAATCTTTGGGTAAGAAGCAACATTCAGATGCAAACAATTTCCCAATAGCCCATGCAATGCGTAGTACCGGATTAGACTAGAACGCTTGTCAAAAACACTTGGAAGTAATCGAGACTTTGGAGTCTTTGATGTTGGAGCATCGATCAGCGACCACCCAATAGCCATGTTGTACGTAGCATCACAGTTCCCCCAGCACATTCTGGCAAAGGTGCATGTGATCCACTTTTCTCCCATCTCCGACCAGACCACACAAATGCGAGCTTGCTGCTACTCGCTACTCACCAATACTGCAGTGTTAGCTGTATCTTCGGCATGTACATTCCTTTTTTGAACGACCCCATTGTATTCTGTTATTGATACATACTACGACATATCTTTGTCTGTTCACAATTGTTTTTTGAATGGTGTATGTTCTGTTCATAATTAGATCCCCCGCGTCGACCTTCCCTGTCCGGGCACCCAGTAATTCATCATCTTCGTTCGCATCAGGTAGCAGCCAAGTGCTCCCCTCCTCCATGACGGACCCAATGTAGCAGTTTGCCTCTGTAAATCAGCGTGGCGACTATTGTGGTGTGCATCACTTGCATGGATTATCTTCTATGTTGGTTATGCATTCAGTTTCCTTCTGCCTGCTTGGTAAAATGGAAGTACTGCCAATATTGTTCCAATCACTTTGTATTTGAGTTTGCTTCAGCTCTCTTGCATAGTTATCCTAAACAAAACAAAAATTGGGATGAGTAACTTACATGCTCTAGAGTCTTTAATCTTAACCGCTAAACCCAATGGTTCCTTTAATCTTAGTAGAACATAAGTTCATCTTCAGTTTTGATGAGATCACATTAAAATTGCATTATATTTCTCCTGATTTGTACATCAGCTCAGGTTTTTTCTTGACTGTAACAAAAACTTCTTTTTTTCTGAAACTGATTTTCTAGAAAAAAGATGACTGCCTCTCTCTGCCCTTGTTAGTTGCACATCCGTTTCCAGCTCATGGAAAAATGCATAGCTCTCCTCTGTATTCTAAAAAAGAGAACAAGCAGTGCTGTAAACTTCAAGATGCAGGCCTGTAGGATAGAAAAAGATTGTACGTCCCATGGTGAAGGGCATGTCATAATCAAAACGAGAAAATCAACACCCGAAATATGTTATATAAGTTCATAGCAACATATATCAAGTTCTTTTTTTTAGAGTATATCAAGTTCTTTTCTGCGAATAGATATCAAGTTATTTATATCTTTTATATTGTGCAGGACATACATATTACTTTGCAGTATTGGTAATTCTGCAGCTGCGCCGACGTCGATACTGAAAAGGGGGTAAGTGTTTTTATGTACAATTTTTAAAATTTATACGTCCCATGGTGAAGGGCATGTCATAATCAAAACGAGAAAATCAACACCCGAAATATGTTATATAAGTTCATAGCAACATATATCAAGTTCTTTTTTCTGAGAGTATATCAAGTTCTTTTCTGCGAACAGATATCAAGTTATTTATATCTTTTATACTGTGGAGGACATACATATTACTTTGCAGTATTGGTAATTTTGCAACTGCACAGCTGCGCCGGCGTCGATACTGAAAAGGGGGTAAGTGTTTTTATGTACATTTTTTGGCCTTTTTACATTTTGTTATGCAGCATCAGTGACATTTACTTCCACTTTATGTGTATCTTGCTTTAAGATTACCCCTGCCCAGATCTAAGTTTCCATTGATACACATTTAACTTTAAGCTTCCATTCATTGATCTATATAACTGATTGTCTCATAATCTGGCTGTGTTTACTTGCTTCCAGGCAATGGTGGAAAACAGAAACCAACTAAATGTCGACGACGCAGGTACCGCTGCGGCCAAGTTTTTTCACTGTTTCACATTCGGAAATTAGCAACATTGGGATTCATTGGCCCTGTTTCATGCTGCTCGATACAGCCCGGATCTGGTAATTGGTTATTAGTTGTCATGAACCTGTTTTGCTACCCTGATATAGCGCCCGCTGCTGGAAGATATACAAATAGACAGACTAATTGTCAAGTAAATTTCCTGCACATCCATCAATCATCGTTATATTCTTTGCACTGACAGGTCACTCTTTTGTATTATCGGGAATTAATCTAGATTAAAGATAATCCTGATTGCTGGACTTGTGGTTCTGAGGAAATGTCGATTTTACACGCTAGGCGAGAGATAAAATTAGGTACATAATGCATCGGTTTCTCAGTTCTCACAGGCATAGCTCTATGATTGAATTATGTGTTGCCCATGGGCTGATGTTAAACTGCACCTTTTTAGATGTTCAGTCACTCATCCATGGATGAAGTTCGAGATTTTTAAGCAAACATGCATGCACCTTCATTCCTGCATGGTTCTTTGCACTGTTGTTTCGCAATCACATCAAGAATCTCATCAGAGTGCATTCTCACCATAATTCTAATAATTTTGTAGACTATGTGTGTCAAGGCTAGATAGGAAGAAGATGCATACTTTGTGCTTCACTGGTCTCGGCATGTATAACCTAAAGCTCTTGGACATATTTTCTGCAAGAATAGTAGACTTAAGCTGCAGTATAAGTTTGTAAAATTGACAGACTAAAGCTCTGCTACAGATCTACAGACTTAAGCTCCAGTAAGTGTTCAACGGGGAACACTTGATGTTAGCTCAAATGATAAACTGTTTGGTTCATGTCAGCCAAAAGAAGAACAACATCAAGGGTGCCCTCTCTCCTCATGTATCTGTTTTCCTTCTTATGTTATTATGAAACTATGTAGTATGGTAAGCAGGTAGAACAAAAGTAAGTCTTGCAGATCCGTGTGAAATAATGGGCTACTTTACATACTGCAGGTCTGCAGCTTATAAATCATTCTGCTTATGCTCTATAAGTCAAGGCCCCAAACAAGTTATCTTCTGTTTTTGTGGAAGTCGGATAAGTGTTCTGCTTGTAAAAACACTACGTATCCACTAGAGAAGGTAAACAATTCTCTTTAGCGATCAAGCAGTTGAAGCTTACCTAGAAGGGCAAGTGTTTTTCATTTACCAATAGAATGTGCATGCATGTATGCATTATTTCAGTCCCTGATGAACTTATCGAGTTTTCAGATTAATCTTTTGACACAATGCACTACATGTCTATTTCTTAGCCTTCGTATCATGATCGAAAGAATGTCTACTAATTCCAGTTCCTTTGCAGACGACCTTGGAGAGCATGCCCTAACATGAGACCTGCTTCAAGTTCTTGGCTTCTGATGATTGCCTCTTACACTACCCTAATTAAATGGGATCCTGTTCTACCAGCACCACATCTAGCAGTTGTCAGTTACAATAACTTGCTCAAGCCCGCCTTAGCGAAGAACACAGAGGCCACCAAGGAGCAGGCACCAAAAGCCGTAGAGGATTAGGAGCACTTATAAGAAACTGTATCCTGGTTAGTTCAGGTTTCAAAACTACTCATTCTGTTCCACATTACTTTGACAAATTTAGTACAAATCTTCGTCGATGGCGTAGAAGATAGTGATTACTATTTTATTTTTTTGAGAGCAAGAAGATAGTGTTTATGTCTTCGCAACTCTCATGAAGGTAACTTCTCATAAATGATAAATCTCGCAGAAGTTTCTACACATATTTTTAGGTTCAAACTGTATGATAGTAATCATTGAGGATTTTGTTGCCGCTTGCCTTATGTACTAAATATAAATGATGTCGTGCCAAGATGTATGCAGGCTTTTTAATTTCTGGCTTTTTTGCATCCATTATTCATAATCTTAGTTAAATTAGCCATACGTGCATTGCACGGGCACAATTACTAGTGGAAAAAAAGAGATCGGATATTTTTCTCCTCCTGGTGGCTGCTGCAGAAAAATACAGAAACGGCGTCGGAGAAATATCCAGGAAGCCTGGCAGTGCCAGGCAGGCTTCCCATCCCCTGAACGCCTCCTTCCGAGTCCACAACTGCTCCCTCTCCCCTCCCCCAATCTCTTTCCCCTTCCGTACTCGCGCTTCGCCGGAGGAGCGCAGCGCGGGGATGGAGATCGACGCGGCGGTGCGGGCGAGCAGCGACACCCGGCTGCGCACCAAGTACGACAACGCCGTCTACGTCGTCCAGCGAGCCTTCGCGCTCTACCCGTACGCGCCCTACCATTTACTATCCAGCTGAATTCATTCGACCTGTAGTCCAGTAGCGTTTTAGTTCTGTGGCCATCCACTGGGGAACCGGACGGAGAATCTGGGATGTGAGTGCCTACCGCGCCAGCCGGTCCACGCGATTGGGTTTGGCGATCGCGAGTGGCGCTGGGATTTCGGTTGACCGATCAAGCGGGGATTTGTAGCTGGACTGCTGGAGTACGCACATCGGCGGAGGGATAGGTTCGTGCCCGGTACTCCGTAGGAAGGTTGAGTTGGGGCTAGAACCTAGAATGGTTAGATCTTAAGGTGCTTGGCTATGCGGCTGTTTGCCTCCAATGCGCCATCCATCCCAGCGTGTACCTGTATTTCCACCTGCAGCAAACGCGGTTATGACTAAAATAGGGCAGTGGTCTGCGTCAGTGAGTCACGGGTTTCATCTCTGCTGTTCCATTTTGAATTATGCTATGGTTTTCAGTTTGAGGCAATCTGGATAAATTTGATTAGCTGAAAGAATAGCATAGGTTAGTTAGTCGCTGATCTTAAGTAATTGGTGCTGGGTTCGTTGATCATAAACTCTTTTATCGGTCCCCTTAGAGGATTAGGGGAGTGATTTTCAGTGAGGCGATCTGGATAATTTTAATTAGCTGGCAGAATGGCATAGGTTTGTCGCTGATCTTAAGTAATTTGTGCTCGATTCGTCGGCCATAAACTCTTTTATCTGTTCCTTTATTTGTTTAGAAAACAGGGGTTTCCCCCCCATTCCATTTTTATAAAATGAAACAGCATTTTTATCTGTTCCTTTTGCGATTAGGAGAGTGATTTAAGTGGATACATTTCAACTTGTGTCATCAACCAATGGAGAGTAGGTGTATTGCGCTTTTGTTAACAACAGTTCTGTAAAGTCGCAGTTTGTTGTTCGGATGGCAGTTCAAAGGATTGAAGTACTTATAGATTTAGGATAATTCCAGCGATCACTCAAGTTGCTCAGAGTAACTGTAATCAAGTTTCTTTCATGATGAAAGGGCCTGAACTCAAAAGTAAATATTCACGATGTTCAAACCTCTTGTGAAGCCTGTTCTCAAAATGTATATTGAAAGTCCGAAGATTCATTGGTTTCCTTGTGCTTTTCAAAAAGGTTTTTTGTGTGTGGATGCTTGGGTCTATATCTGGCTTTGACTGCCAAAACTCGTTACGGATTTTGGATACAATTTCAGTCTATAATCATTTTCCACTAATTTTATTTTGCAGGTTTGAGGAGATTGCTTTCAGCTTTAATGGTGGGAAGGATTCAACAGTAATATCTTACTCATTTTCTCATTTTTTAATGTTGTACTGATAATTAACATCCGCCTGCAAGTTTGACAAGATTCTATATTATGTATCAATAGGTGCTCTTGCATTTAATTCGGGCTGGCTACTATCTTCACAAAGCAAGTAATGGAGACGAAGCCCATATCAATACTTTTCAAAACTGTCCCCTGCGTACCATCTATTTCGAGACTCCTTGTGCCTTTCCTGAAATCAACTCATTCACTTATGGAACAGTTTCAACGTAAGGACACAACATCTGTTCCATTTTTTGCTTGGCTATGCTTGAGAAGTTAAATAAAAAGATCTTCATTATGTTCTTTCTCTATACTAGTTATGGTTTGCCACTGGAAACTATCCGGTCTGATTTCAAGTCTGGCCTAGAAGGCCTATTGAAAGAGAAGTCTACTAAAGCCATTTTCATTGGCACTAGAATTGGCGATCCAAATGCGGTAAATGTGTTGTTACCTTGTTCAGTTATTCTTCGAGTCCTCATAGACCTATTATATGCAGTACTTATGCCCGTGTCTGCTCGCAATATCACAAATATTTGTATTCTCCACACCTATTAGTAATTCAGTTTGAAATTATAGGTTGGTCAAGAACAATTCTCACCTAGTTCACCTGGCTGGCCTCCTTTTATGAGGGTGAATCCTATCTTGGACTGGTCATACAGGTTTGTCTCCTCATCATGTAAATAATCAAGCTTGCCTTCTGTAGACTGCTAATTCAGATGTAAGGACTAAGGAGAATTGTTTTTATGTGACAGGGATGTTTGGTCTTTCCTCTTAACCTGTAAGGTCAAATACTGCAGCCTTTATGATGAGGGGTGGGTTCTTTTACATTTTCAGACCTTCAATTCAAATGGAAATTTGCTTTTGTTTTGTCATGTGTAGCATCTAGGTTAAAATACACTTTTTCATACTGTTGCATTAACAAAATCTCTAAGAATGAAATATTTCCTCTACCTTTTGATGAGCAATTTTATTACTTGTAGCTCATTTTTGCAGAGCCACCATACATTTACGCTGCTGTAAAGTACTCTGAGCTCCAGTACAAACTTCCTAATTTGTATATGTTTTTGTATGCTTGCACCCATTGCAGGTATACATCCATTGGAAGCATATATGATACTGTTCCAAATGCACTTCTTTGTGATTCGTCAAATGGGAAAAGCTTTAGACCAGCATACATGCTATCAGATGGAAGACTTGAAAGAGCTGGGAGAGCGAAGAAGACTAGTAGTAAAACGGAAACTAATTGCGCTGCAAGCAATGGCATAAACAGCACTGAGGGAGAACAAATCGTCTCACGTTCAGCTTCAGTTATTGTAGTTGGTGATGAAATATTGTGCGTAATCTCTCATACTTATATCTAAAGATGCTCACTCTTGGATTTTGTGTAGCTGCCCCTTCGTCACAATGACATCCTTAGTCTTTGTTTTGATCTTGAAATTTATGCTAAATCCCTGCAAATGCTTTTTCTTGTGTCCTTAGACTTTTGGATTTTAAAGCTATGTTGTATCACCTTTCAGTTCTCTGCAGATCGCAGAGCGAATAAGATCAGCTATTTGTGTAGTTATACTTCTCCAGTCATTTGATACAATACACATATTCTTTTCTAGGATAAAGAAGACAGGTATGATAATCTTAGTTCATTTGGCTGCCTTAAGAGAATGGATCTTGATCATTCAAATCAATAAAAAGTGCAACCAGTCATCCTAAAATCCGAAGTACGTTTTGTTCCAGGATTTGTATACTACTGTCATAGAAGTTAGTGTTTCACTTGATTGATGAGCAGACTTGGGCATTTTTGTGGATCACTCTACCTTGTTTCTTTACACTAAATTGATATTTATCCATTTTGTGCTTCAGGTTTGGCACAGCTGAGGATAAATTTGGTACAGCCTTGTGCAAGAAGCTTCATGAAATTGGCTGGCGAGTTTCCCATATAGCGGTTGTTCGGAATGAAGTAAGTGATGTTTAACAGGTTGGCATAGCTGTATGTCCTACAATCCTGTTATGATCACTCAATTGTCTGCAAATAGATTGCTGCAGTATTGTTCTCAAGTGTACAGTTAAGCTTCGACTTTGTCATGTAAATCTAATGAACATAATGTGATGGCCTTGCAGACTGATGCTGTTGCCGAGGAAGTTGAACGATGTAAATCTACTGATGATGCGGTCAGTGTCTGTAGGATTTTCATTTTTTAAATCTTTTCAAGTTTGGTGTGTGATGGAATTGACTTTGTACAGGTGTTTATATTTGGGGGACTTGGCCCTCTACATTCAGACGTTTCATTGGCTGGTGTTGCAAAAGCATTTGGAGTTCGTCTGGTGCGTACATAAATAATTCCTTCTTCTAAACGCTTCGTATAGTTATAGTATTCGTTCATGTTTGATTTTTCATTTTGGGTATAAGTTCTCATTGCTCGTGTACTTGGATGCGCTTGCTGCATTTTTTTTCATTAGTAACAAAAAATCTTGTGTGCTGATCTATAGGGCTGCGAATGACTATCACAACGAAACCATGTTGTGACAGCACTAATGAAATGTGAAAATCACATAGCGATGTATTGTTTCCAAATGGCATTTGCTGGTTCATGAGTCTCCCTTCATAAAATACCATTTCCTGGCATCAACTAATGTTTGCTTTTCATTTACATAGGCTCCTGATGAAGAGTTTGAGGAGCATCTTAGTCAACTCATAGGGAACAGTTATATCGGTGACCGAAATGTGGTAATGCGGATTTAATGAGTTTTCTTGAAGATTTATGCATTTGCATGCTTATTCTGGGCAAAGTGCAAATGCAGTTCATAATTTAACTCATTTCCACTTCTCTTTAGATGGCTTTGTTGCCAGAAGGTATTACCGAATTATTACATCATAAAAGGCTTCCTTTGCCACTGGTATGTTATGTTCTTTTGGTACATTTCTCTTAGATCAGTAGTGAAATATTTGGTGACTTTCATGCCTTTCATAGAGATCTTTCTTCCCCAAAACTAGCATATGACATTGATATAGGTGCATATCCATTTGTTAGAAACCACCAGTTCAAAATGTCATTTCCTTTTAGCCACAGGGTTTTATTTGGGCCGACATTTCAGTGAGAACATTTGACAAAAAAGAGAGATAAAAAAAAGGATAGTAAGATTCAAACTCGTTGCTGAAAGGCAATTGTTTTGGGAAACAAGATATAGTGTTATCTGAAATTTTTAATCACGTTGTTCCTGAACATAGTCTGTCCTACAATTAGCATTGACGAAAAAATGTCCAGTGATAGGAGTGCTGAGATTTGTTTGTTTCCTATGTATGCTAGTATGTACTCTCCTTTTGTCTTAAATTTTCCTCTAGATAACTTATTTCCTTTGCAGATCAAATGCAAGAATGTGATCATTCTTGCTGCAGCTAATGTGGATGAACTGGACATGGAGTGGAATTGTCTTTTGGATACCCATGAGAGTGGTTTGGTGAGGGCGAAACCTTTTGTGTCAAAACATCTCAGCACTTCGCTCCCGGATGTATGTATCTTTATCATAGTTAAATCCATCTTCCAAATATTCTTTCGTGAAATTACATATGACGTCCTACAAAACATGTGTCAACCTCTCTAACTTTGACTAAAAGTTAGACTGGTCAAGGGAAAATAGTGATATTTATGGTTCTAAAACTAATTTTAATATTTCCTGTAGACCTATGTTATTTGAGTCCTCAGCATCAAAAATGGAAAATTGCTTATGCCTTCACTCTTAAGTAACGTAATCATTCTATCTCAACAATTTATATTTTGACAAAACATTTATGTGTTTCGTTAATATTTCATTATATTTCTTTGCCCTTACGATGTGATTGACTCTACGGTTCCAGTGCTGTTACAGTAGGATATTTGCATTTTTTGTTTTAAAATTCAGTTTTCTTGTAATTTATTAAAAGTGGACTCTGAGTCTTAACTTTAAATAAATCTTGCATTATCTTATCTAATGTGGGCGTTGGATGCGGTATTCAGGCCAAAATTGCTTCGGTGGTTGAAAAGCTATGCTTAGAGTTCTCCGATGTTTACATAGGTATGATGCCCTGCAATATAAGGCTCTTGTCTAATTACCTTGTTAATTAGCAAGATAAAGGTTTCATTATTTTTGTGTTGTGCTTTTGTATGCGCTTTCTTGTCTAGCATTTGATCTGTACAATTATCGTTGATTGATGTTTTCAATATGCAGGGTCTCATCGGATTTCTAGAATTGGGCCTTTGGTTGTGAATCTTGTTGGAAAGGTATCAGTATGAACTCTTAGCTCCAGACTGCTTTTATTGCACAAGGTTGCATACGTGATAAATACTAGTTATTTAAAATCTATTTGTGCTGCTACTGAGAAATTTGGTACCCCATTTTGTGGGATCATGTAAAACATAGAAATATAGGTGGCAATAATGTATGTTATTGCATATCTTGCAAACGAAAACAATCTGTAGTCACCAACCAGTGCGTACAAGGAAACTGGTGATGCAAATAGCTGTTGGCTGTTCTAGAATCTGACATTGATGGCATAGGACTACTGATGCTTTCTACTAGTATGCTCAAGTCCTTGACTACATTGAGTAATTATTCTTACAATGCCATCTTTTCTTAATTTCAGGACAACCAGAGGGTGGAAGGGGCCTCGGAGAAGCTGACAAGTAGCTTTGAAGGGCAATTTTCCCAAGTTGATAGCTGCAAATAAACCGTCAGAGTCCACACACTTCCATATCTCTTCCACGTTCTTTTTGCTGGAAGTTAATTGTGCAGATCTAATGGTGCATTGTGGTGTTCAGATGACTTAATCCAGTTACTGGAATAAACCACTAAGCTACCACTCTGAAGCTCCAGATATTATTTAGGAAAAATACAAATTTTGTATTACCTGTTTAGAAATGAATGAACATGTGAAGATGCTGAGGGCTTCAGCCAGTGACAAATTAACGGCGGTAGCTTTGCATGGACTATTTTGACTGGAGTTGGCAACTGTTTCATGAAAAAATCAATTGTAGTTTATTATAACATAACTTTATTATTGATTCAAGTGTCTGCAATGCTTGATTTGATTCTCTTGGCCTGGGAGCAATGCTTGATTTGTTGATAGTGTGCTTGTTTTTTCTCGAATATTTCAGTCTTTTAGTGACTTGTTGTATGTACAGTGTAGAGAAAAGTGCCATATAGTGATAAGCATTTAGGGTGATTTGGCCATTTCGACATGGCGCTAAGGTGGCCGAGGCGATATGCAGAGGGATGAGTGTATTTTCTCAAGAACTGGTGCTTTTTTGCCCACGCTCCCCACACCCATCACTCGAACTGACGAAGCGATTGCCTCCTCCTTGTCTAGCAAGTTTCGATATCAACTCTGGTGTTTCTTGGGGGGCAGGTGCACCGTTGCTACTCACTCTTTGTTGCTATAGACGCCCCTTCTCCGATGGATGTTGAAGGTCCCCCAACACATTACTATTAATATAGCACACTGGGATTGTCATTCGGTGTTTATGACCCATGGGGTTTGGGTTTTCACCCAAATCTGTTTTGCATGTATGTATGGGTTAGGGAATGTTCTGCATGTATATATGGGTTAGGGAATATTGTTCGATGATGTTATATTTAATGTTTTGTGGGACTCATGATGCTTGATTTGGGTTTGTTTAGGGTTTTTTGGTTGGATGTTCCTTGTTGCCTCCTATGTGCTATGCTTAGTCTGAAGATGCTACATTCTAGTTTTTTTTGGATCATGCTTTATTTTAATTTTGGTGATCTATGCCAGCGATCTTTACGAATTGCATAAATGTTGTCCTTCATATAGGTGCATCTGGAGCTGAGGGTGAAGACCGAGAAGAAGTTGTTGATTGCACACCCTTTTGGTCTTTGCCCTAGAGAGCCACATTTCAGTGAACCACTGGAACAAAAAGACCAGGGACACAAGTGGCTTCAAAGAGGCAGAGATCAGCCTTCGATGATCGGCGTGAGAAGAGGGAGAGGTTCAAGCCGTTGTTCAAGGGCCCAAGTCCTCCTCCAGGTTGAAGACATGAGAATCATGCTCCTGGTATTTGAAGTTGATAAACTTTGCTGACGAGCTTAATTTTGTACACCACATCAAGATGAAGATATATGATATCGAGATCTCCACAAAGACGATGATCATATGTCATGGCCACCCTCGGTACTTGTCAACTAGCTTGATGACAAGGAGTATAAACGTTGATGTAATTTAATCAAGCTATGATGGTGTGCTATGTCTATAGCTATGGCTTTTGGAACTATTATGTTAGTAGTACTATGCATGCAATTATCCTTGATTTTGTCAAAGCATACTAAGGTGTTAATCGAGCATCAACCAAACCCCACTCATTTTAGATGGATTTGGTAAAGTTCTTGTCCACGTCTTTTCTCGCTACTTTTAGATGGAGAGGCATTTTGCTAGTCAGGGGTGTGGGTGCGCACCCTCTAGCTGTCGCTGGATCCCTGTTTAGATTCGTAAAAAGCAGCACTCGACGTTTGACCGAGCATGCAGGCTAATTTTTGCGGCATCTCTTATCTCGCCGGAAAAGTGAGAAATTTTTGGCGGGGGTGATTTGTGTCTGCTGAAAACAGTCTATCCATGCTGAAAAGTTATAGATGATGTCATTACACGTTTGCATGACGACATAACCCGTCCACTTTTCATGCATGCTATCTTCATATCCAAAAGAAAAGAATAGAAAATAAAAGAACAGAGTGCCTCCAGCTCAAGATCGATGCCGGCACCGTGGAGCACGAACTCGTCCGCCACGACACCTACCACGACCTCCGGGACGATTTGCCCTATGTGTTCGAGAGCACACCGTGCGGGTCCGCGGTGATGGCTGCCCAGCGATGACGAGCGCCGACAGAGGTCTGGGCAACGGACTGTCGGGGACCTGGCCCTGGTCGTCCGGGGGCCCGGGGCTTCGCGTGTAGGGACGAGGAGGCTGGAGCTCTGTGTCCTCAGGCTGAGGACCTGCACCGAGCTCCGCCGTCGTCGATCTTCAACGAGCTCCGCCGGGATGAACCGTTTCAAGATTGCGTCGCCGGCGTGGCTCCCTCGGCCCAACTCGAGGAAGAGAGGAAGTGACGAGGTGCGGGTCGGCCGGCGGTGGAGGTGGGCGATTGAGGTGAAGGATAAGGAGGAGAGAGAATAATCGACTGCTCACGATTTGGAGCACCGTTGATTTTTCTATTCTATAGTTTTGTCTTGTCATGACTCGACTCCATACAAAATAAAGAATCAAACAACTTTTTTCTCAGTGTCAGACAATTAGCAGAGATGTTTACGTAATCGACGATTGACCAGAGGGACATGTGTCATGCAAAGGAGACGTGCGTACACACCACCCTGACTACCGAATCATTTCCGCTTTTAGATGATAGGCTGAACACTAGATATCTACCCCAAAGAAAAATAATCATCTCTGAACTCGTAGTTGCGCATCTTTGTATTGCTAAAAAAGGAGGAGATTTCAGTTAATTTTTTCTAGAGTTGTCCTTTCTTGTTAATTCTAGTGTATTTGCAAGAGTATCGGAAATTCGCTTTGGTTCCCGGGTGCATTGGCTCCCTTTATCAAAAATATATTTTAAATGTCAAAAAATTCCGAGCATACATCTTCACATTTTACTTGCGCACGCAAATTCCTGCGAGAAACTGTCAATTTTTGTGACTTGTGTAAAATGACAAAACATATGTGTCTCGTGAAAAAACGTATTTTAACACCGAATTTTATCTTACTATATAGACCACACAAACATTCGGATTTCTGTCAAAAAAATTGTGAACACAAAGAATGCAAATATGTACACGTGAACATTTTCTTTTTGAGTTTTCTATATTTCAAAATAAGTTTAAAAATGTTTTTTAAATAAAGGGTGAACCTGGGAGCCAAACACGTTGTGTGCAATATTGCAGTGTACTTGGAGATGTGAGGTGCTTATCAAAGTAGACGTAATTTTGATATACATAAGACTAGCCACAATGGGGGTATCATAAATGGTATCATGCATGTTATGTTGACAAAAATGTGACGTGTCACTGTAATTAGTGAAGAGAAAAATGATGGTAGGTAGATATCGTAACATAACTGATTCCAATGCAATATGAGTCTACAACCTAATAAATGCACTATTGTATAATACCACAAATATGTTACTCTTTGTAGAAGTAGTACATACACTAGTTTTCAAAAAAAAAAAAGTACATACACTAGTTTTCAAAAAAAAGTAGCACATACACTAGTTTTTAAAAAAAAAAGTAGCACATACACTAGTATCACATGCATGATACTACTATATAACACTCTCCATTGTGATTAGTCTAATCTGAGTCATCCTATAACATAATATGTGCCTAATCATGGTTGTTAAATGATTGATAGGTGCTTCTGCATTAACTAGTAATTATTCTTGAGGTCGAGCAGACATTAATTCTTACCTAATTCTGGACTGAACTATGGTCTAAGTCAAGTAGGACTTTGCTAAACTCAGATGATCTGATAGGAACATCGGACTATATTGAAATGCAGTCCATAGTTTAATTTGTTTAGTTATAATTTTTTTCTCTGTTGATTTCTTGTGATATGGTCTGTTAATAGGATATCAAATTGGTGTGCCAACTCACGTGTTATTGGACAAAAATTATTGATCACAACTTGATTTTAGGTACTGAGACTACATCTTACATACGTAAAGAAATAGAGGGAGATTACTAGTTGTTATATGATATCATATCTTTTGTGAAAATTATGTCTTAAAAATGTTGTGCATATGTACAAGTCAGTTCAAAAGAACAATCAAAGTTCACGGAGAAAATGACAGAAAACTATGACATTTAGAGCTGACTTGTCACTTAACTACCATAATTGGAGTAAATGGCACATGACTACCATCTCAGGGGTATGGTCGTGATACATAGCACTAATTTCTCTATTTGCTGGGTTTAACCATTTTCTGACGTGTCTGCCCCACCTGTGGGGTCCGACGTGGCGGAATAACATGTTTTTTGACAGGCCTGGCCCACTGTGAGAGGAAAACACACTCAGAAAATCTTATGCGACCCCATGTGGAACGACCAGTTCGTGGACCCAATACAGTACCGTATGATGTACCAAACCGAATCTCAAAGCAAGTATGCTAATCAAATCAGGTTGTTGCTTTGCTACGTGTAGGATGCTGAATTGGGTCCACGCTGTGGGTCGTTCTACATGTGGTCGCATAGGATTTTTTTCCGAAAACACAAGGTAAAAAAACTTAAAAAACAAATAAGAGGAAAGTCAATCCCCTCTCTCACGAGGGTGAGGAACGCCGGTAGCGCCATCCATGGCGCACGAGGAGGCTGAGGTCTGAGGATGGCGGGGAGCGGAGCCGGGCGTCGCTGGTGCTAGTGCCGCCGCGTCGTGCGAGCTCGTTGGCGCTTCCCAGCCAGAAGATTGCGGCGAGGTCATCGGTCGCGTTCTCCAGCGCCTGCTCCGCGAGCTAGAGGATGGCCTACACGTCCCCGGCCGCGCTCGACCTTCGCCGCCACGGGGCATGCTCGGGCGAATGGGCTGGGTGTGCGCTTGTCGCCAACTCCGTGGCATTCGGAGCCTTGCTGGCCCCGCGCGTCGCCGCCATGTCACTCGCCGCAGGCCGCCGGCTTTCCCGCCCCACTCCCTGCCCATCACCCACGACGCTCACCGGCTGTCCAGCAAGCTCGCCGCCATGCAGCAGGTCGTGGTTCGCCGTGACGCGCTGAGACGGAGGAACCATACCCGTGGCGGCCCGAGAACGACGCGGCAATGCTAGTGCGCACTGCCATCCTAGCGCAGCTGCTACTTGCTGCTTGTGCGTGCGTGATGGTTGCGCGTCTGTGTGTGCTAGCTGCACTGCTGCTTGCGTTTGGGTGTGCTGCTGCTTGTGCACGCCGTGGCACGTTCGGCTGGTGCTGCGACAGCCGGTCAGCAGCACGTACAGCTCACGCCGGAGCCCGTCGATTCCAGCCGCGACAGTCTTGAGTATCTCGCGCTCGAGCTCGCCCTAGGGACGTCGTCATCAAGGCCGAGGGCGACATTAACTGCGGGTCCCGACGATGAACGTACGCGTCGCCATCGTTCCTGTACACCTCGCCCCGCATGCCACGGCAAGAAAGAGGGACATCAGGCGGGGCTAGAGCCCAGGACGTAGGACGGGGCGCGCGCCATGGCGGCACGGGTGCGAGGGCGACGCGCCATGGCCGGCACGGTGGACAGCGAGGTCGAGGCGGGCAGCGGCGAGCTCGGGCGCGGCCGCCAGTGAGGTGGGTCCGTGCCCCGTTGCAGCGTAAGACCTTAATTTAGATGAAACTCAAGGGCCTACGTGAAACAATCACAGCCAAACCGAAGACGAAAACGCAAAATTCGAAAAACCAGCCTCCTCCGAAACCGAAAAGCCGCAAAAGTCCAAACTAGCCGAGGCCGAGCGGCGAGCGGCGAATCTCAAATCGAAATCCCGCCTCCTCACTCTTTCTCTCTCCTCTCCGCCCCGCTCCCCATTTCGTCCGCTTCTCCTCCGCCGCAGATCGCAGGCCCTAAACCTAGCCGGAGGAGCCCCTCCCCTCCGCCGGCCGCCGCCGCTCCGCCATGAACAACTTCCACGTCTACGAGGCCATCGGCCGCAGCAAGCACTCGGTGAGCAACCCTCCGTCCCCCCCGCCTCCGTCCGCGGGTTTCGCCCCCCTTCCGGATCCGCCCGTATCGGGCCGGCCCGGGCTCGAATGCGAGAGATTTCTGACTGTTTCGGTGTTTTTTTTTCCTGGGTGGTGGGGAAGACGGTGTACAAGGGGCGGAAGAAGAAGACCATCGAGTACTTCGCCGTCAAGAGCGTCGACAAGTCGCAGCGCTCCAAGGTCCTCAATGAGGTGAGCCAGCCTCCCCTCCACGCTGCTGCTGGAAAACCTTCTCGACCCCCGCGTCGATTTGGGACTGACATAGTATGGTTTTAGGAGCGGCTATTTTGGTTTCGGAACTGGCATCCACGTGCTAGTGCGTGTATGCTGTGATTCCCGTCATTTATTTGGTTAATCGTCCGTCGGTTTGGGTTTAGGCTGCTCAGATGCCCGGATTTGACTATTGTTGCTTGCTGAAGCATTTCTGATTTCTGCTTAGTGTTTGCTTGAAAAAGGATGCAGTATGAAGGGGCAATTACCACGCTAGATGTAACCTTGACAGAGACAATAATAAGCTTGCTGCGGTAAATGCCGTGCTGTTTTTCTCCTGCCACAAAGCGGCATGCTTATTTTTTAAGTGCCTGACAAAACATGACATTCCTGATAATTTAAGGGTTTGTTTCTCATACCCACTTTATAGAAAAGACATTCCTAGGAAGACAAGTTACAACTCACACTCGCTAATGAATGCTGTTTGACATACATACTACTGAAAAATGCTGTTATTTGGTTGGGAATACCCTTAGTTGTTATTTTCCCTTCTGTGGACCTGTTTTGCTTTTGCACGTATCTTTATCTCTTTGAGAAACTGCTTAAGGGTGAAGATCAATAAGTTAGATAACATGTTACCAAGCAGAGAGTGATTCTCAACCTTTGTGAGCGCTCTTAGATGTTCTTTTCATAAGTTTGAGCAAGGCTTATATCTATTAAATCGTTTATCTATGGCTTGTTTCGTCGTGCCAATGATGTTTTTCAACTTACCTTTGCAGGTCCGGATGCTTCATTCTTTAGATCATGCAAATGTCCTGAAATTTTACTCTTGGTAATTTTCTAGGGACTCATATTGATCTACTGCTTTGGCTTGGCTAAATTTACAGTGTAACAATGAAACCTCAGCTACAGACCATAATCATGTTTTACTTCTTTCCCTAGGTACGAAACCTCTGCACATTTTTGGCTAGTATTGGAATACTGTGTTGGTGGAGACCTCAAGGGCTTGCTTGAGCAGGTATCTCGCTTATCCTTCTAAGCAGTGCATGCATTTCTCTATTTTTGAAGAAGGGAATACAAAGCATTTCCATACTATAATTGACATGTTCAGAACATATGCCAGAAAGTGAGGAAAGTTAGCACCTATAGTTATTAGGAGTGTGGAAAATCTGGTATTGTTGATGCATTTTAAATAGAATTACAAGGAAATAAACTTGCTGCTTTCATTAGCTTTTAGGTACATTACACATGAAACTTTACATGATAGCTTGGTAATTTCTCTTCCAAGAGAAATAAATGTTCGAGAAATCTGTCTATTGATGCTATTTATAATTGTGCAACCTTGACAGTAGAAGAAGCTTCAATCTGACAAAGTGACAAAGTTAGAGTTCTGAATGCTACTGAAACCATTTTTGATTGACAACATTATGTGCCATTGCGTAGAAGTATGATCAGCTTGAACCAACTGCTTTTATGAATTATGATCTTAGTTCCAACCTTTTCCTTCTAACATATTACGGTCCTGATAAGTGCTGCTCTCCATTGATTCTCATAAAGATGATTGGCATGAGTGCTAAATACTCTATGCACCCTGCAGACTCTCTAAGAAATGCTTGATTTACTTGCTATCGTTATAATGCTGTTTCTGTTGTCTGTACTAGTGTTACTATATTGGTGCAGTGAAAATCTTTTGCAAGCCTGTCAGTATTTGTATGCCACACTAGACAACATGAGTTGATAAGTGTGGCCAACATAATTCTTTGTGGCGCTTCTTGTGGTTTCAAGACCCGTTGTACGCTTTGATACTACTCCCTCTGTTCCATAATGTAAGCCCTTTTAGCAAGCTAAACTGTGGAACAGAGGTATTATAAGTTACATTGGTGAAGATAAATGCTACCCCAATTTCAGTTTGCTTTTGTTTATGTATTCTGTCACATGTCTCATCCCAGTATTTTCATGCAGGATAAGAAGCTGCCTGAAAGTGCCATGCATGACCTGGCTTATGATCTTGTCAAAGCCCTCATGTAAAGTTTCTTTGATAACCTTGCTTCATTATATCTGTTGTGCATTTAGGATTTACTGAAAACATGTTGGGTATCAGGTTCTTGCATTCTCAAGGAATTATATACTGTGATCTGAAGCCATCAAACATTTTACTTGATGAATTTGGATGCATGAAGGTAAGTACTTGAGTACTGCAAATGAACTAATACAGTAAAGGCAAAGAAGTAGACTATAGGTTTGAACTAACAGTAATTTCCCCCTCATTGTTCTAGCTGTGTGATTTTGGATTAGCAAGACGTTTAAAGGACATCGAGAAGACCAATCCTGGAGATGTGAGCCCTCTCTCCTTTTCGTCATGCATTCTGTTTTGTCTGTTTTCATCTGCATTTGACAAGATCACCGGTTTTAATACCTGGTTTTCAGGTTCCACAGCCAATGAGGGGGACGCCGTGTTATATGGCTCCTGAGTTGTTCCAAGAGGGAGGGGTCCACTCATATGCTTCTGATTTCTGGGCTCTTGGTTGTGTGCTATACGAATGCTATGCAGGAAGACCTCCTTTCGTGGGTAGTGAATTTACCCAGTTAGTTAAGTCCATACTCTCAGAGCCTACACCACCTTTGCCTGATAACCCGTCAAGGTCGTTCCAGAATCTGATCAACTGCTTGCTTATGAAAGACCCAGCTGAAAGACTACAGTGGTCTGAACTGTGTGAGCACAACTTTTGGCGAAGCAGTATGCCAATGATTCCTTTACCTCCTCAACCTGCTTTTGAAAACATGGTTGGATGTCCTGCTACACCACATTTAGCTGAGAGAAATGGGGATAAACCCTCCAGACAGCTGACGCCAACCAAGACTCGTGAACACCTACGGAAGAAAGATGAAAATTCTGCTAAGGTTTTCACGACCCCTGTTAAAAATGTGATAAGTGGCAAGAAAAATAATGCAAAACCTTGTAAGGCTGATGGTCTGAAGGGTGTCAATGTCCTCAGAATGTCTCGCATAGCTAAGAAAAATTTGCAAAGGGAGAAGGACAAGGAGAACTACAGGCGCCCCCACAGAAACACATGAAAACGAGACTGAAGTTAAGATCGAAAATAATGACATGGAGCTTGATTTTGGTGAAAATCCAGAAGGCGATGCACCTGATGATAATGACGGAGCAGAAGAAAAACATACGACTCAGGGTACTGACGGAAATGAAGAGAATTGCATGATAAATCAGGTGGATATGCTTACAGATGAGTGTGCTGTTAAGGCTGAGAAAACTGAGCAGAACTGTTCAGAGAACCTTGATGTGGTGGCCACCCCACCTAGTTTCTGTATGAGGAAAGCACGTCCAAAGATTACTTGTGGTGCTGCAACAGGTTCTGAGCCATCTAACATCTTTGAAGCATTCTGGCACCCAACAGATCTCGCGGTTAAACCAGTTATGCCCAGTAAGAAAGGAGATAAAGCTACAGAGGCTGTCCCTGTGCTTCCTTTTGAAGCTCTTCCAGCTGCTGATTATATTAAGTTACCACGAGAACAGATGAATGCATTCAATAGTCAGATAATTCAGAGTTTGAGTGGAAGTTATCAGGTTTCAGAGAAACAGAATATCATCAGATACTTGGAGTTGTTAAGCATGAACTCTGATGCTGCAAATGTAATAACTAATGGCCCAATTATGTCATTGCTTATAAAAATGCTTCGACTGTCGAAAACTTCAGTCTTGCGTGTCCAGGTTGCTTCACTTATGGGATTGTTGATACGCTACTCCACTATCCTTGATGCTGAGCTAGCCAGTTCAGGAATTGTTAATGCCTTATCAGATGGCTTAAGGGACCGGCATGATAAACTTAGGAGATTCTGTATGGCAACACTGGGAGAATTACTATTCTACATATCAACTCAGACTGATCAAGATAACAAAGAAAGCAATGCTCAAGAATCTCCTATGAAAGACAACAAATCTGCTCCTTCATGGCAGGTTAGAAACTTCAAATGAATGCATATCTGGACTTATCTGGACTTCCTCGTATTGAGTATTACCTTATATCCTGTCATGTAGTTAAAAGATACGTTGCTGTGATAAGATACTGGGAATTAGATTCCAGCATCTAATATTTTCATTGCCCACCGTAGTGTTCTGAAGTAGAAATTTCATGGGAGTTGAAAGTATAATTAATTGCAAAGTTCACTGCACACATACATAACTATACCTAATTTGTAGATACAGAATTCATGTTCCAAACTTCAATTACATGCTCTTTTTCTTATTCATGTGCCACTGTACAAGTTTAGTATGTATGTGTGCATTGAGCATTTGCAGTTGTCACAAATGCTGAAAAGAGCATGTGTTGGAACATAATAAGATAGACATGTCTGATATGAATATCTTAGGTCAGCAGGATTGTCTTCAAGAGTTATTTTTGTTTGTCTTAATAGTTGTATGTGGTCATGTAGACTAGATATGCATACGAGTGTCCCCTTTCTTTTGGTTTGCAGCTACACATTCAAATTACTGTTTTCCCATGATTTAACTTGGCAAATTGTGCAGGTTCCTAGTGCTGTAATTGCACTGGTGTCATCTATCTTGCGTAAAGGTGAAGATGATCTAGCCCAGCTTTATGCTTTACGGACAATTGATAATATATGTAGCCAAGGGACAGATTGGACATCAAGGTTTGCTTCCCAAGATGTAATCGGTCATCTTTGCTACATCTATAAAGCAACTGGGAAACAGGAGAATACAAGGCTTATTGCACTATCTTGTTTGAGCCGCTTAGCTCGCTTCAGTTCATCATGTACCCATTTAATATTGGAGAAGCTATCGTTTAAGGATATTGCATGCACACTCATTAAGGGGAATCAACGTGAGCAACAGATCAGTCTCAATCTTTTGAATTCGGCATTAGTGAACAGTCAGATCATACCAAATATGAACCGCTATATTATGTCGTTAACTGAGGAGAAACAATTGGTCCCTGGACTAGTTTCCCTTACAGAACAAGGAACTGATGTTCTGAGAGGGAAAACCCTTTTATTTGTTGCTCTTCTTTGCAAGAACAGTCGAAGATGGCTTCCATATTTCTTTTGCAATGCAAAGTTACTATCAGCAGTCGATAGATTAGGAAAGGAGAAGGATGGTTTCATCCATCAATGTACAGAAGCATTTGTCCAGTTAGTTGCTTCGTTGGTCCCAGGAATTCTTGACACTGTGTCCAGTGATATACAGCAGGTTATGGGTGGGAAACGTCATGGACCTATTACTGCTTTAACTGCACGAGCTCATCCAAAGAGCACAATTCATTTGTTCCCTGTTATCCTTCATCTTCTTGGTAGTGTATCCTTCAGTCACCAAGTTGTGACAAGTCATGTATTGCTCCAATTGGCTAATCTTATGAAGATTTTGGAGACACCATTTCAGGTATGGCCGTAAAGTATCTGTAGGCAACCTGATGAGGAAATTAGATACTACATTCTCTGTTCCACAGTTGTTTAGCTTCTATTAATTAATTTTGAACTGAGGATGTGCATTCGTCATATAACTGCACTGTTATGTTTGAAACAAACATATCCTACTGTTGATGCAGTCTTGTTGTAACAGTATTTACATTACGCAATGTATTTGCTATACTTGTCCTTTGTGATAATTTGTGTACATCTTATCGTACTTCCAGGCCCGGGATGATTTCCAAATGACATTGCTGCGAGTCCTTGAGGCAGCTACGGAGGAGCCTTCTGTGATTCTTAAGGAACACAAAATATTCACAAGTCGATTTCTTCCAAGCTTATCCATCTTATACAAGGGCAATAAAGACTGTGATGCCAGATTCCTGTGTTTGAAGATACTATCTGATGTGATGATTGTGATCTTCAGTGATTCTTCATTGACTGCAGATGAACAAACCATAGCTGACCTGAAAACAATCTCCCATAAATATTTTCTCCCAATGTATCCCTCATTTGTAGAGGATGAAGATCCAATACCTATATATGCACAGAAACTCCTGGTAATGCTGATGGAACATGATTGTGTTAAAGTATCAGATATTCTGAATGAAGCAACAGTGTCCCAGTGCTTTGCATTTTTGCTTGGGGATCTTTCAAATGCAAATGTGAGCAATGTCAAGCTTTGTTTTGCTTTGGCGTCTGCTCCTGACATGGACTCCAGTATTCTTTCGCAGCTTCAAGTTGTCAGAAGGATTGGGAATCTGCTGGAGTTTGTGACTGCCAAAGATATGGATGATTTTCTCGAACCAACCTTGGAACTCTGCCGAGCTTTCATTATCCGTGGCATTGGCAGCAACAGAAGTATTGCCCTTACCAAAGAACCTGCCCTCCTTGTTGACAGCGCCTTCAGCATGAGCATAGCTGTTGATCAACAATCATGCATCATGGATATTTGTGACCTTGGTGGCAGTATGGGTATATTCCTTGAGGTAGTCGCAAATTCAGATCCACAGATAAGTGATTTAGCCTCAGATTGCATGGTGATGCTACTCAAGGCGGCACCTCGAGAGGCCACGATGGGCTTGCTGACCAATCTTCCTAAACTGAGTGCTCTTCTGGATTCGTTGAAGCATGGTGCCTCCCTGCAGCTGACTCGCCTGCTATACTGCCTAGCATTCTCTTGCAGGCAGTATCTAGCTCAAGGAATGATCCTCTCTATATCTTTACCAGCTCTGATGCGAGTAGAAGCTCTGGTGTTAGTTTTCAAGGGCTCACAAGATAGCCATCTTGCTGATGCTGCTTCTTATCTGGCCGCAGAGCTGCAGCGTTTACCTCGCTGTGGTTGAGCAGAAATGTGGTCAAGGAGCCAGCCAGTTGACTGCCTTCACACAAGTACTCTTACTAGGAGGGCCTTGGCTTGGTATTTCTGGCACCAACTGTTATGAGCAGCGCAGTGGCGTCATCATCAGTGGGCATGGTGCTACTAGCCTCAGATTGCTTCCTGTCATCAGTGGGCATGGTGCTACTAGCCTCAGATTGCTTCCTGGTACCTTAACTCATCGGTGTGCAGGACAATGTTACTGTGCTATATAATTATTTATCTGTGACAATGTGGGGCTGCTGTATATGGTGATTTTCAGCCAAATCTGTATTTGCCTTGCCAAATTTGGTTGGCATGTAAGTTTTCAGTTTCATGTATTTCTCTAGTAGCACATCATAATCATGTATACATCGATACTATCTTCCTTTTGTTACCAACGAACAGTTGGAAATTTCATTGTTAAGATGACATGCTTGTACACGGTACTCTCGTATGCAAAATTCTACCAAAACGTCTTATATTTAGAAACATAGATAGTATTCAATATACTTGCTTGCAAAGGTCAGGTACGAATTCTGTTTTCAATGTTTTTTCATTTCGTTTACTTTAAATCTGTTCTGCATGTTAGTGGGTTATTACAATCCCATTAGCATAATTAACTAGTTTTTCCTATTTTGTTGGTATTTTAAAATTATGTGGTTATCTTTATGACTGAACCGAGATTTGGTCTGTGTGTGGTGATAGTGGAGCTGCTGGAGCAGCAGCAGTCGACGATGACTTTGACCATATCATCAACTCTCTCCACGAGCGTTTTCCATGTGATGTGGATTGCATTGCTTGTCCTGCAATGTTATCTTCACGAACTGCCACTTTCAGAACGATCTCTAACCTGCTTAGATTTCTGCAAATGTCGATGTTGTTGCAACTTGTCCAACTTACATGCCTGTAGCAGGGAGTGTGATTTTCTAAGAGGATGACACTGACACAGACTACGGTTCTTCTTTTGCTTCCTCGATAATGAGGCGACGACTTGGGAAGTCGTTAGCCTCTACGATTTGCAAGTAGGACGTGTTTGCTACCATTTTTTCATACTGTGAATGTACTCACACACATTCCCTGCATCGAATCTTTCTTGTACGCGTAGTACATTTTGTAAGATATAAACATGCAACTACATGGTATTAAGAACAAAGCTGATGTCATTAGCAGAAAAGGCAAAATAAATAAATAATCACACGCTTTTAAATTTAAATTTAAATGAATGGACGAGGATTTGGTATCGCAGTTGACCCAGAGAGACAGTCTCCCAGTGTACATATTTTTCAGAAAGTGTCTACTTTACACACGTCATACTGTTTTTAAACGACCCGGTCTACGTAGCAACACGCTTCTGAATCCAATAATATTAATACCCATCTCCGGCATTAATTCATTCATTCACTGGAGAAAGGAAGCCGTTAGTCTCAGAAGCACGGGCGGCATGGGGAAGAAGATGTGCCTGCTCTCGCTGGACGAGAACACCGCCATGGTGCTGCTCGTCGTCGCCATCGTGGTGGCGATCATGTTCGCCTCCGCGCAGCCGCAGCCTCGCCGCCGCGCCGTCGCCTACTTCTAACCCTGACTCGGTCCTAAAAGACCCATGTCCTAGAGTTCCTTCATTGGCCTTTACAGTTGCATGTTTCTCTCTTTCGCTTCCTTGTTGGGGGTAAAATTTGCAGTTGCTGGTACCGTGCTCGTGATTTGTAGTGCTTTCATGTTTTTATGATTTGGTCGCTACGGTGCTTGTTCTAGGAGTATAGTTATGTAATATTCTTTATGAAAATAACTCGTGTAAGGCACCATGGATTTTGACCGTCTATATATAGTACTCCTGATTACACAGGAGTAGTATATAGTTATGTTATCTTCTTTAGAAAAAGAACTCCTTTGTAAGGCACCATGGATTTGGAAAGTTTGTATACACTGTATATTTGGACTCGGTGATGGTTCTTGGTTTTGTTATAAAAGATAGCAAATAAACCATGAAGAGCGGAAAAATCAAACCAACGGGAACACGAGATTTAACGTGGAAAACCCCTCTAAATAAAGGAGGAAAAAAACCACGGTCATCAGCCAACAATACTTCACTATATCGGATGAGTTTACAAACGCCGTGGTTTTACAATGTATGGCTTACCCCAACCGGCGGCTTACAAGATGTATTTATAGTGGGCAAAATCCTAAGTCGGCTGCAGTCTAACTCCGGGGCGCTCCGCTCTCCTCATCACAAGTTGGCCTTTATCAGTATACACGAATTTTGATCACCAGAAAAAACAACAAGTTTTGACGGTACTATATTGTTTTGGTATGTTATAGTTCTGTGCGGTTTTGATTTTGCTAATTTGGGATGTCCCGAGCCTAAATCAATTTTGGGACAGGTTGACACTGAACGGAGGCAGATACTTTTAGTTTTATGTCACCACGTGAAAATGGACTATATCCTGCAAATTTGCAAATTTCCGCCGCTGCCGTCAGATTAGGTACGAACAGTCAGTTCTCATGTTCAGCTTCCCCCACCATGCAATGTACATAGGATATGTACATGTTAAGCTGGTGCTTCCCAGCTTATCGCCAAAAATTACAGAAATTCTTGCAGTGCAATAAAGAAGAAGCGGAGAACCTTCAATACATGTTAATCTGGTTTTGGTCAACAAATTTCGCAACATCCAAGCAGGGAAATCCAGACTATGTTGAACTCTGTTGTAATTATACTCGACTCCTTCTTTACTGCACTGGCAGTACCACTGCCTTATCGCCAAAAAAAATACAGAAATTCTCCCTTCAGGTTTTTTGAACAAAACGGGCAACATTGCCTCATTTTATTTAAAAAAGTAGAAGAGAATTGACCGGTTCATTTGCAGGGGAACCGGCCGAAAACCCGTACAATGCACCAATGTCGTCATGGAACACGACCACACTGGGCACACCACCACAGCCAACCCGGCTACCCACACGAAGCACAAACACACAAGGAGACCGTGTCGAGGTTGCCACGAAGTTTCATCGTCATCACTCCTCCGCGAGCCAGCGACTCCGACTTCACCAGCAGCTTTCCAAACGAAGCCTCACATAAGCATCGGAGCCCATGCCGGCCTATGCCAACAATTGGCCACACGCGCCAAGGACAGACAACTCCGAAACTGACGACGAGCTTCACAAGGGAATTATGCTGAACCTGCGCCGATCGAGAACTCTGCGAAGCCACCGGTGGCCGGTCATCGTCGCCGCCTGGACACCCTCCACCGCAGCTCCGACTCCACAACAACACAACGGAGCAGAAGGACCCATCGGACACGCCGAGAGACTCGACTACCAAAGTCCAGCCGCGACCCATCTTCCGCCCAAAGCATCCTCATTGCCAAACTGCACACTTGGACCTTGCACCGCTATCCGACAACCAGCCACCTTCATCGAACCCCTAGGCGACTCCGAGCCGATGCCTCCAAGAAGGAAAGAGACGCAAAAGCGCCTCCATCGCCCGATCCCAGATCCGAGGTTTCCCTCCGGAGTCAAGGCCGCAGGAGGAGGAGTGAGCACCACACATGACAATGCTTCCAAGGAAGTCCGCGACACCCACGGGCGTCACCACCGTCAGCTCTGGCAGGAACCGGAGCAAGAATTTCTTCCGGTGATGCTCAACAAACACTCCACCATGAACCGGCCGCCCACAAACCACCACCGAACGCGCCGAGGCCGCCGGCCAACACACCCTGCCGGGATAGCCCTACACCACCAGGCCGAAGACACCGGCGCAGCACTTCGCGCAGCACCTGCATCTCGCCACGCTGCCAGCCGGCCGACAGCCCGTCACCACCACCTCTTCCCCCTCCCGCTCTGCCAGCACCACCACGTCGCAGACCAGCGCCTGCAGAAGCCCCGCAGAGCGCCGCCTGCTGCGTACCCACAGGCCGCCGCCGCGCCGAACTCACCAGCCCTAGAAGGAACCAGGAGCGACGCCGGAGGCCTCCTGCACCGCCCTCGCCACAGCCGTCTCCTCCTCAAGCCTCAGCGCGGCGCCGGCCGCCGGCTCGCCACCGGACACCATCGCCGCACCACCGCGCCCCGGGGCCGCCGCGCACCTCCTGCGCGAAGGTCGCCGACGCCGCCCACCGCCGGCCCGGGGCCGCTGCCCCGGCGTCCAACCTCAGCCACCTGCACTGCCACGGAAGCCCTATCGTCCACCGACCAGGACGCCGCGAACCACCACCTGCCGACGACCACCGCGGCCAGGACCGCCCGCCGCCGGGAGGGAGTCAGGGGCCGCCGCCCCTGCATACCCGTGCCAAAAGAGGAGCTCCTCCGCTCAGGAGTTCGCCGCCACGCCGCCTTCGGGGACGGGCCCCGCCGCCGCCGCGGCCGGAGCCAGCGACGACGGCGGTGAGGAGGCCGGAGCGGGGGGGGGGGGGGGGTGCGCGACGCGGCGTTGGGGGCGCCCCGGTGCGGCCCTGACGAGCCGCACGGGGACGGAGGCTGTGGGCGTCGTTGGCGGCGGCCGGGCTTGGAGATGAAGGTGGTCGCGAGTTTGGCGACGGCCGAGGCCGGCAGCTGGTGGAGAGGAGAGAGGAGAGGGAGAGAAACCCGGATCCGGTCTCGCCGGAGGCCGAGGAGGTCGGGGCTGGGAGATCGCCGGCGCGTTCGGCCGGAGCGAGACCCGCTCGCGGGACCTCTCTTCGAACGGCTGGGAGGGACTGCACGGTCCCCTTCAGGTTTCAGTGCCGAGGCTTCAGAAGTTGCACGTGCAAGTTGTGAAGACACTGCCAGTAAGAGAGGAATAGCATGCCCTGGATTTAAGATGAAAGTTATCCAAAATTTATATGCTGGATCCAAAAAATCTGCCTGCATCCAGAACTACTGAACTGTAAAAAATTGCTGTCTCTAGTCTATCTATTACAGGGTAGTTAAATTTACAGTCACCTATACATGAAAATAAAATCCACGTGTGTATGCAGCAAAACAATTCTGAAAGTAGGCTCCACCGGTGAAATCTTGCCTGCACTCACTCTGGTGGTGCAGTTCTATACACCTAGCTGCGCATTATTCCACCTCTTCTAACAACACTTCCATCAAAATAACCAGCACGCCCAAAACATAAGGCAGAGCTCACTATCATAGGATATTGTTATGTCTTCTCGTGGCGTCTCCAAGCCTCGGCCCAGACATTCGCATCTGCAAGTGCACGCTCTCTGTCGACACTGTTTGGAACAACCCTGCCTCGTGATGCGCGATGCGACCCGTTGTTCCAGCAATGTTCTCTTGCTTCAGGAACTAAGTCATCTGCATGGTCATGCATTGATGTTTGAGCTCCATGTTGACTAGGCAAAGCAATGTCTTGGTTGACCTGATTGTCCTGCACTTTCGATGCTGAAGGGCCAACAGGTGACCATGAGCAGCAGCTTCATGCCCTTCGTATGCTTGTGAGGACAAATAAGAGAGAGCAGAAGCAACTTCCCTAATGACAGGGCGATTCCTTGCTTTCTCTTGCAAACACATTGCTGCGATAGCCAAGGCCTGGTACAAACCCTCTTTGGGAAGTGGCCATGCAACAAAGGATCAGCCATCTTTGGAAATTTCCTTTGGTCTTTGAACAATGGACGAGCCTGCAAATGTCGTATAGAACATTCAGTTCAAAATTAGCATACTTGTACTTCAATACGTCAAGGAAATATAAGAAGTGAAGTACACTCCCATTTTATAAGGATGCATATATTATAAAACTATTTATCAGCTGCTAAGGGGCCTGCATACATAAATTATCATTGAGTAAACTATTTCTTTCGATGCTAAGGGGCCCTACATTAATAAACTAAATGACATATCATCTTTGAAAACAAAGAAAACCCTAGAGAACTATAACAAGATGATTACTTCCAGGCATTAGGATGTACAGTACAAAACTAAGAGAGTAATTAGCAAGACACTAATACTGGTTCCCGAAGAAGACCGCACCATGCACATAACAGTTGTACATATTTCCAGCACCAAGCACATGCACTGAGTTTAACCACCACATAGCAGTTTCTTTAAAATCTTTTTTCAGCTGTAGCTTAAGAAATAAGGAGCATAATCAAAATGCTGTCAAGGTTTAAGGCCTTTTCATACTTCTGTAACCATGATTATATCAACGTTGCCTTTAAAGTCTAAACATGTACATCGTATCCATGTTTTGATTTTACTGTAAAAGTATGATTATTGGACAGCTGCATCCGAGATCGACAAAACCTACCATGAGACCAAGTCTTGTTCCTCACGAGGCCTATTGCTGTCAAGTGCTCTTCGTCCTGTAATTACCTCGAGGAACACCACACCAAAACTATAGATGTCTGATTTAATAGTTAGCTGTCCAGTCGAGGCATACTCAGGAGCACAGTAACCATAAGTCCCCATGACACGGGTTGTCACATGAGTATTATCACCTACAGGACCGAGTTTAGCAAGTACAAAATCCGACAACTTTGCATGATACCCTTCCCCAAGAAGAATGTTCGATGGCTTAATATCTCGGTAAATAACTGCTGGAATTGCCGTATCATGCAGGTATTGCAAACCAGCTGCTGCACCGGCAGCTATCTTCATCCGAGTTGTCCAATCTAGAGGTTCTTGATTGGGGGGTAAATCTGTAAAAATGATGAAGAGTAATTTCTTAATGGAGCTGCCCAGTAAATAGCACATGGGTAACACAGATGTCATTTAGAAAATGGTGAATCATCCAAGAATTAAAAACCACAGAAACAATATAGATTTCAAGGCTAGTCACATACCAAGGAGCCTTTAGTTCTTATTAGCCGTGTAATAATACTAGAAAGGAACACAAAGTTAGATGAAGAGAATCACTTCCTAAGAAATTTATTCCATAAATTTATTATGAGAAAAAACAAGTAATTTGTCAGTATGACTGACTAGTGAGATATTATCCATCAATATATTAATGGATAGCTCATCCAAGCATGTCGTTCTAACTTTAGCTTTTGTCAGATGTAATAAGAGACCAGGATCTCATTAATTGGGTCAACCGAATAAATAAGTTGATGCCAAAAAATATTTTCCTCTTTTAAAACATATGTGTGTGTGTGTGGGGGGGGGGGGGGGGGGGGGAGGTTGCCATTTATACGTACTTTTCTCCTAACCTATATATGAGAGCAACTGATAGTTAAACTCGCAAAGCTTTCCATAAGTTAAAACAATTCTTCGCCATGTATATGCACTCAGATAAGCCTAGTAATAGGAACCAAAATGTGCTCATATTGAAAAAACTAAAGATCCGACGGTCTACATGCTCTCACTGCTAAAAATTAACAAACATATTATGGTTTCATCTAATAAGATTTCTAAGTTGTTAGTAACCTTGACTGAAAGTATTATACATTTTCACATAAACTAACCGTGCAGATGATCTTCAAGTGATCCCAATGGCATATATTCATAAACGAGCAAGCGTTGATTGCCATCAACACAGTACCCTATCAAATTGACAAGGTTAGGGTGATGCAAGAGGTTAAGCATGAGAACCTCCACAAGGAATTCTCTGTTACCTGAAGCCCATTGAGATCAAGTTGTTTGACTGCAACAACCTGCCATGCAGCAAATGCTGAAACAATGTTAGACACATAGTACTAAAAGGATGTGTAATATTATCATATCATAGTTTCTGCATTTCCAATAAGTGACATCCAGTGAGAATTTATGAGTGCGGGTAAGAAGTATATTGACCTGTCCATCATTCAGATATGCTTTATACACACAACCAATCCCCCTCGGCCCAAATGAAAATCCAGGCTGAAGTTCTTGGTAGCATCAACAAGCTCACGCAAAGTGAAGATCGTTGCATCATGATGTGAGCCATTTCTTTCGATTCTTTCCACATGTCTGGATTCAGTCTTCAGTGGGACACTTTCTGATGACTCTGAAATATCCACTGTTAATGAGCAATTTAACAGAAGGAAATAAAATCCACATTTAGCGTTATAATGCTCCTGAAAAAGAAAAGGAAGCTGGGAAAAGAGAGAAAACAAGAATAGTAGCACATGGGTATATTAACTGTTATTCCCAAACCCTTTTCAGTTCTTCGTTCTATTACTATTCATCTCCATCATAATCATGTTTCCCTATCTTTTTTTTTTTTGAACAGGTGAGCTTTATAAAGATTAGGTAACAACGTTCATACATTCACGCTCGACTAGTGCCGACACGCAGGAAGGCACTGAGCCGAGCAAAACACCACACGCACCATGCTTACCTAGTTGGGCTAAACCATGTGCCACTCCATTGCTCACTCTTCCAATCTTGAAGATCTTCACGTCCAGCATAGCAGCAATCAGTGCCTTCGCATCCTCAATCAGGCTCCAACACGGCGAACGATCAACAGCTAGAGTGGACAGGAGCGAAACCACCCTCGCGCAATCAGATTCAAGAATTGCGTTCCAGTGAGGGTATTGAGCAAGCTGTCTAAATCCTTCAATACAAGCGATAACTTCTGCTTCTTCTGCACTTGCGCAGCCACCAATATGCCTCCAGACTGAGAGCAACACACCACCATCAGATTTCCGAAGCACGACACCCACTCCGGCATGGCCGGTAAGAGCGTCCCAGCCAGCATCAACATTGGCTTTTAAGCCGCCCGGCGGCGGCGGTAGCCAAGCAGACACGGGACGGCTGGCCTGATTTGCAAGAAGCCCTTCCACAGCAAATAAGGGTGCCTTACCCTTGACATCAGCTTTGCATGGGGTGCAATATGCAACATCTCCAAATAATTTTGAAGAAATGTAACTGAAGCTGCTATTGAGGCCTTACCATCACCATGCACAATGTTGTTTCGGTGGTGCCACGCTCGCCATAGTAAGAACAAAATCCTTGCTCTCATATCTTCCAATGACCGGCTGAGCAGCTGTAAGAACCACTCCTTCCCAGTAGCTCTAAAATCTGCTTCCGAAGGCAAAGTCCAAACTGTGCGCATGGCATCCCTCAAGGCTCTCGCTGTAGTGCACCTTATAGTGGCATGATGTACATCTTCAGGTTCGACACCACACACTAGGCACCTGGGATCAACCTTATTGATGCGGCTATGTAGGCTGTCAGACACTGCCAGCGAGTTTGTTGCCAGCCTCCAAGCAAAGACTCGAATTTTCTGTGGCACTGGACATTTCCAAATCAGGTTCCACAACGACCTCTCACCCTCCGGCGCTGTACTACTTTGTCCGCTACTGTTTTCCATCAAATTTTGACGGATGCCCAATTTGTATGCACTACGGACAGAGAAAATACCGTTCTGTTCAAAGTTCCAAGCAACAAAATCATGTGTTGGACGCGCCGGCAACTTGATCTTCAGAACAGTATCAGCATCGTGAGGTTGGAACACCTGGTGGACAATGTCTGAATTCCATGAGCGGGTGAGTGGATCAATAAGTTCAGAAACCCACTTCCGCCTAGAACGCGTGCGCCGGGCAGAAATCTTCAGGCAATCCTGACGAGGCAAGCAGTTATCCCTCCATATTTTGACCTGGCTCCATCGCCAATCCTCCATATAACACCTTTCTTCAGGAGTTCGAGTCCATGCATAATCCCTTGCAGGAAGCCGATGAATTTTGGATAAACGCGGTATCCAGGAGATTGCCATTAGGGTAGTACTTGGCCTTCAAGATGCGAGCACACAAACTATCCGGGAAGTGGATTAGGCGCCATGCCTGCCGAGCCAGCAGTGCTTGGTTGAAAACTCGAAGGTCCCGGAAGCCCATGCCGCCATAGGCCTTTGGTCTCACCACCTTGTCCCAAGCAAGCCAATGCATCTTTCGTCTTTCATGTTCATCACCCCACCAGAAGTCACGGACAATTTTTGACAGTTCCTCTGTAAGACCAGCAGGAAACTTGAAAATACCCATAGCATATGTTGGCAAAGCTTGCAGCACGGCCTTTATTAACACCTCCTTTGCCCCACATGACGAGTACTTCTCCATCCAGTCACTCGCTCGCTTACGAAACTTGTCCTTTGTTGGCTGAAACTTCCCTTTTTTGAGTCGTCCCTCCGGCACTGGCAGCCCGAGGTACTTCTCCTCAAAACTCTCAGTCTCATACTTGAGGATCTGTTTTATTTCAGTTTTAGCTTCAGTTGTACATCGATCACCATATAGGATAGAACACTTTCCAAGACTTACAAGTTGCCCAGTACTACGCTCATATTGATGCAGCACCGATTGTATCACCCG
Organism: Poa pratensis; assembly: GCA_947311845.1. Lineage (NCBI taxonomy): Eukaryota > Viridiplantae > Streptophyta > Magnoliopsida > Poales > Poaceae > Poa > Poa pratensis. The sequence continues at coordinate 28,557,317 of CAMZMU010000035.1, read as the reverse complement.
GGCCTGCTGGCTAGTGCCCTGAAAAAATAGCAAATTGTCGTCCGCGAAAAGTAAGTGAGACACACCAGGTCCATGTCTACTGATATGCAGGTCAAGAAGGTCCCCACGGTCCACCTCATGCTGAATCAACCGTGAGAGGCCATCCGCAACCAGAAGAAAAAGATAGGGCGACAGCGGATCGCCTTGGCGTAAACCCCGTGTAGGCGTGAAGGTGTCAAAACTTTGTCCATTCAGGCGAACTGAGTAACGTACGGTGGTCACACACTGCATCACCCACCGTATCCAAGAACGATGAAAGCCCAACTTCGCCATGGCACCTTCCAAGAATCGCCAGTCCACACGATCATACGCTTTGGCCATATCCAGCTTGTACGCACAGAACCCAGACCGCTCTCTTGAGTTGCTCCGGATTGCGTGTATACATTCAAACGCAATGAAGGCATTATCAGTAATTAGCCTTCCGGGAATGAAAGCACTCTGTGATGGAGAGATTATGTCCTCAAGAATTGGCCGGAGACGATTAACAAGGCATTTAGAAACTACCTTGTAGATGACGTTACAAAGGCTGATGGGGCGGAAGTCCTTCAAATCTGCAGGATCATTCTTCTTCGGAATTAAAATGATAGACGTGTTATTAACCTTGTCAGGCATGACCCCTTCCTCAAAAAAATTCTGTACTGCCCTGGTCACGTCTTCCCTCAAAAGCCCCCAGTTTCGCTGAAGAAACCTAGCAGGAAAGCCGTCAGGCCCCGGCGCCTTGAGCGGCCCAATCTGGAATAAAGCGTCGCCAATTTCTTGCTCAGAGAATGGCGCACACAGTTTACCATTCATCTCCTCAGTTACACAAGCACGCATAAGATCCAGAACAGAATCCGGCTCCAAGTTATCCTCTCGAGCATACAAGTTTTGGAAATACGAGGAGGCCATCTGTCCCATCTCCACCTGATCTGAAGCCCAAGTACCATCTCCTCGTTTCAGCTTGCTTAAACGGTTTTTCCTCTGTCGCCAGGATGCCTTCCTGTGGAAATACCGAGTGTTTCGGTCCCCCTCCTTTAGCCAGGTCACACGAGAACGCTGCAACCACATGAGTTCCTCTCTGTACAGAAGTTCATCCATCTCTGCTAGAATTCGTTTCCGCTCAGCTATGCTCTGGTTATCCGTTTTGAGCATCAGCTGATCAAGCTCCTTCCGTTTCTTGTCTAGTCTCCTAGGTACTGACCCAAAATACTTCTTTTTCCAATCATAGAGAGCTGCCATAACCGATTGAAATGAAGCACTCACATCTCCAAGGTTTTGTCCACCAACACGTCGAGACCATGCATCCTCCACAGCAGCCGTAAGAGAGGGCTCACGTTCCCACATAACCTCGTATCTTCGTATAACGTTGCCGCTCCTCTGGTTAGCCGTCTGCTGAACGGACAAAAGGAGAGGACAGTGATCAGATCGTGAGCTACTGATATGTTGCACATGAAACTCCGGAAACGTGCCGACCACGCCGGTGAAGCCACGGCCCGGTCAAGTCGCACCCGAACATTCCGGTCTCCCGCTTGTTTGTTGTCATAAGTCCAAGGCAGACCACTAAAACCCAAATCATAGACATCACAGTGGGACAGAACTTCACGGAAGTCCATCATCAGCCGCTCTGATCGTCTTGCCCTCGAGAAATGCTCTGATTGCCAGCAAGCCTCGTTGAAATCCCCAATTAGCATCCATGGCTCAGCAGATCGCGGTTTTATCCTTCTAAGCAACGTCCACATGTTGTGCCGGTCAGTAGCCTTTGGTTCCCCATAGACAAAAGTCGCTCTCCATCTCGCACCATATGGTCCGCCCTCGATGTGGACATCAATGTGTCGTTGGCTGAAGGAGAGCAGGGACACGTTTATACCTTCTTGCCAGTAGAGAGCCAGTCCACCACCCTTTCCCTCCCCATCGACCTGGAAACATGCCTTCATACCAATACGAAAACGCAGGTTCCTTACTCGATCCTTTTTCTGCCGAGTCTCGCTGATGAATACCATGGCGGGGTTATGCGTTTGCACAAGGCAAACAAGCTCTTGAACCGTCCGAGGGGGCCCCACCCCCCGGGGGTTCCATGCCAAGATACTCATTGCTCATGTCGGGCCTCGCCATGAGGTCCCGACATGTGTTCAATGTTACCAGAAGATGGAACTTCAGAGCTGAATCTCCCGGTGTCAGCGATGAGCTCAAAACATGAACTCACCGTACAAAAGTCATCTCAAGCTTCCCCAAACATTTGCCAATCAGAAAGTCTGCACGGGCCTGTTGCACACCTGGCCTTTCACCTGGAACATGAATTTGGGACTGATTAATATTACGTTTGCGCTTCTTGTACACTCTGTATTTGATGCCAAGGCCTTTGCAGAGGCACAGCAGCTCGGTTCTGTATTTGGCTTGGCCTGGGTCAAGTTTTTCCTCTTGTAGCTCAACGCCATCCTTTGGCATCACCGGCCCAGCAGAGGCAGCAGCAGCATCACAAGCACTTGCCGTCTTTCCGCAGGTCATAGATTGATGAGGAGAAACTCCATTAGCTCCAACGCCTGTTATCACCTCACCTTGCTCATTCAGCTGACGTACACCATGAAGGGCACAATTGCCTTGCTTATTAGGCTCGTTGGCATGCGCCATTAGAGCATTATCAGTTCCGGTCTCACTGTGGCCGTCGGCGACGCAGCGCCCCGCAGTATCCAGGTAGGCCGAGGGGTCAACAGCTTTCGGGCGTTCTTCGGCGTACCACTTCCAGAAAACTGATGGAACTCAAACTTGCTGAACATCGACACCCACAGCTCTGAGCCGTAGTACCTTCCTTGGCGAGGGATAGCTGTCACTCCAGAAATTTTGCACTCCCCCATCGTACTTGAGGCAAGGCAGGATAATTTAGAAGGTGAATTCATCTCGCCTTCAAGAAGAGAATTAAATGTCACCTGTGTCGTCTGTGACAGGGTCGCCGGCGCCTTCTGTATCAGGGCATCGCTCCCATCCTTGGGACGGGCAGTCGGGAAGGTGACGGGTACTTCCTCTGAGTATCACAACCCAGAACGCTCCGGGGTGCCCCGCATAGGGTAGGGGCAAATTTTGAGCGGAAATAATCTAGACTTTTCCGTGGATTTGAAGATTTGAGGATAATCCTTTTCAGAGAATCTCTGATTTCTGGGGGGGGGGGGGGGGGTGGGGGGGGGGGGGAGGGGGGGGGAAGATTAGAGACCGCAGGTGGGGGCGAGTGGATGAGGATGCTGCTGGAATCGGCATGGAGAATGGCGGCGAGCGACAAAATAAAGGAATGGACCGAGCTAGGGATTGAGGCCACAAGTATGAAGTCGGGGGGAATTAAGTGGAAAACGGTGGCAGAGAGCAAGCTATGGAATGCGGTAGTGGTGAGAAGGCAGGAGGATCGTGCCTGAACTGAATCTGGAGAAGTTGATAGGAACGGAGTCTGGATGAGGAGGAATCAGGGGAGATTAGACCGGCGTCACGCCAGTCGCCGGCAGATCGCCGGAGTCGCCATAGAGGACAAAGTCAACTTTTTTCTTCCCGACATCTCGGGCAATCATGTTTCCCTATCTGTTTCCTTGATAAACAAAACTATGCACGCTACTCATGCATAAATTTACAACTGTTTTAATTTACCTCACAACGAAGTTCTAAGGCTACAAGAACTGAAATTCCCCAAGAAACTAAAGGTGTACTCGTTACTGAAAATCTCTGACGGATGAGCATAACACATCTATCAGCCCTCCAGCTCTGAACCACCCCGACAGAGAAATTGATAGGATCATATAACCTTAAAAGAAACGAGCAATTCTGCCTAAATAATTTAGGCAAGCACGGAGGGTCACGTCATCACCTGAGGCGACTCCGTGGTCGATTCTGCTGGACTCCTCCTCGTCGTCCCCATCCTGCTCCTTCGCCACCTCCTCCTCGTCGGGGCACCGGAACAGGCACGAGAAGAGGCCCATCGCATGATCCGACCTCAAGAACTTCCAACAAGAGAACTGAAATCAAGAAGGCGGAATCACAGAATCTCCAGCCCCCAGTCGCCCCGGAGGGGGACTATAGGTCACCGGGATAGCAAAGATCGCCTCAGCAGCCAGGAAAATCGGTCAATTGTTTTTCTTTTGGGAGCTGATCGATTGTTTTTCGGACCGGCCAGAAACGGACAGAGGAGGAAGAGAAGAAGGAAGAAAGAATGGATAGATGGATAGGAGCACGCGGCCAAAAGTCAGTCACTCTCCTCCCACAAAAACGAGGACGAATATAGAATCGAAGGAACATATCAGTGGGTCAGTGTCGGATGGCCGATGGGATGTCGGGAAGCTACTACTAATGCCCTGATTAATTTTATTTGGCAGTTAATTAAGGGGTTTAATTTAGATGGAAATGGCATCAGCGCGCCCGGATAAACTGTTTGTTTGTGTTTTTGCTCCTGTGGTAAATAACTTTTTGTTGAGATGCCATGTCTGTTGGGTTTTTTCAACATGGTTACTCAATGTTTTTTTTGCACACGGACCTAATAGATTTTACTCCCGATCCATATTAATTATCGCTCAATTGCATGTATCTATACAATAGTTTTAATACTAGATACAAAATTAATATGTACCAAAAGAACTTAGAACCAAAGAAGCTCAAAAAAGTTGCATCCAAGACATGCATAACCTTAATCAACAATTGGACAGTCGTAAAATACTACAAGGAAAAAATAGCGTGCTATAGCAAAATAGCGCCGGTATTAAAATACGCTATTAGCGTGTTATATGGCGTTATAGCGTGCTATTAGTACGACATTGTACTCTGATTGATTTAGCTAGACAATTCTCAAAACACTATATCGTGCTATTAGCAGCGTATAGCGGGGTATTTTTTTTCGTGCGTAATAGACATCTTAGATTGCCACGTCGACATAGGTCACAAACCAAGCATCTGCCCAAACTCCTCGTTCCTGACCTACAAGAACTCGTGCTTCGGACATGACCGCCACCAAAAATGATGATTGAAGATAAGGGTCATGCACTATTACTTCAGTGCTTGTTTAATTTAGACATTTTATCTATAATAAATGTATCTAGACGCTTATTGATGCGTAGGTCCACTCATTTTAATCCGTATATAATCCATATTAAAATATATCTGAACATTTTTTAATTGTGAAACAGCATAGGTGTCTAAATGAAAAATTGTTAAAACAAGTTTATTTGTTTCCAAAAACCTGGTTGTCATTTCATCTTGCATAGTACATGGCTGGGAGAGGATCATGAAATCCAAAGCACTCGTGGTCGTGGATGCACACCTGTCAATCTCCCAAATAAAAAGTCGGCGCCGTTCATTTTGGTACCACACCACAGCAGCTCACATCTTTCAGAGGCTGGTCAAAAGAAAGTGCGATCTGCTTAGTGGCTCCGTGATGTTGTGTTTGGCAATTGCCATGGCCGCTTGCACGGATTGAAAAGTCAGACTGTCAGAGAACGGTCTAATTAAGACATCCAACCATAACAATTCCTACTTGTCACTTGTCGTACATGAAATAAATAAAAACGACTGTTTAAAGTTTCTTACGGGGACAAATAGAAAATGAGTAACAAACATATACTCCACAAAATAGAATTCTGCTTTTGAGTTTTGCATGCAGGTCGACATGCCAACCTCCACAAAACAAGACACATATCTTTCTAGCAGACACGTGTAAGCCTGTGAAAGTTTTATCTGAGGTTGGAAGCATCCTGATAATGTCTTGCTGGCTATCTGGTATAGGCCATCACGGTGCCAATTTTGCTAAACTGGATTGCATCGTCATTAGTAACAAGTGAGTAGCGCATGAGTTGTAACAAAGTGTGGGAGGGGAGATAGCCGGTGGTGAAGAGTGGGAGAGGAGAAGGGCGGTGCGCGCATATAAATCGGTTGGGGGAGATAGATGGGTGTGCATTAGAGCAACTCTAACGACTGATGTATAATCAGCCACATCAGTCGTGTCCTATAGAATCGGTCATATAGGTCACCAAACAGCAAAAACCCGGTCCATCGGCTACCCTATTATACTCCGCGCCTAAAAAATTATACATCAGAGCCCATTTGATGCAAATATACATCACCAAACGCCCTGCCTTATATCCCGCAGACCACGCGCGCTGCCCAGCTGTCATTCCAACTGCCATTTTTAGGTCACGAAACAGCAAAGACGAGCTCCAACGGCTGTCCTATTATACTACGTGCCCTATTATACATCAGCCGGTAAAGCGCCGATCATTTTCGTGCCCTAAAACTGAAAAAAAAATGGTGATGTATAATGCCAAATCGGTGCCCTATTTTACATCAGCCGTTAGAGTTGCTCTTAGCACCGCCGAAGTGAAGGGACATGTCAAGAAGACTAAGTAAAGACTCATTTGCGGCCACTTGGAAAACCAACATCATCTTTAATTAATGCTGACCGCACCAATCGTAGCTCGCATTGAATTTCATTTACCGTCTTTTGAATCACTCACAAGGTCAAACCCGTCTGTCATATCCTACGGGGACACGTTTTGTCAGTGTGTCCGGCACTCTCATCAGGGGCGGATCCAATGGGGGTGTCATGGGGTGCCATGGATGCCATGGCACCCCCTAAAAGTACAGACTTTGTAGTCTAGCACCAATTTAGTCTACTTTTATGTGTATTATATACATGTTAAAAAAATACAGAAATGATATTTATACCATGAATACTAAGTTTGGGACCCAACAATTTACTTCTACATCCGCCACTGACTCTCATGTCGCTCGCTATGGACCGAGGCCGTTGCACGAGTGCCGAATATTGCTCCCCTCGTGTAACATTGCCACTACTGGCCTAATGGGGCAGCGGCTGGCTTGCATTTTCATGTCCAACACCCCCGTAATTCTACCGGGAAGGCTAGCATCAGTGTACAACCTAGATATTCTTACTCTCATTTATTTAGTGTATTGCCATATGTTGGCATTAAAATTGAGATATTGCCGGTATTTTGGCAATTTTTGAGTGGTATATTGGAACTTTCGGTTTCAGCTATGAAGCATGTTTGGATGTAGTCATGTAGGTATTCAGGCAGAGAATTCGAATTGGTAATTTTAAGCAGAACCCCCGGTCCTCTCCTCCTTTCCCATCTACAGTGTCTAGAGGCGATTTTTGGGTGTCTCCCCGTGCGACCAGCTCGCCGCCGGCGATCCGCTCGATTTCTCGCCCTCCGCGGCCGCTCCGGCGGCGGGAGGACGGGGAATCGACGGATCCCGGCGTGTATATAGTCTAGGTGTGCGTGGGGTGCCTGCCGGCGGCGCTGTGGAGGTGGCGGCGTGGCCGGAGAGGCTTTTGGTGGCGGCGGTCCTCTCCTCTGTCCGCGGTGCTCCGGTGGAGGCCCTGGGCAGATCTGCCGTCCTTGGCGCGTCCGCTGCTTCTCGGAGCCGCGACGTGCTTCCCCTCGAGCCGGTGGCCGTGATGGCGGTGTTGGCTTGTGTTCTTGGGGTCCGGCAGCCTCCACTTCGGTGGATGGTGGTGGTTTTGCTTAACTTCTCTGGGAGTTTGCAGGCGGATTGCTCTTCCTCGTCGGTGGTCGCGGTGGGTGCAGTGGAAGACGGGTGGATCTAGCGGCGGCTCGAAGCCGATGCTCTTTCAGCGTGCAGATTCTGCCGATGCTCTTTCAGCGTGCAGATTCTGGCGCCTGCGTCAGATGGATCTTGCGGCGTCTCAACAAGGTTGTTCGAGCCGGCGGCTTGGGTGCGAGGTGAGCTCGCTTCCTTCTTCCCCGGCGGCGTGCTGCTGGTGCTCGAAAGTGCGGTGCTGCTCGGTGGTTCCGTGTTCGCCGTTTGTGGGTTCGATCTTGCATATGTTCGTGCGTGTTTGTTCGTTTTCTTGTTGATCTTGTACACGAACTCCCTGTAAAAAAAAATCGAATTGGTACTATCGTCTGAGGCCCCCGATTCGGCCGTTTGGATGGGTACAGAATTCGCGTTTGGAAATCGGACCCGATACCAAACGGGATGGAGGAGTACTGCCCACACCCTCCACGAATTTCGACCTCCAAATTGTGCCGAATTCGCCAGCCCCAAAAACAAACGCGCTTCCGGCTACCGGTGGGTCAGGCAGGGAGACTCGACGGCGGCGGCACAGGTGAGTCTTCTCCGGCCATCCTCCTCCTCCTCCTACTCTCTCTCTCTCTCTCTCTCTCTCTCTCTCTCTCTCTCTCTCTCCCCGCCAATCCTCCTCCCATCTCCTCTCTCTCCGTTTGGCTCTCCTCCCGGCTACTGCGCCTCGCCCCCAGCTATACCCTCTCGCCTCCGGCCAGTCCCGCGCACACCAGCTCCGATGGAGGCTGCCCGCCCTCCTCCGCCTGCGCCCATGGAAGGGCCCCTCGCCCCCTCCTCCGCCCTGCGCCCATAGGAGCAGCCTGCTGCACCCCATGACAGAGGAACCCTAGTCCCCTCTTAAATCCCCAACTGGATTCAAATTTTATTTTTTCCGTTTAACCCCCTAGTACAGTGCAGTTCGCAAAGGATGAATTACAGTTCGATCTCCGCAGCTGAATACTCTTCTTTTTTTCCTTCCCCGAGACTGAACCGTAGGTTGCCATGTCACTGCAGTGTTTCTTAGACTATGCAGTTAGCTGTTCTGGCTTATAGATATCAGTGTTGCCAATTTAGGATCGTATCGATCTCCCAGGGGCCTTAATGAAGCAGTGGCACTCTTGACTTTGCTGCTGTTTTGCACATTCTCAAACAATTTTCACTTTTGTTATGATATTGCGGCTGCCTTGGACAATTTAATAGTATTGTGGTCGTTATGCATATTTTCCATTATTTTTATTGTAAGGTAATACATAATCATTACATACATTTGTACTTTTGTGCAAATTCTTTGTCATACATATACCACACTTTTCATTCTTCAAACTCTTAAAATTCACAATTCAAGTTTTGGTATTTGACCCTCATTTCAATTCTTTGAGCTGAATATCTACTTCCCCAAACAGAGCCTAGTTGTAGTGTGGCCATTCTCTCTTGGTTTACTCATTCAGCGATTACTAGTTGACCTCCTCAAATTATCTGTTTGCATCTAGACCCGCCGCTGCATCATGTCGTCAGAGGAGCTGAGAGCAAGCTTGTCAGATTTGTCTGTGGGTTCGCAAACTCCAACGACCAGCCAAATCGGTTCTTCGGTTGATCCGTCATCTGAGGGTGGCACACAGGTCACTTGCTTCACGGAGGACCTGCACGACGTCACGCTCCATTTTCAGATCATAAGGCTCTCTAAACAGGTACGGACGGGATCTCCTTTGTAATTTTTTTTGCCAAGATACTCGCAAGTCACAACGTCTAATGACTCATTGACTCCCAAGCAAAACTAGAGTGGTGTTTGGCGGCGACTTTTGTGTACAGTTTTAGGGTTGGTCAGTCGTTTAAAAACTCTATTGTTTGTGGCATGCTCATAACATAAATGTTGGGTTAACTCAGTCATTGTTCGGTTTGTGTCCTCACTTCCGGACTTTTGTCTTTGACCAAATTTTGCTTCAAAATGTCACTCAAGCAAAGACATCTGGAGTAGTATTTGTACCTGAGATATGAAACTAATAATCTTGTAGTTTTACAAAGACAATATAGAAATCTCCGTGTTCAGTTTCAGTTATTTTTTTGACTTGGTGTTCAGTTTCAGTTAGTACAGGAAGTAATTTTGAATATCAAAGTTATGAACTTATCTTACTCTTTAGAAGCATGCTAATTTAAGAGTTTGTCATTATCTCCACCGAGTTAAGCTTCAGACAGTTTCATCTTAGGGTAACTTGAGAAAGGCTTATGGCACTAACTCCATTTCTACACGAAACTTGGAATACGATGGTATACCGTATACCCTATGTTATTTTGGATGATCGTTTTGTTTTGCACCCATCAGTGGCGGAGCCAGCGGCAAGCTCATGTGGGGTCGGCAAACTGCTGTGGGGTCAGATCGTATTGATCAGAGGGACCAAGACATAAATATGTGTAAACTAAAGGAGGTTTTCAGAAAAGCTGTGGGGTCAGCCGACCCCACAGCCAACACATAGCTCCGCCACTGGCACCCATATTTATTCATTGTTATATAATCTCCATTCTGTTCTTTGTCAAACATTTGTGTGTTTTTTAGCCCTTTTTTCTTCATACAGATCTATGCATGGGTAGGATGCAACTCGGCAAAGTTTGGCCATTTATATGCTGCCGCAAGCACTCGTCCGGTAATAAGCAATCATTATGTCTTTGAGGACTGGCATTTCTCTTGAGACTGATCACAGCACCATGTGCACTTCATGTTCTTTGCAGGGTGATGGAGTGAGCGTCACATCTGTACTTGGAGGAACATCTGATAATACTGGATCAAGCATGGCCCGCCGCTTAGGTACTACTAATTCTGCTGTGATTGACCCATCTTGATCATATTAGTATAAAAAATAGCAATCTTATTGTCACCTCATGTTTCAGTGCTGAAGACGGGTCTTAATATAGTACTAGCATGTAACATTCCTAAAGACAGCCCCATGCTCGAGGTACCAACTGACTTGGCTTTGTGTTAAGAATTTGCAAGTTTGTATCTGACAGGACGTTTTTCAGGCCGCTGCGGAGAGGAAACTTGTAGAGAAGCTGGGAAGCTTAGGCTATATAAGATCCAAACCGGCAGAGGCTAACACTTCCTCGACATGCTGATGGATGCTTGTGAGAGTCAAGTCACTGGTCGAGAAAGTCGTCATCATTATGATATTTTCATGCTTTAGTTGATTGGACACTACACTTATGTGTTCGACAGACTTTGAATGGCTAGTAAAGCTCAATGGGACTTAGTGTGTGTAGGCATGATAGCCTCAGTGTTTGCACGCGATTGGCAACTGCTGCATGTTCGCAGGCTATTTCAGTGTCTGGCCTGTGAATTCTACCTTGAGGTATTATCTTACAGGTATTGTACTTTGCTGGTCTGGCTTGAGACTTTGAGCTCTATAGAATTTGCCATGGTTCCATGGTCTTTCGTTTATTTTCTCCGGTATTGGCTGATATCTGTGCTGATCTCACTTAAGGATCACTATTATGTCACTGTAATTGCCTGTGCTTTGGGGTTTTCAGGTCTATTAAAGGAATTAAGACTGTATTTGATGCAATGTTCTCGCTCTTTACCCATAGTTTAATGCTTTGGAAGTAGAGGTTAAATGATTGTAGAATGACACTTAATATGGATCTATATGGACATTTCTCACACGAGTTTTTCTATACTGAGGTTAGTCAGAGAGTAATCTTATACCGCTGTTTGTAAAAGAGAATGAATCCTGTAGCCATCCTTAGTTTAAAAAATCATTATTATCTGGGAATTGTTTTATAAACCTTTCTTATAGTGGTTATAAGGAATGTTTTTTTATGGACTCTGCTAGAGTAGTAGAGTGATCTAAAATGTAAACGCGGTCATCAAGGCAGGTTTTCATTCCAAGTTTCCAACCGTCCTAAATTCCGATGATTTTCACGGAGTTCTCGTCCAGTAGTCTGCCAACAGAAAGAGAAACATTGTCCTCTCTGTTACCGTCGCAGGTAGTAGATTTCCCTGGAGGGAAGCTCTTCGTTGGTGAACTGAATTTGCGCCAGAGTCGCAAAGGGAAAGGATCAAGTGTTACCGTGTTATTGACGGCGGCAGCGGGACTATGTGCAGCAGTAGATCCAAGAGGTGTAACACTAATTAGAGGCTCCATGGGTGAGGGATGCTGGTCGTGCAAACATGTCGGCGAACAATAATTTTGTTCTGAACCATGTCTCTTACTGCTGTCAGGTCAGTAAGGAGTTGGCTCTGAAGGTGTACAGTAACATGGCCACTCTCCAGATTATGCATACAATCTTGTATGAAGCTCAGAAGCAGGGAAGAGTCTCACTCTATTTTACTTCCAATGGTGGAGAAGCAGTCAACATAGCCTAAGCTGCCGCGCTTAGTGCTGATAACATTGAACTACCTCAGGTGAATTTCAGTTCACCCAAATTTGACATGCGTAATACTTCCTCTACCCCCAAATATAAGACGTTTTGGTAGGTTAAAATAGTCCACCAAAACGTTTTATACTTTGCAACCGAGGTAGTAGTATATAATAAAGTTACTGTGCTTATCTTGGCTGGAAATTGTCGAGCCGAATGAAGTGCAGGGAGGCTGGTGTTCTTTTATGGCGTGGCCTCACACTGCAAGAATTTGCAAGCCAATACATTACTGATCAACCCGTCTTAATAGTATCACGGTGTCACCTATCTCGTAATTATGAAACATACTTCCTCCAGTGTCACAACTATTATGCAGGTGAGGGACAGACTTATCATGCTTGGCAAATGGATCAGCATTCAGCATTCAGCACGCAGCTCCCTTAATCTCTTGGAGCTGCCTACGCCAAAGGATCCCATCTCCAGGTACAGAAGACGGGTTCAGAGGAACGGCTGGTGGTGTGATGCTGAAGAGACTGAACTTAGGAACAGTGTGACACAAGAAGTAATATTGTCAGCCTAGTGTGCTGGACAAGGCCAACTGTGCTCGCCGGCGTGGAGATAGTGGAATAAGGAAGATCATCCAAACTCGAGATGATCAAACACAAGTCCAGATATTACAGCGGTTACCAGAGCTAAAATCACCACGCAGGTATATCTAGAACTGCACACTGAATCCATTCATTCTCTACAATCCACTGTCACATCCTGATTGTTAGGTGTTAATCGGACACTACAATCAATTGTTAAATTCATTTGGTATAGTTGTTGACCTGGGAGAAAGGAAGAAAAAAAGAAAAAATATCAGTGATAACTAAGAAGTGTACAATATAAAGAATTAGCGATGACAATCTGTCAATTAACAGGAAAAAGTTCTTGAAACATGTCAAAATGATTCTTGTTTGGAAAATCTCCTCGCAACTAACCTAATGGCTAAAGTTTATCGCCGGGTTGACAGAGCGAGAGATTAAAAAAAAATAGAATCTTTTGCTGATGTCATATATATAATTGCATTTATTAGACTAAGAGATTGATCACTACCAGTAGTAAGGTCCAAGATAGTTTATCGAGTGACGTTGGACCATGCTAAATATTCTAGTACTATAGTAAAGTTTGTACGTGATAACTTTTGAAAAAGTAATTTTATGATGTTCGATGGCTGGATGCGATCCTGATCCCTATTGAGATTCTTGCGTCATGTCATGTGTCGTACTCTCTGCATGGTGCGTCTAACCTCACATTACAACATAGGATCCTAGTTAGGCTAAGAAAAAGTGAGGCTAGGATCCTAAGGTAGAACATAGGATCCCGGTGCAATAAGATTTACTAACAATTAAGGATTTGGAATCCAAGATCCTAGAAATATAAGTAAATGAAGAAACCAAGGAAAATAAGGATTTGGAATCCAGGATATGAGTAAATGAAAAAGCATATCATAGATAACCAACCCAAGTAACTTCGTTAAGTACTTAAGGCGATGCTCACTAGATTTTTCCCGTAATTTAAGAAGAAAACACATACTACATGGCGTTTTGACTTGTAGGACTAGATACTCCCATTATGAGAATATAAAATATCTTAAATGTCAAATCGATAAAAAAAAATTCGGACATACATCCATGCATTTTATGCTCACGCACAATGTTTCGTGCAAAAATATATTTGTGTGGCTTGTGTAAAAAAGAAAATTTGATACTACAAAACGACGTACGACCCTGCATTTTTTTTAAAAAGGCCACAAGAAAAATGTCTTTGTTCATAAAATTTTGTGTGTGAGCATAAAATGTCGGGATGTTCACCCGAGTTTTTTTCATTTTATTTTGACATTTTGACATAGGATTTTGAACAGTGTGAGCAATTGCTCCTGTGTTTCAAGATGGATTGCGATACTGCACTTCCTTTTCAGATGTGGTAGCTTTGCTGCTTTTGGCTGGTCTTCGTTTCTCCAATGCTTTGGAGAGGGATAGCCTGATAAGAGATACGGGCATCAAGATCGGACATAGACGCCTACTACGACGTACTCGTGCCGTGTGAGTGCGAGGGAGCGGGCCCTGCGCCGCTCGTGCTTTCGCTGTCGTGTCTGTCGTGCCATGAACCTGGCTATGGGCTATGGGCTATGGGCTATGGCAACTGGTCGTTCGATTCCCGCGGAATAGCACTGTGCTCAGCCGTACCGTCCAGTCGTCTGCTGCGCTTCCTTTTTTCCCGGAGGAGGACAATACCAAGTACTACCTATCTCAGCACATATTGAGCGAGTTGTGCGTCAAGTTGCTGCCTCGCGTCCTACCACTCAGCGTCCTCAGTTTGCTGCCTCGCGTCCTCCCAACCAGCGTCCTGAATTTTCTGCCTCGCGTCCTCCCACTCAACGTCCTGAAGTTGCTGCCACGCAGCGACCACCCAGGAGGCCTGAAGTTACTGGCACACAGCGTCCACCCAGGAGGCCTGAATTTGAAGCCTCGCAGCGACCTCCCAGGAGGCCCGAATTTGCTGCCTCGCAGCAACAACCCCAAATGCCCGAAGTTGATGCCTCCCAGCGTCTTGCAAAGCGGCCTCAAGAAGAATGCTCGCTGCCTCCGAAAAAGCGGCCTCACGTCGACCTGAGGGATCCGTTGCTACACAGGCCGCTGGTGACACCACCAGGCCCCATTATTCCTGGGCAGAATCAAACTCCAAGAGCAGAACGAAGCTACACTCATGTAAGTTACATTGAACTCAACCCCCACAAATGCGGCGCTATAAAAATATTATGTTTACGCCTGTTTTTGACGTGTGAAAAAACTCACAAACAAAACGGTATGTGTTTGCAGAAACCTGATCTGCCAGAATATTTGCTACCTAGGATTAAGATGAGGTTTGACAATTTCGAGAAAGCAAAGGAGTTCTACAACAGATATGCGAGGCATTCTGGATTTGGTATCAAGATTGGCCAGCACAATGGCAACAACAGATACCTTCAGTGCACACGGGAAGGCAAATATAAACCCAGCGTTTCTGAACCCGAGCGACAGCGAATGAACAGCAGCAAGAGGTGTGGCTGCAAGGCAAGGCTTAGGCTCAAGGAGAAACCAGATGGAACGTTTGTCATTGAGGACATGCAGTTAGAACACAACCACCATCTGTTACTAACACCCAGCATGCTCGTCTTCCTGCACTCGCACAAGACATTGGACCCGACTCTTCTGGAGTATGTGAAGTTCCTGCAGTTTCAGAACCTGGAGCATTATCAGATAATGTCAATAATATCCGGTTCAGTTGGAGGACAACAATACTTGACGTGGCACGGTCGTCAACTCCTGAATGAGTAAGTGGATTTCCTTCCCAAAATGATAGATATACACTGAATGCTGCAAACGTTGTACCTTGAACTTATCAGGTTACATCATTGTACTTCTTTTGTGCACACGCAGGAAGGCAAAGAATTCCAAAGAGGACAACGTTGACGAAGTCCATAAGCTAGTGAAGTTCTTCACCGAGATGAAGGCTGCAAATGAACAGTTTTTCTTCGACATCCAGGTTGATGCCAGTAACAATATCAAAAACATATTCTGGTCAAATGCCAGCTGCCAAGGAAATTACGAGGACTTCGGTGACTGCATAACCTTCGACACGACCTACAAGACTAATATACACAAGATGCCACTGGGAGTTTTTGTCGGTGTCAACCACCACCTGCAGTCCTGCATTTTTGCATGCGCACTAGTGAGAGACGAGGGCGAAGACTCTTTTGTCTGGCTATTTAACACTTTTCTGAGGTGCATGAAGGGGAAACAACCGATGATAATTCTAACAGGTATTACTTCTTCAGCCTCCTTATGAGAACAGTAAGTTTAACTGAGCAGTACAGGTGACATACGTAGGCAGTCCAATTAAAATAACTGAGCAGTCCAAATAAATAAAATTAATAGCAACAAACTGCTTTATTTTTCCACAGATCAATGCCCATCGATGGCGGTGGCTATTCCAAGGGTGTTCACTCTAGCCCTGCACAAACTGTGCAGATGGCACATGCTCAAGAAGTTCAGGGAACCATTGGGTCAAATTTACAGATTGCATCCGAGCTTCAGGGATGAATTCAGGGCAATAGTAAACTGGCCTCTGATGCCGACTGAATTTGAAACTGCATGGCTAGCACTAGTTGATGAATACAACCTGGAAAACAACACGATGATGATCGCGCTGTGGGAGGATAGGAAGGAATGGGTATCAGCGTACTACAAGGGAGCTTTCTGCGCTAGGATGACATCTACTCAGCGTAGCGAGAGCATGAATTATGTCTTGAAGAAAGGGTTTCTCAAAAAGAAGAAGCTAAGTCTCCACCGGTTCGTTGAGCAAGTAAACAAATGCATCCAATCACGACGCATGAAAGAACACGAGCAGACAATGGCAAACATCGTAAGTTGTCTCAGCACTTCAACAAGTTACTCTCGAAAAATCTGATGCAAGTTTGAGTACAGCTTATGCAAACCTGATATGTTTTGTTTACTTTTGTGCAGGGCAAAGTGGATACAAGAACACACTACGGCTTCGAGAAGAAGCTACGGAAGAATTACACTATTGCCGTGTACAAAGACTTCCGTAGTAGGCTAAAGAAGAGCACCCTATACGATGTGAGGCGAAACCCGGAGCGTGGTGATCACCACTATCTTGTCTGGTTCAAGAAACCTTACATGAAATTCTCTTGGTGCCAACATGAGTTCAAAGTCGAAGCAAACCCTCAGGCTGACAAGTACGAGTGCGAATGTATGCTATGGGAACATACAGGTACGAAAAATATGCAATGTCTTTGCTGCTTTCACAGTTAAGCAGTACACGTTAAACATTTGAGAAGTCCACGTTAAACGTTTGAGTGATTGTATTGTAGATGGCGGTGAAATAACATAGCAGTACAAGTGAAATGCGTAGGCAGTCCAAGTAGACATAATGAGCAGTCCAACTAAATAAATAACAAACTGCTTTTTTACTGACGACACATCCTGACTAAGTTTACACGGAACATTATGCAGGACTTTTCTGCACGCATGTAATTGCGATGCTGGAGCACTTGAGGGTCGACAGTATTCCTGACGGCTACATCCTAAAAAGATACAGCAGGGGTGCAAACTTGATTCATAGTTTTAATAGGAATGATACAAGAACGGTTGCATATGATGGATCATCCGTTGCATATAATCACAATGAGGTTATGCAGCTTTGTTTCCGACTTGCTAGGGCTGCTTCCAAGTCGGACGTGCAGACTGTCGTATCAAAGAATGGTCTCATAGAACTGATAGACAAGGTAGAGGCGCTAGGCTGCTCAACTGCTGGCTCTGATGATGAAGAAGGAGGTATTCCACCTTTCAGCAACTTTGAGCCTGACATGGAGAAGATTTTCAAGCAGACAAACAAAACAAACACTCAGCCTGAGCCAAGAGCTAGAGTCATTCATCCTCCACCGATGTCCAAGACAAAAGGAAGTGGAACCAAGGCGGGAAGCAAGGACAAAGCTGCTGCTATTCAGAAACAACTGCTGTACGATGAAAGGTTTGAACCTGGACAGAGAATATGCAGTGTCTGCGGACTGAAGCAGAGGCATAACGCAAGAAATTGCCCGCTTCTGGATGATCCACCAAAAATTTATGATGCTGCACAAGCTGCAATTTATGGTGGAAAATTTGCTGGTGCAGCTCCTGCTGCCAAGAAACAGACTGCTGCTGGAATAGCTTCTGCTGCCAATAAAAATTCTGTTGCTACAAAAGCTAATGGAGATGATGGATCTGAAGGCAAAAGAAAAAGAGGAAGAAGATGTGGACAATGCAGAGAGTTTTCGAAAGGCCACAACGCTCTGACATGCACTAAGAGAGCACAGAAACTAGAGCAACTGAATGCACATAAAAAGAGTAAACAAAAGAAGTCTGAAGAAGAAGACGATGAAGATGATGAAGAAGAGGAAGAGGGAGATGACGAAGAGGAAGAGGAAGAGGAAGAACTAGAAGAAGACGATGAAGATGATGAAGAAGAGGAAGAAGAGGAAGAAGACGATGAAGAAGAAGATGGTGAAGAAGAGGAAGATGATGAAGAAGATGAATATGATGAAGTACAAGTAGAAGAAGAAAACCAGGAGGCAAAGCAACCAAAGAAGAGCAGCAGAAGGAAATACGGACAAGAAGAAGCAGAAGAAGAGCCTGAGATATCAGTAAAAAAGATGATGAAAAGCAGCAGAAGTAGAAAACTATATGACAAAGAAGAAGATGAGGAACTACTACAAGAGAAACATCCAGCAACAGCAGCAAAGAAGAGATCCACAAGGGGAAAAACAGCAGTTGACCTGGCAGTAAGACCAACCCCAAGAAGGAGCAACAGAAGAGGAAAAACTGATGAGAAAGAAGAAGAGAACGAAGAACAAGCAGGGAAGGAGCAAGAAAAAGTACAAGTAACAGAGGCAGCAACATCAGCAAAGAAGAGAAGCAAGGGAAAAACAACAGTTGACCAAGCAGCAACACCAACCTCAAGGAGGAGCAGCAGATTGGCAATGATATGATGGATACTGCAGATTTCAATAGGACTAAGCTGATGTGCATCAAAGATTTGTAAAACTATATTAGTTCGTACTGTTATGTCTAGTATATAAAACAAATGAGATAAGTGGTGAAATGTTAGTTTTATTAAACTGTGCAAACTTTCTCTGCTTTTTTATACTACTCTGTATAGCCTGTATAACCCTGAAGTTGCGTGACCTATAACAGTAAGGAAGTACAACCGTGATCACTCAAGAAGTACAACCATGACGACACAGGCAGTGCAAAGTGTCAATTACATGTAATTCAGTTTTACAAAGTACAACCACGAGCAAGTACACACGGGGTCAGCCATAAGTATCGACCATATAACATCTAGCAGTACAGGGAAGATGTAAACGAAGAATCCTGCAATGGCAACAAACGGAAGTACAACCATGATATCCCGGGAAGTAAAACCATGATAACACGGGAAGTGCAAGGTTTAAATTACATATAATGTTACCATTACAGGGACAAGAGGAATTACAACCGTGCTAATCTATGAAGTACACATCACTGATATCGCGAGGTTCAGAGATTGAAAATCAGTAAACTGGCAGTGCAAAAACGCAAAGCAGTACAGGCATACAATAGTGGGCAGTACATGGTTGAACAAACGGAAAGTTCAAAGTACACACTCAATAGAAAAACAAAAATTCTATATTTTTCGAGTCTTGGCTGCTCTCTCCCATATTTCAGAAAAGATTGTGGGGCATGCCCTCTTGAGGTGCTCATATCCTTCACTTTCAAACAAATAATCCATTCTTTTTGAAGAGTTGAGAAACTCAATGCAAGCATTTTTGAGCTGGCTGCAATGATGCTGATCGGCTAGAGCTAGCGTGTTTGCAACTGTCTTGGCATGAAGACTCTCGGAAAGCTTGCACTCGCACATCAGCTTAATTCTCGCCATGCCATACCTATCTGCAGCAACGAGTAGATGCTTAATCATGTTTTCGGTCTCCTCGTCATTGAGGTCATACATTGGGGGCAAGGAATCCTTGTAGATGCAGTGAAGGAGCGCTCTGAAAACAGCAGGCTCCATATCTTGAATTGTCACATTCCCGGTAGACTTGTTGCTCATCGGCCCATACAAGACTGCCTTGAAGACGGGTGACCGCATACCGACAATTAGCTTGTGTGCTCGAAATACCTCTCCCTTGACCTCGAAAGACACATCAGCTTCATCTTCTGTATCTAGCAAATCACCAATACTGTCAAGCAAGTCTGACGGTGGAACTTGGACAACAGATTTCATCTCAGCCTCCTTGAACTTGATAACAAGAAGATTGCACTCAATGGTAAGGGTGTCGTCCACAAGGTACCATCCGACGTCATCTTTTTTCTCAAATCTTGTATAACCCCGGTCCTGTGTTTCATCACAAAACTCCACCATCGTCTTCTGTTTATCTTTGAAGTTTGACCATAGGAATTCCTCCTTCATGGTATGGTGGATCAGGCAAATATCGAGCAGTGCCTTCACGTCGTTATTCTTTGAATTGTGCGAGATGAAAACTGAAGCCCAGTCGTCCTCTGCCTCTTCCTCAGTGTAACCGTTGGGGTAGAACTTGAGGCACCATTCGTGTCCGCCGATGTAGAAACTCGCGGACTTGATGAACTCGCCGACGCCAAGGTCCCTGTACAAGCTGTACCGCTCAATCTTGAACAAATGCTTCCCTTCCACTGCCTCCTGTGAGCAGGTCGACTCTGTCACACTTGGTCTCCAGGGCGAGTCCATCTGTTGACCTGGGAGAGCTCCTGAAGAAGAGAAAAGACGAGGCGATTCGAGAGGCTCCTGAAGAAGAGAGAAGACGAGGCGAGTCGAGAGGCGCCTCAATCACCCCCACCTACTTCCCCCTACTCCGGCGCCGTCCAGCGAGCGGCAGCCACGGCTCTCAAGAGATCTAGTTCGCCGCACCGCAGGCCGCCGCAATCGGTGTCGTCTATTTTACTTCAGACGTTGGTTTTCCTTCAGACGTTGGTGCGCATAACGGGGGTGGGAGGTTAGGGTTTTTTTGGGGCCGGTATATCGGGGGGAGAGGCGGGCCAGGTGGGCTGCGGTTTTTTGCCGTTACACTTGTTTTTTTCTTTTTCCTTTTTTTTCCAAACACAACGAACTTTTTTTTTTCGGGGACACCACGAGGAACTAAAACTGCGATTAATAAGGCAGTACACGCGAAAAATATAACGAAGCGCAGACCATGGAAAACAAAAATAAATACAGATATTCAGTAATCACAAAAACACATAACTGAATCACACATAAGGTACTGATATTCGAGAAAATCCAAGAGACACGGGAAGTACAACCATCATCACAGGGCCAGTACAAGGGTTAATAATAACAATAATGTATCAGATAATGATCTGCTGTAGCTGATACAAATATTGGTTTAATATTTGTGGTTTAATATTTGTATCGGCTACAGAAACATCTACTGCGATGATGTTTATAGTAAATCAATTGTCAAATGAAAAAATTACAAAATCTGCAATCTATAGCAGACAGCAACAGAAACATCTACTGCGTGAAGAGTGCGATAAGTGCTTCGCCCTGCGTCGAAAATGCAGTACTACCAGGAGCGAGGAACCGGATCTCCTCTGGTAACTGGTCAGCAGTAATCTTGTTCTCCTTGTGGAAAACGGAAGAGAATAGGTACTCAGCCTTCCAATCATTAACACGAGGCTGCAGATAAAAACACAAAGACAGTGACAAAAAATTAATAACACTGCAATGCAGTAAAAAAGGTAAACGATAAAATGAAATTTTGGTTTCAAAATGGCAGAAACATACATCACAATCAACAATCGTGTCAACCAGCTTTTCACCGTCATAATCGGAAGCAAACTTGAGGCAATAGAAGCCACATTGATTGGCACCCTGAGTAGGCACCTTCAAAAAGTTTGGCCTCTTTGCTTTGAGCTCCCAGTCAGGAAGCTTGAGTGTTTCATAGAGCTCTTTGGTATACAACTCCTTCATGAGCAAAACCATCCTACTGGCCTGTTAACGACATAGATAAATCAGTAAATTATAAGAATAAATAATGCATCCGAAATTACCATTGCGTTAGAAAACAAAAGTAACAGTCAAAAAAATACAAATTAATGGAAGTACATAACAGTACATAAGGCAGTACAAGTATGAGATAAGATATGTACAGGTGCACATTAAGGGAAGGATAAGTTATCAGCAGGAAAACAAGCCAGTACAGGAATGTATAAATGGGCCGTACAGAAGCAAGTTATAGGAAGTAAAAGGGTGAGAAGAGAAATCAGTGACTGTACTTACGATCTCAACAGTATCAGAATGGAATTTGCTCTTTGATGGCCGCTTGCCTCTGGCATATGGATAAGAGTCAAGAACATCAAACGTAGCACTGAACTTGTTCAATGCATACAACACGTGATGAGATTGCCCAGACACAGGGGAAATCTTGCAATAAGGAATAAGAACCTGCGGGAACAAAAAATAAGAGGGCAAGTCAAAAAAATACAGAGGCAGTACATGATGGAGAAACAAAAGAAGTACATGATTGCAATGCTAAGAAGGACGTGCAAATGAAGAAAATAAATTTAATAATTTCAGAGGGTACTGACCAAGTATGCTCTTGCCAGGTGAACCTCCTTGACATGCTTCCTGAAAAAATCTGCTGCCCTTTTCACATCAAATGGCCTGCTAGTTTTCAGGCCATCCATATCAAGACAATACTGCAAATTATTACATACGTTACTACACACAATTAGAAAAAGTTGCACATAAAAAGTATACCTGAAAAAATAACATGTCTAAGGTATTCGCTTACCGTCACAAAGTGCGGGCTAAGTAGTACACGGTCAGCACTTCCATACACATGGTTGTATGAGGATCAATCTTCCAATGCCTCATCACAATACCCATCAGTTCGCCCTCAATCTGACCAAACTCATCGAACATTGAAGCCAATTCACCACAGGTAAAGGTTGTTTCAACAACCGCACCATCAGGAGTCACCCCGTGATCGAACCGACAAAGTATTTTACTTGAGGAAAACAAATCAAAAAAGATACACAGTCAGACGAACATTAATTAAATAAGTCAGTAAAGTGCAGACACAGTTCAAACAAGCAGAAGTTCATGTACAAGACATTCGAAAGGAGGAGAGAGGTGAAGTTAACTCACTCTTTGTAATTTTGCTTCGCGTGATCACACAGAATATATGATTTCAGAAGATGAGCACTCTCAAGATGAGTACATTTACCAGGCTTCAAAGGATGAACACGAAAACTGAACTTGCGAGGTCTTTTATTTGCCCTCTTCGTTGTAGTAATGTTTCTGGCAGAGACTGCAGGGTCCTTCTTCCTAGGAGCAATTAGCTTGCCACTTCTAGTTTTTATGACTGGATCGACGAAATCGTCATCATCATCTACAGTATAGCTAGATATCACAGGAAGCTTGTTACCGGAAGGTGTCTTGAAGCCCTTCTGTGAGTTGCCAACAGTGGATTTTTTTTAAGAGGCACCCTGCCAGGTGCACCATCTACCTCGCCGGACTGAATAATATCAGGCTGGCACACCTGGGTCTCGAACAGGACGAAATTTTCAGCTTCGTCTTCAAGGTTAGCAACTGCATAATGCAAAAAAACAAAACAATTGACACATATCAGAACGAGACATCATTTTAAAAATAAACATATACTTCACATAATAAGTACATAAGTCGAAATGAAAAATGTAGTACCCACACGCAAATAATAAAATAAATTAACTGCAGACAAAAAGGAGATAAAATATTTACGTGGGTCGTAGCCGAAAAGCTCTTCAAACTTCACAGTGAAAAAAGGAGACATAATCCATCTCCACAACATCATTTTCTTCATATTAGGTATGTCATTGCACGTGAATTTCGTATGCTGCTCACCATCCCAGGACATTGCAATCTGGAGCATAAAGAAACCACAGTCCCTACTGCAACACATACCATAGCAGTAAGAGAACGGATTAGGAAATCTATTTAAAAAGGAGGTTACAAAACTTGGGATGACAACAAGCAGTACAGGACTAAATATGTAGGAAGTGCAGGAGCTCAAGCATGGGGCCGTACAGGTGAAATGCAACAGTAAAAGAACAAAAGTACTAACCCATTATTTTGCATGGGAGTTCTCATATAATATGTCTTGAAATGATCCAGTGAAAAGGGTGACAAAGGTTCATCCCTAGTGTCTTCAGCAGCAGCAGCATTCCACAACTTCTTAATGTTATTGACCATCCTCTCAAAATATCCCAACCCGCTTGATGTTTAGCGTCGTATAGGGAGTCAAAGTAGTGAAAACACTTTTTTGGTATATCAATTGAAACGACGACCCAGTGTCCAGCACCATCTTTTACCTTTGAGGGGTCTATGGTTGGGAACACAATCTAGCAAAAACAAAATAATTATAAATTCCACATAATAAGTGAATAAAATGACAAACAGGAAAAATAGTAAAACCTAAAAAGACGTCTTACAGTGCTGCATTTGTCAACACGCTCTTCACCAGTTTTCAGAAGCCATTTCTTGAGACCTCTATCAATGTGACCAGCATATATCTTAGCCTGCACGAGATAGAACAGAGCATAAAAAATTTATCAATTCACAAAACACATAAAAACAAACGACATTAAAAAGATTGATAACTATAAATAAGAAAGGACATAGCACATACAGTCACCCAGTATGGAGCAACAAATTTGTCAGATCCGGCATAATATCGATTCATAAGATAAATACCAACGGAAGCTGCCTCACTACCAAGCATCCCTCTTGGGTGAAAGGATTCAGCTATTTGGCCCACAGTAGCGTTGCAATGATCATGGACAAACATAGGTTTTTCTCTGCCCGTGCAAAAAACATTAAACATCAAAACTAATCAGGTGTGAGAACATATTAAAAAGATCAGAATGGTACCAATTGAGAAACAAAAACTTACGATAGCTTTTCTCTTTTACCAATAGATGTGACAACATCATAGAATTTTATAATTGCGTACGGAATCTCATCAGGCAAATCTCCTGCAACTTAAAGTAAAAAGAAAAGTTAAACATTGTGTTAGAAACAAAGCTACAGGAAATAAAAGATGGGAAGTGCGTAATACGACTTCATGGAAGTACAAGCATGAGTGAAGGGTTGTACAGGTGCACATTCAGGGGAGGTTAGGGTACAAACAGGCAAAACAGTACAGGACAACATAAGAGGCAGTACAAAAGATATAAACAGAAGTTAAACATGTCTGAATGAAGAGAGTGGAAGGGCAGTACAGAAACAAAATCAAGGAAGTAAACAACAGCATCATAGGCAGTGCTAATAAGGATGCAGTCAGACAAGTACAGGTCAACATGAAGTAAAAAAAATATAGTTGGTCCCAGGAAGGCAGTTCATGCACGAGTACAAGGGAAGTACAAGACCTTAGCAGAAAATGTTAATACTGCTACAGTAAAATTAGTCAAGGGAAATAACAGATACACAGGGTTCCATTCAGGGAAGTACATATGCACATCAAGGAAATGTCGAGGTAGTACCAGATTAGTTCGAAGGGAAGTAAGAAGATTGATGAGAAGGAGGTTTGGTTATCGCATTTCTGCTAGGCGCCGCAGTGAGGAGCTCTGATTATTGGCCCCTCTAACTAGTACCATTGCAAACAGAATAGAACAATATTTACAGCCCATGTTTCACGAGAACAACAAAACCAACATCACCCCGGCATATTATCCAGTCGATTACATCCCCACATTCCCTCTCACGGCCTCCATGAGAGGGAATAGATTACTAAATAAAACACATATAAAATTTATTAAAAGCCTTTTAATTCATGGGTTTCTTGCCTTCATCTTGAGCTGAAGAGCTTGGCGTGACGATAGCAGCAGGATCGTCATCCGTAGCAGAGCTTTCCTCCAATACTGCATCCTCAGAGGTCCCTGCTGCAGGAACTCCCTTATCTCCTGCATGCTCACTGCTCTTATCTTGATCTTCAGGCTCCTTGTCCTTGTCTTGAACTTCAGGAATAGGATGTGCATCTGCCGCTGGACTATACTGATTAACAGGAGGATCGGAAGAAGTTGTCTCCTCCTGCAAAGGCACCTCCGCAGAGAGAGTTTCTTCAATCTCAGCTTTATTGTCATCACCTGGACGAAGAACAGGTGACTGCGAGCGTTCTTTCGAAGAAGCTACTGCAGGTTCCTTCATTACAGCTTCAGTGTTCTCCTGCAATCGCAATGTGAGGGCAGTTCAACCATTAAAAAAATGGAAGTACAAAACTGCCAGTAAAATGAAAACAGCAAACAAGAAAACTCACGTTTTCAACATCCTGCCTACCGACAGCAGCTGAATCTTCAGTGTTCTCCTTCATCAAACCTTCAGTGTTCTCCTGTTAATCACAATGTGAGGGCAGTTCAACCATTAAGAAACTGGAAGTACAATACAGCCAGTAAATGAAAAGAGCAAACAAGAAAACTCACCTTTTCAAAATCCGGCAGATGAACGGCAGCTGAATCTTTAGTCCGCATCTCAACCATCAAACGCTGTGCCTCTTCCTCATAGGGCTTACAGCGACCATCTTGAATAGTCTTTAGCACAGCAAAACTAGACTGAATTTGAGCTAAGCCAGACTGCATCTGAACAATACTGTTAGCTTCCATCAGGAGAATTCCACTCAAAGATTCATCCTCCTCAAAGTTCCGTCCAGCAAGTAGAATTCAGGAATTCTATTCAGACGGGCAGTAGAGGTTGGAATGTGTTTAGAAAGCTCAACAGCTTTAGAAAGATGAAACTCTAGCTGACCAAACAAATCAGAAGCAAAATTTATGTTGCTTCCTTCACCATCAACAGCTGCTGCACTGGTACTTCCTGTCAAGATACGCTTGCTGGAAGGCCCATCGCCAGAAGAACAAAAGCTCCTCTTCTGGGTAGGCGGACGGTGAATTGGACCCTTCGCTTTTGAGCTCTTATCCCAGTAAATAATGTCATCGTCGGCCTTCCACTGAAAACAAAAAAAATAATGCATGCAATTGTAAGTTACAAAAACTTATTTAGGTTGGTATAGAATGAACATGCAAAAGGAACTAACTACATCAGATGCAAAATAGATATTGTATGACAGGCAAAATATGCTTACCTGCAACTGCCCAAATATCCATGATTTAGGATCTTGATTACCCTCAAATAAACAATCCTTATCAGCAAGAGCCCTAAGATGAGTCGGATCCATGTAAAGAACACGGGGAGTACGCATATCCTTGGTTCCATGCTCCCGGTGTTTAAGACAATCAAGGTATGCCAGGACAGCAGCAATGCCACAGCCAGGGATAGCTTTCCAGTCGGTACCAGGCTTCTGCCAGAGGATAACCGCCCTCTTGAACTCATCAAGAAGAAGCTGGCACATGTCAACATCATGCAAATCAGCCAGCCTAAAATCCTGAACCATCGGTGCCTCCCTAGAAACACGAACAGAGGTCCCTGGACAGACAAACTTCATGTAGAAAATGAGACCAAAAACCTTCATGGCCAAAGCATCTTTTGTCGGATCCTTTACAAGTTCTTTCAGCTTCGCGCGCAGATCCTTGGTCTCAATGTGCTTGTCCCTTGGAATCTCAAGTTCATCTCTCAACTTCATCAAGGCTTCATCAAAGCCGTTCTCAGATGGCATTGGAGGAGCCTTTGTACCGTGGGGAAGACCAAACAGAATATACATAGTCTCTGCAGTGAACTGCAAGATCTTACGACCATCACCCAAGTCAAGCGTCATAGTAGCTGGGTCGATACGATGCATCAGGAAACCCATAAGTGGACGACAGATGTTTGAAACAATCTTGAAGAATGGCAGATGGCCAAGACCTCCAGCTCGAAGCTCGTCAAGATGGCGAACCTCCAATAGCTTCACGCATAGAAAGCTCTTTCAGGGAGCACCTCGCAGTTGTATTGAACTTCTGCTTCTTACTGGGTCCTTCTCCATCAGAATCAGCTTTGGATCCCCTCTTCCTCTTAACAGTCCTCTTTTTAAACTCATACTACACATAAAAAAACCAAAATAAAACATGTTAACAAAATGAAGTTCAAGTAAAGAAGACCAGAAGCATACAAGATAAGAAAAGAAAACGTAAAACAGGGAAGTACAGGAAGAACTCCGTGGCAGTACAGAACAAGAAAAAGAACAGTACAGGTGAACAGAAGCATCACCTGAGGCAAATCATCATCATCATCATAATCAGATTCTTCACTGACGTGCAACACATCGTCAACAAAGTCGTCATCATCTTCATCAAAACTAACAGCTTTACGCCCCTTGAAAGGCAACTTCTTCACACCAGCAGTAGACCTTTTGTCTCCGCCAGCACCTTTCTTCTCAACATCACCACTCTTCACCTTGGCCTTTGCAGCGGCAGGAGGCTTGGCCTTTGCAGCGGAGGAGCCTTGGCCTTTGAAGCAGCAGGAGCCATGGACTTTCCAGCAGCAGGAGCCTTGGCATTCTTCATTTCAAGGACACGAGCGCTGTGCCGTGAAGTCCCTTCAGGGTTTACCAATGGAGAAGAAACACGTGGGCTTCTACGCGGAGTTCCAAAATCACAAGCCTTGAACTTGCGAACACCAGACCTACCCTTCTGCTGATCTAATGGGTCACCAACAGAAGGATCCTGCTGTTGAACTATTGGGTCACCAACAGAAGGGGGTTGCTGCTCCTGGACCAATGGGATAGATTCAGAGCCATCAGGCCTTGAGGGTCGCTCTTCATTAGCCTTGGAACGTAGTTCATTCTCGGCTCGCCGTTCTTTAGCCCTCTTAACCCTGTCAGCCTGCTTTTTTCTATCAGCCTCCACCTGAGCTTTAGCCATCTCTCCAGGCTGAGTAGGAGGCTCATGAGGATCGAAAGGCTGCGATTGTGACTCTGACAGTTCAAGGGAGTCAAGAGAGTCGTGGTAGACTGCATTATCTCCACCAGTGCTGTCTTCTGATCTGAACTCTGCATTAACAGAAGCAAGGACATCGCCAATTTGCTTATCAACAACAGCAGTTGAATCATCTACACAAAAGAAAATCCTGTGTAAGTAAGATAGGCATAAACAAATAATTCCACAGCTTCAAAAGAATACACATCAAGAAGACAGCACAAGTGAACAAGAATACATAATAAAAGTCACAGTAAAGTAGAGATGCATAACCAAGGAAGTAAACAACAGAATATAAAGCAGTACAAGATATCATTCAGATAAGTACAGGAGCACATCAATGAATGTTGAGCTATTTCCAGAGTAAAGCAGTTCATACAGGAAATAAAGGACAGTACAATTAACAGATAACGACGAATTCATCAGTTCGAACACGACACAAGGCACAAACATGCTACAGCAGGTGTAACTACACCAGGAGGAACATAAACTATATCAAAAACAAAGGGACCATTAAAAGAACACAAAACAAGTGAACATGACTACATAATAAAATTCACAATAAAGTACATATGCAAATATAGTCAAGCAGTACAGCATATCATTCAGATAAAGTACAGGTGCACATCAAAAGAATGTTGCGGGATTGAAAGAGTAAACCAGTTCATACAGGAAATAAAGAGCAGTACAATTAACAGATAACAACTGTATTCATCAGTTCGAACACGACTAAAACCACAAACCTCCTACAGCAGGTGTGACTGAATCAGGAGGAACGTTATCTATATCAAAAAAAGACCATTGTAAGAATCAATATTTAAAAAACGAAATAACAATGTATTCCGCAGTACAGATGTCATGGGAAGTTCAATTTACAAAACAAAATTACCTGATATAGCAGGTGCGAATACATCAGGACGAACATTACCTACAGCCAACACAAAAGATATATGAGAAAATATTATATGCAAAGCACAAATCCATGAACAGGGAAGTACAAGGTATTTAAAAAGGGGTTAACCTTCAGTATTATCGCCCTTCGACGGATCTGGATCACTATCCATGAGAGCGCGAAGCGTTCACCCTAGTAAATCCAATGGAGCCGCCGAATCCGCACAAACCCTAGATCCAAAAAGCGCACAGATCAAAAATCGAAAGCAACATTACTTCGGATTAATTAGAATAAACAACCACCTCCTACGATGAACGCGAACAACGCGGCCGAAATCAGAAACAAAAAAACCACCACTACTATGCAGTGAAACCCTAGTAGCAGCAGTCGCAGACGGCCGACGAGAGGAAGGGCGCGGAGGACAACGTGCACAGTAAACATAGGAGAAAGGATAGAACTAACCAGAGCAGGCCGCCGAGAGGAAAGGCGCGGGCGCGGCGCCCGTTGCCAAGAAGACGGCGAGAGCGGCGGTGCGCGGCGGAGCAGTTGCGAGGAGAGAAGGAGAGAAAACTATGGCAGTAGTGGGGAGAGCGGGCGACGTGAAGGAAAGGAGACGAGTACGGGAGAGATAAGGACAAGGAGGCGTTAGTTGTGGCCCCCACCAACGGTAACAAACAATTAATAAAACCTAAAATTATTACTAAAAACAAAAATAAAATAAAATAAATCAGGCCCCCCTGCTCAACAAGCACTACAGGTAAAATTATACTAAAAATAATAATAAAGCGATATAAGGCAACACTACAAGTTCTAAAATATATTATTAACAAATAATGAAGATCAACATGCTATCGCGTTGACGGCGACGAAACCTCTAAACCCTAACGCCATGGCTAACGCGTCATGGCGTAAACATTTGTCAAATCAATTGGTGACAAAAATATAACATGTGAATTAATTAGCCTCAAATATCGACGATGCACAAAAATCGTCAGTACAGGAGTAACAACATACGATTCACAAGTTAGACGCACAAAAACAGGCAGTACAGATGTGCCACGGAGGAAAGTTCAGGTGCACTAATAAGCAGTTCAGGTAGCCACATAAACAAATAATGAAGATCAACATGCTACAACAATATAACGGGCTCGGCTGAGTCGCCGTCGACGCGAAGCGTCGACGACGTCTCAGCCTCGATAAACCCAGTTCTACAAAATAATTAGATCTAAATCTCTCCTATGTGAAGATATAAAAATTGGGATTACTAAACCCACACCCCCAACCCTAAGTCACAATGAATACACATTACAGGATTTTGTTGATCCAACGGCTCGGCTTCGTCGCCCGTCGCCGCTTCCGCGGCGTACGGGCTGACTCAGCCTCGGTGTCGTTAGGGTTCGGAGGTTTCATCGCCCGTCAACGCTATCGCGTTGACGGCGACGAAACCTCCAAACCCTAACGCCATGGCTAACGCGTCATGGCGTAAACATTTGTCAAATCAATTGATGACAAAATATAACATGTGAATTAATTAGCCTCAAAATATCGACGATGTACAAAAATCGTCAGTACAGGAGTAACAACATACGATTCACAAGTTAGACGCACAAAAACAGGTAGTACAGATGTGCCACGGAGGAAAGTTCAGGTGCACTAATAAGCAGTTCAGGTAGCCACATAAACAAATAATGAAGATCAACATGCTACAACAATATAACGGGCTCGGCTGAGTCGCCGTCGACGCTTCGCGTCGACGACGTCTCAGCCTCGATAAACCCAGTTCAACAAAATAATTAGATCTAAATCTCTCCTATGTGAAGATATAAAAATTGGGATTACTAAACCCACACCCCCAACCCTAAGTCACAATGAATACACATTACAGGATTTCGATAATCCAACGGCTCGGCTTCGTCGCCCGTCGCCACTTCCGCGCCGTACGGGCTGACTCAGCCTCGGTGTCGTTAGGGTTCGGAGGTTTCATCGCCCGTCAACGCTGCCGCGTTGACGGCGACGAAACCTCCAAACCCTAACGCCATGGCTAACGCGTCATGGCGTAAACATTTGTCAAATCAATTGGTGACAAAAATATAACATGTGAATTAATTAGCCTCAAATATCGACGATGCACAAAAATCGTCAGTACACCAACATACGATTCACAAGTTAGACGCACAAAAACAGGCAGTACAGGTGTTAATATAATGGCAGTACAGGCTTTACCACTAAGCAGTTCAGGTAGGCACATAAACAAAGCAAAAAAGTTGCCAAAACATGAGTGACAACATAGGATCCAGTAGTTATACTTGGAACGCAGGGCAATACAGGAGTGAAATACTAGGCAGTGCAACCCTGACATACAAGAAGTTAAGGTAGCCACATAAATAAAAGCAACCACATATCTTAAATTACATAAGTTTGTCCAAAAGGAACCACACATTTCCATAAAATTCAACCTAAAAGCAAACAGGAATCTAAAATTACTAGAGATCTTAATTACAAGCTTCTCCAAGGGCAAACAAACACATCCAGTTTACTACATAGAACCAACAACTAGGCATGCTTCTTAGTTCATCAAGGATCAGCACATTCCTCACAGGGAAAGATTTCATCAACAAATATCCCAACAACGTTGTTTCGGTGAGTGCAGAAGTTGAATATCAAAACATTGCCCTCCTCTATTTCTAAATGTCGTGATACACTCAGCCAGTTCTTTGTTAGGACTGCTTGCTTGTCTGTGCCAATATTGATTTCCACTCGCTTTGCCCACTCCCCACATTGCACTGATATTTCCTTGGGCACAGTTGAGAGGTTATGCTTGAGGTAGTTCATTGTGAATTTCCTGTCAAAGTACTGAAAACACATACATGGTTCTTAGAATGGGCAAACATAAATGGTTTAGTTCAATATGGAGAGAGTGTGCATACATAAGACAAACAAAAGGGACTGATGTTTACCATTTTTCCTTCCTTCTTTTTCACATGTGAATCTTTAATGGTGCAAACATACATTGGGATGGATGTTTTATACTTAGCAACAAAATCCCTCAGAAAATCAACCTGTTTATGATCCATGTTGACTATGTTGCCAAACACACAGTGGCGGTCATATGTGTCACGACCTAGCACTCCGGGGCCTGCATTTAAGCAACAACATAAGAGAGACTAAATATCAAAGCTTCTTACGATGGGCAATAGCAGCAACATCATATGTGAATCCCATTACCTCTAGCTGTCAGCTCTTGAGGATGGGAATCATCTTCCTCTTTTGAGCTAGTGTCATAGTGCGAGCTACTATCAGTGTCCATTGTCGCCTATAACACAAGCATTATTGCAAGCTAGAGGTCAAATCCCAGGCACAATAGTAACAAGACTAACAATCAAAAGTAATTGTTCAGGCACATATAGCATAATGCCAACCTATTTACAGGAATAAACCATAGAGGAACAGTCTTCCACAAACACAGAAAAGCAGATCTGGAGAAAACCCTAGAGCTGCAGTACAAGAACTAATCATGCATCCGAACCAGATACCAATAACCCTAAGCCGAACAAATCCCCACTAGAATTTCATCAAACATCTACTCTCGCATTTCATAAAAAAATGCAACACCAAATCCACAAAAGCTTGGAAGATTAGAGATGAAAGAGGAAGGGGGCTTATGAAGGAGGACGACGGATTCGTCCAGCGGCGGAGCAAGGCGACGGGCGGCGCGCTCTACCTGCTCTTCGAGACCTCCCCGCGCTCCTCCTGCTCTTCGAGTTCCAGCTCAAGGAGATGAACAAATGAAGTGAGGGGAAACTGAAGAAAAGTAGTAAAGGAGCAGGCTATTCGTTGACTCCAAAGGGCGGGTGAGATTCTCTCAGAGGCACCGACATGTGGGACCAAATGTGTGGGATATTTTGGCCTGCCTTAGTAGGTTGCACACATTTGAGGAGTAAAAATAAAACAGTACAAAAAGGTATATAGAAAGTACAGTACGGAGATGTAGAAACAAAGAGTACACTTTTATTACATATGGGATGACACTCGAACATTACTGAGTTACAAAGGGAAGTTCAGATGGAACTGACGGAAAGTACATTCTTTCACCAGGGAAGTACATATTATAAGTTCATGAAAAAAGTAAACCTTATTGCCATGCTAAGGCCAGAAATAAATCTAAACATGAATCTTGTAAAAAAACCCTAATACTTCCAATCGCCTTCTTTCCAATCATCTTTTACTGGTTCCTCATCAGATTTATCTCCCCATCCCCAACCCCAAGATTTTCGGTCATAATCCTTCTTCTTTGTAAAAAGACGATGGATGAACCCCCTCTCATACATATGCAACTGCTTGTAAAGCTCAGAGGACACGTATGCATTCTTAGCTGCGAAATTCAGATGATTCTGCGAAAGGGGCGCATCACCCCACAGACGATGTTCAGCATCAGTCAGACCACCATCATAATCCTTGTATGATGGATCAACAAACATAGCAGCAACATCCATCATTCTTTCCTTTCTAAAAGAAGTCCTATCAGGATTACTCCAAATAGCATGGATGTCTACATGGTTCATGATGAACAAAGGTGTGGCAGAACGGTAGAGCATCAACGTATCTTTAGAGATGTCAAAACCGACAAACCTGTACTTCCTATTCCTAAGGAAAGCATCAAAGCTTGCAGCTATACCTTCAGCAGCACAACATATATGATACACCAAGCAATGCTTGCCAACGCAAAGATGAACAATAGCTGCCTTCTGCATAGAGCCACTCTTGCGACTGTAAACTCTCACAGTATACTCCAGGTCTACACCCACGATCTTTAATTCGCATCTAGCCAAGAAAGCTGAAGCGTTCTCGATCCAGGAATCCACAGAAGCGACGTCGTTGGTGTACAAGGCGTTGACGGTGGTACCGCCATGCGCAACAACGGTGAACTTACGGGTGAAAGGTGCATTAGCCATCAGATTTTTTTGGTCAGATCTGAAACATGAGAAGGAGTTTAGAATAAAATAGAGGCTTTCTGAATAAAACTTCGTAGGCAGAAGAATATAAATACTGTGAAAATACAAATCAGGGCAACAGAGGGAAGTTCATGATCTACACATTAGGCACGATTGAATGAAAAAGCAGGAAGTACATGATTTGTATGTCAACAATACACACTCATGCAACTATACGTTCACACTAATCTTACTGTACATCATTGACCCAGTTAACACAAATCTTTCCAATCATGCAAGATCGAGATACAAGTAGAAGAAAAAAACTATTATGGATAATATATAACGCAAGAAAAATTAACAAGTAGAGACTTAATTAAAAAGGAGTGGAGGAGCACTTACGCCGAGGAGGGATGGGGGAAGAACCTGGTGGGTGAGGTGTGGCGTAGGGGATGGAGTTAGAATAGATCGGGAGGTTTATATAGAGACGCTGAGCTAAACAAAAAATAGCGAAAAGTGTGGAAGATAAGCTTATCCATCTGTTTCAAAATTTTATGTTGCGAATTGATAAGCACCATCAATGTAGTTATCCACAGGATGGATGCAAAAATAATGCGACTAAAGATAATTAAAGTAATACATAAAACAAACAGATAACTAAACAGCGTATATTCCAACAAATAGAGTAACTAGGATTAGTTGATTTTAACAAAAAATATGGAAGCTGTCAAGGAAAATAAAATAAATACCAAACTGCTTTATTTTTTCGAGGATAATTTCCCATGGATAAATTAAAATATTAACATTTAAGTACACATAATATCACGACGAAATAAAGGTTTAGACATCAATAAATTTACTGAATCGTCAATACACAATTTTTTAAAAAAATACAGACTAATATTAATCGAAATACAATAACTCAGTAATGCATATAAGAACATACAATCATATCGAACGAATAAAATTTATTATTGAAATAACCAAAAATTGGTATAAAAAGTCGAACATTACTGAATTACAAAAGGGAAGTTCAGGACGCACTACCGTAGAAGTACAGGACCGAATAACAGGAAGTACAACTTCTAAATCCATGAAAAATGTAAAAATTATTGCCATGCTAAGGCCAGAAAATAAATCTAAATATGAATCTTGTAAAACAACTAATCCTTTCACCACATCCTACGACGCATCTGATGGGTCCTGGTCCTCTTCATAAGCTTGTAACGGCCCCTCTCGTAGAAGTCCAACTTCCTGTAAAGCTCGTAGGACACGTATCCATCCTTGGCTGCATAATTCAGATGCTTCTCGGAGAGTGGAGCCACATGCCATAATTGATGATCTGCATCTGTCATTCCACCCTTCATCTCAAAGTATGAGGGGTCAATGAGCTTACCAGCAAGATCCTTCATTCCTTGCTTGCCAGGAGATCCATCCCTCTGAAGCTTGATCAAGTCAGGATCTTTCCATATTTGCTGGATGTCTATATGGTTATAGATATACAGCTGAGAATAGCGAAGCATCCTTGTGTCATTGCTGATGTCAAAACCAACAAACTTGTACTGCCAGCTTCGAATGAATTCTTAGAACTTCCAGGAGACCTCGTCAGCAGCACAAGCAACGTGATAGACCAAACAATCTTGGCCAACACACAGCTGCAGCACAGCCGCCTTCTGACGATAGCCTTTAGGAGTAAACTCGACGTCCACTCCAACAAACTTCAGTTTGGACTCAGCCAACACACCTTGAACCTTATCAACCCAGGCATCAGCCGATGCAGACAAGTTGGTGTACAAGGCGTTGATGGTGGTACCGCCGTGCGCTTCAACAGTGTACTCATGGGTGAAAGGTGTATTAGCCATTGGAATTGTTTGGTCAGATCTAGCGAAGAGGGTAGAGAGGACGAAAAGGATAGAGGCTTCTGAGACGTAGGGAAATAGTAGCAACAAGTACACAACTTATATGCAGATGCCGTCACAAAACGGAACGAGGGAAAAGTGGAAAAGATAAAGCTTATCCACAAAATTTGAATTGTTCGGTTGCCAACAGACGGGGGTGTTAACGCGATAACAGGAATACCAAACTGAATATTGGCAGTACAACTAGTAAACGCAGAGCAGTTCAGAAAAACACGGCGGAAAGTACGGGGATTGCTCAGTGAACAGGAAAGCAGTTCAGGAGTTGACTACGGGAAGTACAGAAGGTTCACCGGTGGAAGTACAGGAGCACATAATTGGAAGTTCAAGAAAATCTGTGCCTAAAACAAAAATCGCGAAACAGATGACACTGCTACTTAACAAATTGGCATAACAAATCAACTTTTTTCAGTTCGAAACATGCTTACAAGTAAGTACAAGCTTCCGCAAATTAATAAAAACAACAATTACTAACAAAATCAAGATCCAACAACCGCCCGCACGGGATCTAGCGCGAACGGCAATGTCCGCTCAAATAGGGCCAACAAATTCGCAAAACACAAGGTCAAATCACGATCGCAAATACATGATACTACACAGAAGACCAACTAACAGATAAATACGAAGTTAATTGCGTACTTATCGAACAAACAGAAGGGAAATCGGAATCGACCATGCAGGCGGAAGAAAAAAATACGAGCGCGAACAAATTCGACAAATACGAGGTTCAACGAACGATCAGAAGTGCATGAAACTGTACATATGACCAATTAGCAGTAGCGCACCAAGTTAATTGCGTAATTATGGACTAAACAGTCCGAATTCGGCATCGGACTACCAAGCGGAACGCGGAAAAACACAACCGCGATATGAATGAAATCGTCAACAATGAAAATCCGAGAGTAATAAACAATAATTAACGGTCTCCCATATTCGTAATTTGTCATAACAACGATCAATTCGAAAAATGGCATAAAATCTGCGATTACGCACGAAATTCCCGCGCGACGGAAAAACACGTACATGTTCATCCGAGACAGATTTTTAAGCGGATCGATTTAAAGTTTTTTTGAAACTAGGCGAACGTTCGCGATCCTTTAATTCATCTGTACATGTATTAAAACACATCAATCGAACCCATAATCACCGATAAATCGAACAAAACAACCTGAACTGCCGGATCATACGGGCAGTACACATAGAACAGCAGGGCAGTACAACTTCGGTTGTAGATCCTTATTCTACAACCGGTTGTAGAATAGCTCATACCTATATATATAGCATGGGCACCAGGATGGAATACGAACAGTTTTAGGTATGTAGACATATACATATACCTTAGGTATATATACCTTAGGTATGTAGGAGGTACATATTATTATGGGTATGCACATTATGGGGTATGCATACCTAATATGTACACATACCTAAGTTATTTATATATATACCTGATATGTACGCGTACAATTGGACACACATACCCAAGGTATATATAACATGTAGATACCTCAAATACGCATACCCAAGGGTATGTGTACCTCCTATATACCCAACATGTGCATACCCGAGTTATACGGGTTGTCTACATACCCCAAACTTTTCATATTCCATCTTGGTGCCCGGTCACCAGGGAGCATCTGTTAATTCTAGACTCCCTTGTAGAATAAGTATTCTGGTCAACTTTTCATATTCATATATATATATATATAGGTAAATTAGTAGGGGCTCCATGGTGTATGGGCTCCTAGATCATCAACCGTTGGATTTCTTGATCATGATCGTTAGGACAGGGACAAATCCGGGTATGTGAGATTAAGAATACCCGGTTAGTAAACCCGTTTGGCATGTTTGAATTTTTGAACCGTGGTATCTTTCCATACATGGAGCCAATCGGCCATTAATGATGATTTTTCTTTTTATGTACGTGCGTCAATCATGCTAAATTAATTGCATCGTCAGATTCTTGCCAAAAATTAGGTATCCCGGATCCATGCTACTTATATGCGCCTCAATCATTCCACGATCACAGCTTCACCTTATTTTAAAAACAATTGAATCCCACCATCACGTCATGAGCTAGTGGGAGAGGCACCCGACGCTACGGATTGTCTTGTACTCCGTATTTGTTTCCAATACCAGGTCATGTACGTGCTTGCTTTTGGCCTTGAAGACCAGGTAGGATCACATGTGATTTGCCGAGAGCTCCTGCTATGCACGAGTTGATCGCATCTGGTAGAGGTATCTGCACATTTCCTGTTTTTTGTTTTTTCATAATTTTGTGTCTATGGTGAGTTTGGTGTACGTCGGCCAGTCGGTGCCGTCGTCGGCGTCGTTATGGTCGCCGCTTTCACCAAACATCGATGCATCACGGTCGTTATTTTTATTTCAATCGCAGGTATATTTGATCTGAAATTTCAGGTCCCAAATCTTCGAAAAACATTGCAGAGCTTGAGGGCTTTTTACGTGGGCTTCTAACTCACATTCAAGCGTTGATTAGACATCGTATGTTGACTGAGGTATGTACTGGTTCCTCATTTTTTTGTTTTTTTCCCAAAAAACTTGTATCTACTGTACCGGTTAGTTTGGTGTTCATGGGGCAATTGCCGGCGGTGGCACCGTCTTCATCGGTTCCACCAATTAATGAGGTTTGCATCAATCTTTAATATTGTCCAAACCCAATTATTCAAAGATGATGTTCATTTTGTTTTCAAAACACAGGTATTTGATGCCTACGCTACAGAAGTGTGCAAGTGCTAGAAGAAAGCGTGCTTCTTTTCGCAACAGAAGTGTGCAAGTTAGCTCCCAGGATGAAGTCGTCTTAAAAACATCTTTCATGTTCTAGAAACTATGAACAAAGTTCTTGCCATTTTCGAGCAACAAATTCAATTCTTTCCTTCAAGCAACATGTTTGGTTGCACTAAGTTCGAGCAGTCTTATGTAACAAGTACATTGTGTTTTTCTTCTGAATATTATATGATACAGATAATGGTTTTAAGCTATTTTTTGTAATGGTTTTACTTATGATGTACAGTTTACTGTAAAGAAGCTCTCACCGTCTATGATACACTGAATATGTGATATGTAATACCTCTGAATAGATCATGTATTACACTCTGCTACTACTAGGTTTTTCAACTATTGCCGATCGCATACTACTACGGAAGCAGTTCTTACGTAACAAGTACACTGAGACGATACCTCGGTTATTTCATATACTAATGCATATAAGGAGTACACTATGGATACCCTGGGTATCGCATACCTATCATGTATTTTATATGCGATACTCCAAAACTCATTAAGGAATGATATGACCCTGGTTACATGTGTTACCTTGGTTATTTCATATACTCATCATGGAGTGCACTATCGAAACCCTAGGTATCGCATATAAGGAGCGCACTATCGATACCCACGGTATGTGATTCTCAGTACCTTGTTTAATTGGTTATATTATTTTGATACCTCGGATGTCACCATACCCATATAGGTGTGCAACCTGAGTATGTGATATCACCATACCCATAGCACAGGGTATCGCATATAGGTGTGCAACCTGAATATGTGATATCACCATGCCCATAGCGCAGGGTATCGAATTGTATCTAAACATTGTCGGTGTAACAAGTTCATTTGAGCCGAATTTTAATTTTGATTAGATATCGTATGACACAAGTCTCCAATATTGATACCCCACATAACATTCTTGGCTGCTATATCACGATACCCACAATTTAGGGTATCGGTTGTTGTCTGTACAAATTAAAAAAAAATAAGTCGATATGCAATGACCTAATTTTGTGATATTAAACTCATGTCAATAATATCCACTTAAAAAACAAAAATACTTTATTCCGGATACCTAATCAGACAGCATATACCCAATGGTAGACACACACAATATCATGTAATTGAGTAATATTAATTAAACCGAGTTCAGAAATTATTTACAAAACAACCGAAATTAATACTATAATTAGAATGACAATTTGATAGAACAAATCAATTGACTTATTGTTTTCATATACCCAGTGCATAATTGAATTTTAGACATGCATGCAAAAGAAGTAGGCACAAACCATCAGATACCTAAGTACATGATAATCAACCACCATTAATTAGGACAATGTCTGCCAACTATGCATGTCGCGTCCATGACTTCTGGGGTAAAAAAATGTCACGTTCAAACTACTACCAAGAAATCACACACTAGTATCGATAGAATTATTGCATAATTTTTGGACCGGTTAAATATACTCATCACATAGACGAGTCTTGGGTATCCAGTACACACGCTCTTATACCCAAATTTCGGAGTAGGAATAATTCGGCAATTTATGCTTGACAGCTCGTCCAGATTTATGGGTATGCATCACGATTAATCACCTTTTATTAGCTGTTCTCAAATATATGGCTAGCATTTAATACTCCGAAATTCAACCCATATCACATACCTTAAATCACGTCCGGTAAACAAGGAAATATGGGTATCCTGACCTGTGTGCCGGTTAAACAAAGCAGCATATATTTCGGATTTTCAAATTACATTCTCTCACTCCTCAAGTACATAATGCATTAAATTTCCTTCAATTGCCTATGCTAACGGGTCGATCCGACAAACTATAACCCAGTACAGAGGATCTATCCAGATACCTAATCGGACGGTGATGATGCATGGTGCCCGGGCTCCTAGGTGCCCCAAATGAGCTTCCTATATATATATACCCTTGTAGAATAAGTATTCTGGTCAACTTTCGGAACTTCCGTTTAAATAATATCTGAACTTCCGGTCGGAACACTTAGATTCAGTGAGTTTTTCTATCGTGGTTTTCAAACCATTTGTCGGATTGAAGCAAATGATACGCCGTTGGAAAGGTATGGAAAATGCGCACCTTTTTCACTTCTACGAGATTTTGAAATTAGCTACGGTTTTAAAATAATTTTAAATATACGAAACACTGTTTTCACGTACTTTCCTCGTTTTCGTACTGTTTTGGACGCCATTTTCAAACCGTTTGTTGAATTGAAGCAAATGATACGCCGTTGGAAAGATATGGAAAATTCGCACCTTTTTCACTACTACAAGATTTTGAAATTAGTTACGGTTGTAAAGTAATTTTAAATATACGAAACAATGATTTTCGCGTATTTTCATCGTTTTCGTACTGTTTTGGACGCCACTTTCAAACCGTTTGTCGGATTGAAGCAAATTATGCGCCGTTGGAAAGATATGGAAAAACCGCATCTCGACTATCTCAGGTCCATTTTCGTAATTCATCACGGAATAAGAGCAGTTTGAAAAATTAACAATTATGTTTCTGAATATTTATGTCCAGCGGACAATATTTTTAAATTACTTTCAAACCGCTTATCGAAACGTAACAAATGATATTGCGTTGGAAAGATATTAACTATACGCAACTTTTTCGTATATAAATTGTTTCCAAATTCTTTATGGTTTTTGATTAATTTTAAAAATACGAAAAACAGTGAAACGAGATTACATGGGAACGATTCAAAATTGACTCGATTGTGGTGCTCGGACTGGGCGAGTCAGCGTGGGAGAGTGAAATTAGACTCATATACTCGACAATTAAATGCGGCGGTGGTTGATTTGGAGAAACGAAAATCATAATGATAATTTTAACGCGTAAGAATCCCGTCTTCGAAAAACAGAGTATATGAACAGGTGTAGTGAACCTCTGTTTTATGCCTAAGTGAACTTCGAGTAACACTGCTCGTAATTTTTTTTTCTAAAAAATGAATGCCTGCCGTGTGAACTTCCAATTAAATACAAGGTGAAGTTTTCATATCGCCGTAAAATATGAAATGAAATTTTGCAGTGTTAACTTCCGATTTAATATGAGGTGAATTTCCGTGATTTGATATAGTGAAACTCCGTTTTTGTTATATTTTTCTAAAAACCAAACATCGTGGTGAGAACTCCCGTTAAATACGGTGTGAACTTCACATATCGTCGTATAATATGAAATGAATTTTTTTTGCAGTGCTAACTTCCGTTTTAATATGAGGTGAACTTCCACGATTTGGTACTACGAACCTCTGTTTTTTGTTATATTTTTTTTAAAGAGTGATTTTTTAATCAATTGTGAACATTTATTTCACGTAGATAAGTTGAAATTGTTTTTGCGGAAAAATGAATTCCACGATCCAAACGAATTGAACTTCATGTCAATAAAAGGTGAACTTCACGGCCAACAACAACAAAAATCAAGTTAATTAACTTCCGGGTTAATTGAGATCCCTAACGTTCTGAACTTCTATTTTTAATATTAAGTTAACTTCACGAGAAAAACTACCGTTTAATACGAAGGGAACCTCGTCTGGTGAACTTCGTCGCTGAACTTCCGTTTTAATATTGAGATGAACTCCGTAACAGTATTTTGATCAGTACGATGTGAACTTCGTGTGTTGAAGTCATGTTTGATATGAAGTGAACTTTTTTTAAATCAAAAGTGAACTTACTTACCAGAGCGTCCTTATTCTGAACTTCTCACTTGGTGCAAAGTGAACCTCTACCGGACTCCTTCTTGGTACAAAGTGAACCTCTTGAAACTTAAGTATGAACTTGCTTCTATGATCCAGATTAACTTCCGATAAAAGAGTAATTATACGACGTGGTCGAGTAGAACTGAACTCCCGATTTACAAATAGCGAACCTCCGAGATTGACAATCTAAACTTCCTATTTTGAAATAGCGAACCTCCGAGTTGAAAAAGATTTGAAAATCGTGTCAAGAAATTTGGAGAAGAAAGTTTTCACATATTAAACTTTCGGTCGTGATTTTAAATACTTTTCGAAATTCCTCATGGTTCGAGTGAAGTTTACATGTACCGACAGTTGTTTTGAAGAATAAAACAATTTCAACGTGTTGTTATTTCGAGTGGACTTCAAAAAAATTTGAGACTAAACTTCTATATTCTTTAACCGTGAATAATTCAAACTTTTTGTCATTAAACGTGAACCTCCGACATGCATGATTTTAATACGAAGTGAACTTCACATGGTGAACTCCGATTTAATACGAAGTGAACTTTTTATTTATTTTTAAAGTGAACTTAAATCTTGAAATTTTGATCATCATTATTTTTCAAAATAAATGTACTACCTGGAAAGGTTAACTTCCAAGTAACAGAGCTGAACTTTCGACGCATTCAGAGTGGACTCCCCAGCGGTATAAAATAAACCTCGGATTTTATCGAAACTAACACAATATTTTCCAACATGTTCAAAGTGACCTTCCAATTAATTTGCAAGTTCAGCGCAATGTATATAATGTTTCAGATGATTTTATCATTTTCTCGACACTTCATGGCGTAACTATATACACCCCTGACATGTTTTAGGGAGGCTGGAGTACAATTTGCTGTGTACACTTCTTAACATGAAAGCTTGCACTTCACAAACTTGAGTAATTGTACTGCCAGGCTCTCTAAAAAGAACACCAATGTAATTGTAATCTTGTACTTCCTAGGTTGTATGTCAAAATAGAAAAAAATAGGAATATTCTAGGAATCAACTCGTTTCGTTCACCGCGAAGCAACACCAGGGAGAGGAAAAAATATTGAAGGGCAGGCATGCTACTCGAAGCAGTACCAATACACAGTTCGTGCTTCTTTAAGGGGAAAAAATAGATGTACTTCCTTGAACCAAATACGTGAGGACTTCAGAGTGAGCATCGGAAGGAAAATTCAGAGAGCAGATCGGGCGGTGGGGGCAGTGAAGTGCCACGGCCAGAGCTTCGTCCAGATCGAGCGCGTAGGAGCAGCTCTGCGAGGCGAGCAAGCAGCAGCGCACCTTCCAGAAATGGTGTCTCCGCTCAAGTCAATCGTTCCCGAAGGAACGCATCGGGGGCATTTGGACCGGCTCCGGGGAGCCAGGCGGCAGGCAGAGCTGGGGGTGTGCGTGCGCAACGGCTGGAGTCCCGCCGGTGTTGGGGAAACCGTGCGCCCGGGGCTGGTGGCGGAAG
Organism: Poa pratensis; assembly: GCA_947311845.1. Taxonomy (NCBI): domain Eukaryota; kingdom Viridiplantae; phylum Streptophyta; class Magnoliopsida; order Poales; family Poaceae; genus Poa; species Poa pratensis. Next base: position 28,513,173 of record CAMZMU010000035.1, on the reverse strand, counting down.
CGCACAGGGCTTCGGCGGCCGGAGGGAATCGGGAGCCGTTGCCGCCCAGGAGCAGCGAGGTTCGGGGATGGAAGCGGAACCTCGGAGGGATGGGGGTCGAGCCGGCCGCGCTGGGACGCGGGACAACGATGGAGAAGGCTGGCGGCGAATCCGGGACGCGGGCCGGCGGGGAGGATGCAAGCGGAGGTGCTGGGCAAGAAAAATGGTGGCGCGGATGTGGGGCGTTGTGCGCTTCGCGGGCGGCGGCGGCGCCCGGCCAAACCTCCAGCCGACGATGGGTGGGGACGACCGTGCTTGCTCCTGTGAGGTCGTCGGGGTGCTGCGGCGGCCAGACTGCACGCGGCGGCGGAAGCACCCGGTGCCGGCGACTCGGACGGCGGAAAGCGGCGCGTGGGAGGCCCGTCCGGCGGCGCGCGGGAGGTCCGGCCGGCGGCGAGCATCGCGCGGGCGGCCCGGCCGCCGGCGAGTGGGAGGTTCGACACAACCCTGGCTCCGTCTTCCTCGCTCCAGGGCGCCGCGACCCAGTCTTTAGGAATGTTAAGAAGTCAACAGGTCGTGTTAAGAAGGTCTTTAGGAATGGAAAGTTGAATGGAAAGTTGACTAGAATAGTTATTCTAATAGTCTCACTCTCTATATATATATATATATATATATATATATATATATATATATATATATATATAACTCAGCTAAAAAGGAACCTATTCCTGTTTAAGCTAAACATGAACTTTCTGAACTTTCTCGCGAGTGCTAAGTGAACCTTCTCGCGCATGACAAGTGAACCTTCAGACGGAACATGAACCGAACTTTTTTCCTGAACATTTTTTCGGAACGAGGTGAACTTTTTTTCACATTTGCACATGAACTTTTTTTTTCTGTACCAAGTGAACCTTTTTTATGAATGAAGTGAACTTTTTTTTAACGGAGTGAACTTTTTTCTAAACTTTTTTTTAGGAATGAGGCTTTTCTGAACTTTCTCGCGAGTGCTAAGTGAACCTTCTCGCGCATGACATGTGATCCTTCAGACGGAACATGAAGTGAACTTTTTCCTAAACATTTTTTCGGAACGAGGTGAACTTTTTTTCGCAATTGCACATGAACTTTTTTTCTGTACCAAGTGAACCTTTTTTATGAATGAAGTGAACTTTTTTTTTAACAGAGTGAACTTTTTTCTAAACTTTTTTTTAGGAATGAGGCTTTCTGAACTGTCTCGGCAAAGATATGTGAACCTTCTCGCGCATGACATGTGAATCTTCAGACGGAACATGAAGTGAACTTTTTTCCTGAACATTTTTTTGGAACGAGGTGAACTTTTTTTTCGCAACTTCACATGAACTTTTGTTTCTGTACCAAGTGAACCTTTTTTATAAACGAAGTAAACTTTTAAAAATTATCAAGTGAACCTTAATTTAAGCCACGCTTCAAAAAATAACTACGAAGACCAAGCAAATATAATATGAACTTGTGTTGTGCACAATGTGAATTACTAATTTTTATAGTTCCATTCTGCGCACCAATACATCAAAGAGCAGGTATGACAACAATTAAAAACAACTACGATGGAAGTACTTGGGTAGTGCATGAATCTTCACGGAGCACAAATTCAGTTGTGAAATAATTAAACTGAACCACAAGAGAAAATGAAGTGAATTGCTGCCTCGTCCTTCTTCAGTTTCATTACACTAGTTCACATTACGTATAAAAAAGTTACACACACATCGAGGAGCAGTTTAGTACACCAACATAGGTATTTGTCTCTGTATTTCAGATGTCTCCTCTCTGAACTTTATTTGCAAATAGCACGAGAACAATGTATCAGTTCAGTATCTAAAGCAGCGCGTGCTGCTAGCACTCGACAATGTTCAGACGCTTAGCTCGAAGGAGGTTCAGACGCGGGCACGGACCAAGCCAGGCCGGGCTGCCGCTGTGGAAGTTGGTCGCCGGCATCCAGAGGTGTTCACAGAGGCATCCAGGCAACAGGGCCATGCCCCTCATGGACGCTGATGCCCCTCTGGCCGTCCGGGCACGGAGCTGAGACGACACAGGAGGCGAGCGACTGAACAGATGGGGTGGTCATCGGAGCAAGGGAACGGGCAGAAGCGGTTGATTCCCGGTGGCGGCGCCCGGTGAACTCCCACGGCGGCGCCCAGCAGACTGCCACAGCCGCGACCTGCAGCCGCGCAAGGGAATTGGTCGGACTGAATAGCAAGACCGGGGGCAGAGCCGGCCGAGCCAACGAGCAGGGACGGGGGGCTGGAGGCTGTCGCCGGCGCGCCCGCTAGAGGTCGTCGGACGCGCGGATGTGCAAGGGAGGGCTGACGCCCGCTGGTATAGAAGAAGAAAGTGAAGGTGAGGGGCGGCGACCGCCGGTGGAGAATGAGGAGGAAGCTTGGGGCAGCCGGATGGAGGCGCTCGAGACCGGCGGCGTGCTAGATGGAGGCGCTAGGGAGCAGCAGCGCCTGTGGGACGGAGGACGCCGCCGCGTTTACCAGGAGGGGAAGAAGGTGGTGGGGAATTCGCCGCTTCCATCGCCGGCAAGGTAGGAGGTGGTGGGGATCGGAGATCCTTGCCGTTTCTGGTGTGGCCCTCCTCCCGTCGGCCGCAGACGCCGCTCACTCGGCCGCGCCGAGGTGACAGAAGAAGGTGGTCTTGTCAGGGTCTCGCCGTTTCCGCCGCCGGCTCCCTCGCGTCGGCCGCAGCCGCCGCTCACTCGCCGGCGCCGGCAATGTAGAAGGCGGTGGGGATTGGGGGAAAGGTATGCGGCTCGGGGTGGGTGAGGTTCGAACGCTTTAATGAGTCGGGATATGTTACCGTTCCTAAAACAGGAATAGTTCCTACTTAAACTAAATAGGAATCTCTTAAGGGAGGTTCCTATTTAGTCTTGCCCTATATATATATATATAGATATGTTTTAATGTGTATGTTCACTTATTTTACTATGTATTTAAACAACATATGTAACACTTAAAACATGTTACATTTAAAAACAGAGGGAGTAGCACATAGTGTGGACTGAGGACTGCTTGGCTTGGAGCGACGGGTTTGATCGGGCCGAACGGCAGCCTATGCCAATTATGAAAAAGGGAGCCGAAGATGGCGGCATATCTTATATTCCAATACCATTTCACGATTAATATCTTGATATGACCGAGGATTGACTGCAATGTTATTGCCATGATACAAATCTAGTTTGTGACGCTCATAAGTTTTAAGATCAGTCGTCTCATGTTGGAGTAATTGTTATGTTGGCCAGTAGTCAAATATGAATGCCATGACTTCATTCAATATGCTTATGTCAAGCAAAGTATGAAACAAAAGTGAAGGATATGCGAAATTGGCGTAACGTCGTTGATTGTTGTATTGAGATTCTCAGCGGGTAATATTTAGGTACAAAACATGGAGGACATAGGCTATAAAGCCAGATTTGAATTAATAAAACTAGTCGGCCATACGATACAAAGTGTTAAGAAGAACCTTTTACAAAGCAGAACAAGTTCAAGGCAACAAAAAGGACTACACTAAGCCAAAACAAAAGAGCGGACCAGGGAAGGAACCACGATAAGGCGCTGAACTTGACATCGAAGTGGAAAGCATGAGACGAAAGACTAGAGCCTCCAGAAGCCGTGTGCACGAAGGAGAGGATCCCGAGTATCACAACGTCGAGCGGAAGTTGGCAACCAAGGCCACGGTCGAACCCCCTGTCTGAAAACAGTGGTGACGATGCCGTTAGACATGCCCGCGTGGAGACGAACCACAACTCACTGCAACACCGACACCAACGGGCATCTAACCCTTGCATAAGACGGCCATCCCACCAAGAGAGGCAGGATCGGACCACCATGTCACTCGGCGGGAAGCACCGAGGATTGCGACGCCTCCCCAAAGCAAAGAACTAGACAATATCAATTTAGATCACCAGCTGCAAGAAGACACCACCTTTGCACCCTGACAGACATGTCCAAGAAAGGAGAACTGTGCTCCAAGACGGTGCTTGGAGGTCACGCCACAGTAGCGCCTCCACCGCCCGGTCATACAGATCAAGGTTTTCACCCGGGACATAAAAGAGGGAGGGAGGTAAGATGGAGCCACATCGTCACCCCAACAGGGAAATGTTGCCCACTGGCGTCCCGACACCGGCTCAACCGATGATTTAAGCTTTTACTCGGCCCGACCGCACCTACCCATCGATAAGGGTCATCGACTCCAAACCGCGAAAGGCGGGGGACAGGCATCCAGATAGCGAGATAAACTCATTATACGGTCATTGGCTACCATGAACAGGACAAATTGTCCATTGGGTATGGTCATTGTAAGCTACATTCGACCTTTACACAATCGGTCAGAAAAGGCAGACCGTACACGTGCATCACGCTGAAAATGCCGTGCTGCTGCTCTCTGCCTCTCTCTCTCGTTCGCGTGTTTCTTCTTTCTCACGTCAAGCTCTTCCGGATTCTGTTGTCGGCGGTGGTTGCTTGCCTTTACCAAGGGGCAATTTCATGATGGGATTAGTTGACTTTCTTTGGTGTCCGCTTCCAACTGAGGCGAGCGTGCACCTTTTGATGCAACGCAGCATGGCCGAGAGCAGTGACATCCCATGATTTTCCAAGGAGCTTTGATAATCTGTTGTCATCAGAACTTACTGTAGAAAAATCAATAATATAACATAGACTCACATGTGCCTACACAAATGTACTGATACTCTCTCAAAAAGGTAAACACATCGACGGATTCAGCCAATTTCCCGTAAACTATGTACTCCCTCCATCCCACAAATTTAGTGTTTTAAATTTGCCCAAAATTAAACGTGTCTACACATGAAACATGTATAGATACATCTGTTTTCGAAAAAAATCCAAGACAAATAGAAATGAGGGAGTATTATTCAGAGAGTTTTAAGATCGACGAGGTTATATGAACGTCGTGTGCCACTTATATGAACGCGCATGAATTGAATTTGATGTTGCACGTTGGGCAGTGCAATCAAGTTGTCTATCTCTCGAACAGCTTGACTTGAACAGCTTGCGAATGCCATAACCTTTTCGTCCAGTGTCACACGTGCAAAGCCTATGCGGTATCCACGTGTTTAGAACGAAACATCGAAAAGTTAGAATCAAAGGGTTAGATCCGTTCGCACAATTTGAACGTGGTGGTGGATAGGGTTTCCAAAACTTGGAATCACTCGTGTAACTCTCAGTGGATCTCTTATCCCAATACCGCTTGGCTACAACCAGATCTACATGTATCAGTAGGATCACATCAGGATGTTTTCATTCACTTATGTGTGTGACCTTGTAAGTTGACGACCACTCTGACACGACTTGACTTACCGACGAATATTTATCTCTTGAGTTGATAGTTCGTAGCGGCTCCTAGCAGAGAACCTTGATGTATAATAGGCTTATTCCCTTAGCCTCATCATGTATGGTGTCAAGTTTAAAGCGAGGGCTTGTTATTTTTTATGGTAGCTTGACCTGTATCTCAAGGTCATTTTTAAAACCGAAATTAAAATACCTTGGCCATTTTTAAAAAGTTAATGTAAAAACCGAAATTAAAACCTCGAGTGAAGTATTGTAACGACTCTTCACGTCGGTGTGAGTGATGCTACCACGAAAACCAGGACCATGGCGCCACATAATAACCCGGTCGATCGCCATAATAGCGAGCTTAACTCCAACCGTTACCGCCAACATTTATTCATCAACGGAGAAATCACCATTAGATCGACCACCACGCGTGGTCCCCTTTCGCAGCCATAAATAAATCATTAAAAAAAACCTCAAGAGAAAAACAAACAAACAGCAACCTACCCTCCCCTCCCGTCGTCCCCGTGGCACTGTGCGAGAAGCGGACAGGTGCACGCGACTGTGGTGGGAAAAGGAACAAGGCGTCCGCAGCAGTAGCCACACCATACTATAGTGGTGGTGGTGGAAACGCGCGAGGGAGAGAGGAACCCGCCCGATCTCCTCGTCCTCCTGCATCCGCTCCGATCGCCCCTTCCGATCGCCGCGCCCATGGAGCCCCACGCCGCCGGAGCCGGAGGAGATGGAGAGGGCGGCCGTGGCGCGGACCCCGACACCGGCCTCGAAGGTAGCGACCGCGATTCTCTGTTTACCCTCTCGCAATTCCCGTTTCTTATCACGCTTAGATCTCTGTACTGTACGGCGCGCGGATCTACGTGGATTGGCGTCGTGTTAACGGGACGGAATGCGATTGCAGGGTCTATGTGGAGGATGGGGCTGGGCGGCGGCGGGGAGGGGGACGGGCCTGGGCGGCTGCCGGAGCGCCCCGGCGAGGCCGATTGCATCTACTACCTCCGCACGGGCGCCTGCGGCTTCGGGGACCGGTGCCGGTACAACCACCCCCGCGATCGCGGAGGCACTGAGGTGAAAAATTGAGAACCCACCTCCCCTTCGCGCACGCGCTCTCCTGATCTGCCTCGGCGCGCCCTTGTGTGTGTGTATGTGTGCGTTTGCGTTGGGTCCATGAGGCGGCGGTTCCATGTGGTATCGACGCTGCAATCCACAGTGATAATCGGATCATATCACAGGAGTTTCTAGTGGTGATATGGGTAATGTAGTTCCTCTCTAGCTGAATTGCACCAGCCGCTCGAGCACTTGCCCGTGGTGCCTTCCTAGCACACAAGCGGCAGCTGGATAATTTGGATTGTGGCTGGTAGGCTTAACCTAGGCGTCCTCTGGCTTTGGAAGCAGAAGGTCATTGGATTCACTGCAGAGTTCTGGTTAATTCGTTTTACCGTGGTCGCTATGCCAATTCTTTCACTTCGTTATTTGCTTTATACCTACTAGCTTCGCTTTTTACGCTATCCTGTGTTTACTAGCTGTCACTACATGCATTTACCCACTTCTCCATTCTCCACTTGGTATAATTTATATCATGCCATGAACATAAATGGTCACCCGCCCCCTGGTTGTCATATGTACTTAGTGTTGTGTGTGAAGTGTGGGCATATATACATGTATGATGGAGAGTTGTCCTTAACAGTTTTGTTCCAGAAGGTTCATATAGTTTTCGTTACCCATGTATAAAAAAAACCTGGCCGACAATTGTAAGTACCTTGCAATTTACTATTTTAGACGTTATTTTGGTGGATTAGATGCTTTATGACTTGCTTAACATACAAAAGATAGAACTCTATACTGCTTACCAGTAGCAGTTATTTGTTTTTTTTTTTTTGCAAAATTGCCATTAATAAAGCAGTTTCCATCATCATGACGGTTTTCATAAATGATTTATGAATGCTTCCAGATTTGTTCTTTGTTTTCGTTAGGGGATCTGTTTTTTTGTCTGTGATCCTGGGATATTGTTTTGTTTCTGCCATACTGTTCACGCAGTAAATCGTCAGTTGAGCCTAGAATATGACCAGGAGTTCATCTCCCCCAACTGTATTGTAGGAATCATATTTATAATTTTCAAATAGGTGACATATTGATTAATCACTCTTTTCCAATCTTGTCAAAATGTAGTTTGGTGGAGGCGCAAAGAATGAACTAGCATTGGACTACCCGGAGCGATTGGGTCAACCAGTATGTGAGGTACATAAATTTTACTATTTCAGGCTCGAATTTAATTACCTTCCATAAGAAGAAGCACCAGTCACACTCTTGAGCATGCATGCACCAACTCCTGCACACAATTTGTATGCACCCACCACCCAGTTGGCCACGTACTTGCTTCTTGTTGACTAGGATGCAGAGTGGACAACTGAAAACGTAATAATCACTGGCAGAGAGCACACTGCCTATTTTAAGTTATGTCAGATGACTTGTTAATTGTTTGGACTTACTCTTTTGTATTTTTGCAGTATTACATGAAGACCGGGACTTGCAAATTTGGTTCCAATTGCAAATATCACCATCCTAAGCAAGATGGATCTGTGCAACCTGTATTACTAAACAATAATGGTTTCCCTCTACGTCAGGTGTGTACATTCTTCCGAAAACATCGCTTCTTTAGTGAAATCAGTTCCCTAATATTTTAATGCAAAATTATTGATACCAACAAAGTGCAGGGTGAGAAAGAGTGCTCCTACTACATGAAGACTGGGCAATGCAAGTTTGGTTCTACATGTAAATTTCATCATCCAGAATTTGGGGGTGTTCCAGTGACTCCTGGAATTTATCCACCATTCCAGTCATCATCTGTACCTTCGCATCATCCATACAATCCTCTTACAAATTGGCAAATGGGGAGGCCACCTGCAGTTCCTGGATCATATGTGCCAGGCTCGTATGCTCCAATGATGATATCTCCTGGAATGGTTCCCTTGCAAGGATGGAGCCCTTACCCGGTAACTAACCTGATTTTAAGAAAAAAGTTGGTGAAAAATATTACAGGTCTCAAATGCAAATTTAACTGAGGGGTCATAGACTCATAGCTCATAACAGATATTTATGTAAAGATGTGAAGCAATGAATTAAGACTTTATAGTTTGTATGTTAGACTGAAAGATGGAAAGTGAGTTCATTGTCTCCTGGGCAAGAACTAAAAAACATCCACTAACATGTTATATAAAAACGTGTCCAATGTTAAGAGAAATAAAATGGTGCAAAATGATTGACATATGCGATCATGGAAAGGAAACATAGGAAAATATTCTGTAAATTAAGAATGCATGCACAACAAGATAAATGTTTTGCTCCAAGTGAAAAACTCTTCTGTTTTATGCAGGCTTCAGTAAACCCTGTAGTATCAGGTGGCGCGCAACAAAGTGTTCAAGCTGGACCTGTGTATGGCATAGGGCACCATGGATCTTCCTCAACAATTGCTTATGGTGGTCCTTACATGCCTTATTCTTCCTCAACTATACAATCCATCAATAATCAACAAGAACATGGATTCCCTGAACGGCCAGGGCAGCCCGAGTGTCAATATTATATGAGGACAGGAGATTGTAAATTTGGTGCTACATGTAAATATAATCATCCTCGAGACTGGAGTTCACCCAAATCTAATTATATGTTCAGCCCTTTCTGCCTTCCACTTCGTCCAGTGAGTAGCCTGAACACATCTTAAATATGTTTTACTCCCTCCGTTTTTAAATATAAGATGTTTTATCCTTTTTCCACATTCACACATATCCACATGTATCTATACATGTTTTAGTTTGTATGTTTACTCATTTTAGTGTGAACCTAGTCAACATGTGTAACACCTAAAACATCTTATATTTAAAACGAAGGGAGTAGGAACTAGTGCTACTTGTGTATATGATCATTTTAATCCCCTGCAAGCCAGCTAGAGCTTCATAGTTTCTTGGAATTTGAAAAAAATTAACCCAAGTTCAGTTGAACAAAAGAAACTAGCCAGCCATGCTTTCTCATTAGTACATAAGCGAACAAAGCTGCATTCATATTCTTTTTAGCCTAAAAGAATCTAAGGTATAATCGTATCCTCTACTTTTCTACAAGAGTCGATCTACATCAGTGATAATCATCCAGATGAGTGACCATCGATACTAGCAGTCCTATATAAGTCCTTCGTCATTAAATAATAGCATTTTAGAAAGGTAAAAAATCAAAATGGCCTTCACAAAACGAACAACCTTGGTGAATAAAAAAGTTCACCAATTAAATATGATGGATTGGATTTAGTTCGCCAGAAAATCTAGTCATGAATTGAGAACCATTTGTGGCCAGGACTCTTCCTATGCTCTACTAAATGCATGCACATCATCGTGTAGTTCTTCAAATTGCGAAGAGATTTTCTAGTAGTGCTTTGGTGGTTTGGCCCCTCTTATTTATAGTTGTGATGATTCATTTGGACACCTTCAACTCTACTTCTGGCTCTGCCACTGAGTGCTCCTTACCATGCTAGACATATTTGGCCACTTCACGACACAAATGCTCTATAAATTGCATACCTTACTTTATTGCTTTGTATCCTTTCTTTGTACATTTTAAAAATGTAAGAAGGCCTGAACCTATCAAATAAGATGCTCTGTCAGACATTCGTCCTAGTTGGGAAGCTGTCCGTAAGTTGTAGTGACATTTTTCATGATTGAATGAAGCGATCATGATAGTTCACACGGTGGCTCGCAGTTAATGATTCCATAAATAAGTTCAGATACATGAGGTTGGTTAGAGTTTGTACTCAGAAGAATATACTTTGTTTGCTGATCATATGACATGTACTCAAATCCCATTATTGAGTCGCAACTCTCAAGTGCCTATTATTAGCTTTCTTGGGTACCCAGGATGTTCATTAGTTTGTCGATAAGTTGCTGCAGATTAATCATTTGAGTTTCATGCAAAATGTTTCTTAAAAATATAATCTTTGAGATTGAACACGTTGTAGTCAGTGTTCTCTGTCAAAGAAATTCTTGGCATGGTCTATCAGAATATCCAGGGTAGTTGTTAAGACACAGATGGTAGCAGAATGGAGCCTCTACTCTTAAGTCTTCAGCTAAGCGTTAGGTCATCGAAAACCATCAAACGTTTTTCATGTCGTCAAGATCTTCATTGTTTAGGCCATAATAATCAGTCCACTCAACTTGGTTGACTGAGCCTCACATTGATCAAATGAGTGTCAAGAGCTCAGAAATTTGTGCAGATACAATCGACCATATGATAGTGGATTTTTTCCAACTAAACAACTATCTTCGTATTTATATTTTCCAACTAGGTCTATATTCTAACCTTCTAACCTCTTGTTCTCTGTCTTCATCGAGTGTTAGTTTTCAGCTTCTGGTCTTTCCAGGATCTGTGTATCTATTAATAGATAAAGCGCCAGAAATGAGTTTATGATTGCCCATTGCTTTACACTAAGTCTTTCATCCTGATAAAAAGAACTCAAGATACATGAATAATTTGATCCTAGGTTCATTGCCATATAGTGCACATAGATTCACTAGTTAAAGGTCTCCTGCAGAATTTTCGTGTTAGCTTGATACTTGGTGCTTAGATAGATATGTGTTTGTTAACATCATGTCCTGAATAATGGAAATATGTTTTTTTTAGAAAAGTGTGATTTACATGTCAACTTGTATAGTTACTAATGTGTATAACTATTAGAAAAAAAAACAGATAGTATGTTATGGGATCATGAAATGCATGCCTCAGTACTGTAACAACTAACAAGTATCTACTATTCCAAATGGTAATTGTTTTAGATTGTCACTGTGGTATCCTATGAAGTAAAATGCTGATATACTAGAACTTGACTCTAGCCGGTAGTCCTGAACTACCCTGAACTATGTAATTTGTTTGAGAATGTATTAGCTCTATGATAAATAAAAACTTAACCAACTTTCGTTTGAATAGAACGAAGCCAAATATTTTCAAGAAAGAAGTATATAGGATCTTCAATCTTTATAATAGTAATTGATGTGCAAGAAGTGTCCACATCTGGCATTTGGTTGTCAACGCAATTGAACCCACCAGATCAACAAAGTCGATAACTTTAGGGGAGCCTAATCCATCTTACATGTTTCTTGTTGTTTGAACTTTCTTGCATAGTGTAATTGTAAAATGTACTTTAGTTTGGGATCATACAAGATCTCCTAGTTAGTCTCAGTTACATCATAGTTGCACACTTGCAATATCAGCGTGATATCTTGAATTATTGCGTAGTATCTACAAGGTTTATAGCCCTCTTAATTTTGTGGTAATATGGCACCGCACATGCTTTGTCTCGAATATAATGTCAGGCTTAAATCACGATACAAAATTTGTTTTAATATGCTACTAGAAAAGGTGTAGTGGCCTTAGACCGTGTATGTATTTACTCTTTTTAAGCATATGCAGATTCTTACCAGGCTGCTTTATGTCATCTCACTTTTCAGGGTGCTCAGCCTTGTTCATACTATGCCCAAAATGGGTACTGCAGATATGGAGTTACATGCAAATATGATCACCCAATGGGTACGCTCGGCTACAGTTCATCTCCTTTTCCCCTATCTGACATGCTAATTGCTCCCTATCCTCTTGGCTTCTCTGTTGCCACATTGGCTCCCTCTTCATCTTCACCAGATCTAAGGCAAGAATATATTTCAGCTAAAGAAGTAGGATCGCCAGCGGCAGCATCTGAGCCTGTTGGACCAGTCTTGCCGAAGGGGGGTTTCCCGCCAGACAGCGTGATGCGTGCTCAGACTAACACGACAGCTGGCGGTTCAAGCCCTGGCGGTGGTCGCTGATTTTTCTGAGCTGAGTGGAGAGATGAGATCTCTCCGAACAATTTTCCAATCATTTGACACAGGTAGATTTGAACCCTCCATGTTTTCCTCGCCTTGTATATATGTTATATACATTCTGCTGCTATTGATAATGCATAATATCTTACTCTGTCCAATTCAGTTCTCCTAGGCCCCTCCGATGTGAATAAAAAGCTGCGGCCTCTGTAGAGAAAGCTCGGCGAGGGTGGTTTTCTCTGCCATCTCAATAAAAAGCATTGATAGGTTACAAGCAAGCAAGCAAGCAAGCTCGATTCACTTGCAATTTTTGCGTTCTTCTGTTCATCTCTGAGACGGGAAAAGCAAGGTTTTTGGATATCAGGTTCGATAGCTCGCAGTCGGTGTGGATAGACAGAGGTATATCCATTCCCTTGGGTAAATAATTCTCGGGCAAGGAAGTACACATGAAGAAATTACTGGGTTTTGGTCCTGCCCTTCCCAAGCCATTTTATTTTTGTTCTGTATATTGTCATATATATTATATATATCATCAACAGACTTGAAACTACATAAGTACATATATATGTGTCCATACCGGGAGCAAGGCACATTGTAATGAACACTGAACGTTTATAATTTAATGAAATATCGTTGTCATATCTTCAGTTTCAGAATGAAGCTTCTGTTCACTGAATGCTGGATTGTCTAGTTATTTGCTGCATGTTGCTGCTTTGAAATGACTAGCTGCTGGTATTGGTCAGACAGATGAAAGTGAAATTTTGTTACTGTAATATTGTTAAATCATTTGATATGCGTGTCATATCTTCACTGTGATGAAATGCTGTCATATTTTTGGAAATGAAAATTATATATATTTGTATTGCACAATAGGTATATGTCCTAATGGTGTTGTAGATTTGAGCAAAATAAGTATGTAACACCAATCTAAGCTTATTATCTTATGACTGTAATATTTCTTCTCTAATATCTGAAAAAACGATGATTTATCTAGATATGGTTAAAAAGTTTCGATTGTAGCTATTTGAATCATTTATAGAGTAGCCAAAAAAAATTGAACACCCAAATTTGAAAACCTAGATCCGTCCCTGATGACAGCGGCGCGTCTTCAGCTCAATTCGGTGATCGTAGTCGTCGCTAGGTAGTCTACTGATCTGGATGTACTGCTTGACATTTGATGAATAGATCAGAAGTTTTCTGGGGAAAAAAAGCTGTGAAAGGTAGATATATTGAAACATGGAGGACACGACCAAGCGCCGAAGCAGGCACCATCCACCGGAGTACCAGACCACCACCAACCAAGGTCACCAACAACTATCGCTGCACCGAATAAACACCAGACAGATTCCGCACGTTGCTTTTAAAAGAAAGACCGATCATCCTCGCCCAAAACCAAAACCAAAAAGTGTCGACCGGCCGGGCATCCAAGGCCAGGTCAGTAGGCTAGGCCGTGGGCCAGCACGTGACGGTGCCGCCGCGGCGGGGCCCGGCCCAGGGCCCAGGGCCGTGGCAGCAGCAGCAGCGACCGACCGCGCATTCAATGCGGCCCGCGGCTTGCTTGCTGCTGCCCACTCCGACCCCACCACTTTCGCCCTTTTACGTTCGGGACCTCCAATTTCTCTCTTATCACATTGTTGAGGGCCTTCTTGGCGCCTACGCGACGTCACCACGCGCTGCTCGATCCGGGCCACGACACGACACCCCCTCCAAAGCTCAGAGCTCAGAGGGAGTGAGTCCCACTCACGCAGAAAAAGCCACAGAGCGAGCGTACGGGGACGACGAGCTGAGCTGCGAGAAGAGGAGTCCGGAGGAAGCAACGCCACACCCAGCCACAGATTTTGCTTCCTTCGCCCCCAGCCAGCTAGCCTAGCCTCTCTGCGCGCGCGGCAGCTGGGCGGAGCCCGATCGCCGACTCGGGAGGAGCTAGCATTCGGGGAGCTGAGCTGATGATGGAGCCGTCGCCCAAGGACGGCGGAGGCGAGGCCGCCCGCGCCGACCCCGACACAGGCCTCGAAGGTACGCCGCCCAATTCCGGCACCGATGCGCCCCAATTGGGCCCCCCGGCCGGCCGTGTTTGTTTGCGCGTGCTTTTTTTGGGGGATGGGGAACAATCAGGGGTTTCTGCGTCGTTGCTTGCTGCCTAGGGTTTCTGATCTTCGATGCGGCCTGATGCGCGCGAATGCCGCTGCTTTCTGTGTTCCTCTCGCAGGGTCGATGTGGAGGCTGGGGCTGGCAGCAGGCGGCGGGGAAGCGACGGCGGCGGCCGGGACCGGGGCCGGGGCGCGCCTGCCGGAGCGGCCGGGCGAGGCCAACTGCGTCTACTACCTCCGCACGGGCGCCTGCGGCTACGGGGAGACCTGCCGCTACAACCACCCGCGCGATCGCGCCGCCGCGGTGAGCCGACCTCGCCCGATTTTATTTCCCCTCCCCCACCCGTCATCATGCTCTGCTTCACCCCAGTGAGTGTAGCTAGCTGGAATTTAGCACTATTAAGTGCGACTCGTCAGTCCCTGATAATGACCGACGAGTTGAATTACAGCTGGTTGGTGCAGAGGGGAGCTGCTTCCTTCAGAAGCCTTTCCCTGTGATTGAATTGATTCTGGTCATGGCCTTAGCTAGGATAGGAGACCGCTGCTATCACGAGCCCGTGGAAGTGAAATCTGATTGTGCACTCGTTGGTTGCTGTCGTTGATTGTCTGGTTGTTTAATATGCCTTGTTGTCTTAGTCTCGTGCTTACTCTTGACGATTCAGAGTCCCACTTTCTACTCACGATGCCACTTGCTTATGCTGTAAGCCTCGTCAGTGACTGAGTCAAACCTTTTTTTAAACTTATTGCTCAACTAGATGGCTGTGTTCACATATCTAATGTGAGTGGTTGTACAAGTTCGAACCTTATGCAGAGTACAGTAGCTATGAACCTGTGACACTAGATTGAGTTCAAGGGGATTGAATTGAAGGTCTGAACATGTTTTGTGCTCTGTTATTCAGATTGATGGAGGCGCAAGGACCACACGCACCGTGGAGTATCCAGAACGACCAGGTCAGCCTTCGTGTGAGGTAATTGAAGTAATCCCCATCCTCCTATGATGGTATGAAATAGAAGGTCTTTCCTACATAAGCTGGTAACTGATGTTTCAGGCATCATATATGAGCTGTTTCTTCGTATGTCATGTGGTGGATACTCTGCAGTTAACATTCCTCACATTTGTTGCAGTACTACATGAAGAATGGGAGTTGTAAGTTTGGCTCGAATTGCAAATACAATCACCCCAGAGAAGGCGGTGCTGTACAACCAGTTGTGTTGAATTCCGGTGGATACCCTCTGCGTGCGGTGGGTGTCTGTTCAGTCCAAGTTTCTATATAGTCTTGGCACTTGTTTGTTCATTTCTAACAAAAGCTTCCTTTCGTCATGCAGGGTGAGAAAGAATGTTCCTACTATATCAAAACTGGCCATTGCAAATTTGGATCTACATGTAAATTTCATCACCCAGAAGGGCCAGAACTTGGTGTTGTTTCAGAGACTCCTAGCATGTACCCACCTGTGCAACCATTGCCAATCTCTTCCTCTGTTGCATATCCACCTCTTGCAAGTTGGCAGATGGGGAGGCCTCCTGTTCTGCAATATTTTCCTGCCTCGTATACTCCAATGATGCACCCATCTGCAGTCATGCCAATGCAGGGATGGAACCCTTATATGGTAAGTTTAAATTAGAGTATCATTTTTCATTTTTGTCTTGGTACTCCAAATAGTAGGAAGTAGGTCATTTTGCAAGGGTGTTCTGTATAAAATGAAAATTTTCTATCTGGACAGAAGTTTGAGAAATAAATTCATAAGATCTCTTATTAAGGATGCAACATTTATTGTCTCATTCACACACTTCCAAAACTTGACTTTACTTGTTGTGTTATGAAGCATGTGATGCATGGTCAGAAATTTTTGAAACTGCCCTGATGAACTCCTGATTCTTCTTTGTATTCTTAGTCACCTATGCATCAAGTTGCGTCAGTTGGGGGACAGCAAACAGTTCAGGCAGGGTCATTGTATGGCTTATCGCACCAAGGGCCTCCATCTGCAGCTGCTTATGGCGGTAATTATGCACTGTTGTCTTCTTCAACTGGCCTTCAAGTAATAAACAAGAAGTTGTCTTTCCAGAGCGGCCTGGGCAGCCTGAGTGCAACCACTACATGAAGACGGGGAGCTGCAAATATGGAACCACATGTAAATACAATCATCCTCAATACCTGAATACACCTAGGTCCAACTATGTGCTGAGCCCTTTAGGTCTTCCAATGCGGCCGGTGAGTACCTCTAATAGACCAGTCTGTGTTTTCTTACATTTAAGTACTATGTTGTCTCCAAGAAAGTTAGTCCAAAAGCAAACCACTGAATTATTGTTTTGTTATGTTGTCCTTGATTAGATTGACACCACATCTTATCGTTCTGATACAACTGAATTGATAGTGAAGTTTGATGTACGACTGGTCTAGTCTAATTACATAATTAGTGAAGCCTAGTGATGATTCAGGGCAGTTATTAGAAGTTTAAACATTGATCAACTGCCATGAAGAACGGTTCATCCATTGCCTTAATTTCATCACATAAATCCACCTTCCGTAGACAACTGTTCGAAGTTATGGTCCAAGTTTAGTAAATCATGTTTTACGTCCTGTAATTTTTAACTCGTTTAGTCAGTCAGAATGTGAAGCAAAGCCAAGCAATTAGACTGCAGAACATGTGCACGCAAATGTTAAAGCCAAGCACAAGTTTTAATTTTCAACTTGTTTAGTCAGTCTATTATGTGTCTAGTGACCTTTTCTTCTAGTCTTTAGTATGTCCGTCTTATACTATGCATAGGATGATGTTTTGTGTATCGTCAACTGAATGCAGATCAATGTTCATATTATTTGCCGAAGAGACTTCTGACTTTTGACCATGTTCTATGCATTTGATTGTGCTTGCATTCAGTATGAGTAGTGAAGTTATGATGAGATCCTTTGTTGCACTTGTATTGCATCCTCATAAACCACTCCTCTGGGTTGCGTAACTTGTGTTTCTTGTTCATTGCTCACTATTTTGACTGGGTGCTCATACTTTAAATGGCTCTGCACCGTACATTTTGATATACAAATTATAAGATGTTTTAGCTATTTCAATATGGACTCGATACAGTGAATCTATACAGAAACACGTCTAGATAGACCCGAATCAGAAAAAAGCTAAAACATCTTACATTTTGGAACGAAGGTTTCAACTTTCAATCTAGTTCTATTGCTTTTCGACCTTAAACTCTGGAACCAGATGTTTTTAACCTTGAACTACTGAATCAATTTACTTTTAACATTTATCCAAAATGTTTTTGTGCTGACACGTCAGCACCATGTCATGTCAGCTATTCAAGTAATCAGATATAGGAAAATCATATGATAATTGTTTTGTAATAATCTGATACTTTTTTACAAACTAAGCATAGTATTTCAGTTTGACTTGAATCCTGTTTTCACGTCAACGATTCGAAATACGTTTTAAACTCGAAGAAATATTTTTCAGATTGGTTATTAAGGAACTTATTGGCAACAAGTCGTCAGTAGATTGCTGACTATTTTGAGTTTCCTAAAAAATTGAAGATTGCAAACACAATATCTTTAGTCATTCTATTATGTGATTTTCTATTCTTTTTATCAAGTTGCTGACATGGGAAGGTAATTGTCATGTGGGGCCATAGGAGGAAGCCAGCCGAGCCGAGCCAGGCTAGGGCTGGCAGCTAAACCACTCAGGGATTCAGAGTTGCTTCTCAAAAAGAAAAAAACGGAAACATCCACTCCTCCCTTCCCATAATATAAATGTTATTACAGCCAATATACCCCTATATTGGTTGTAATAACATCTATATTATGGGACGAACGGAGTAAATTCTTTGTATGTGTTTTGGATTCCTCCTATTCCTCATTTTCAAAATGAAACCACCTTCAACTTTGATCGCATTGATCTTGATTCTTGACCAACATAGTGATAAATAGTTGTTCGTTTGCATGTTGAATCCCTCTTAGCCATGTTAGACCATTAGGCTGAAAAGCTAATTTGTAGACGCCAACAGTAAAAAATTGACAAAATGGAAACAGTTGCGTTTTTCTTGCTACTATGATCCCTCAGCAATCAGGGAAAAAATTATTTTGCTTTTACTGGAACATGGTTAACTATTATTATCTTCCCCGGTGACATCACAAAGAAGTGCAGATGACTAGGAGAGGATCTATATCTGATCAACAATTGACATCCTTAGTTGCGATGTGCTATCGCCTACCTGGAGCAAATTAGTTCAATTTTTTTGTCTTAACCACAATGGTTGTGAATTTAATCATGTCAACTTCAATTTATTTCTTAATGTTTGTCCAAATTTATCTTGGGACGTACAATGCATAATGTAATGTTCCTGTAGTATTTCATTTTGTCTTCATGTGAGTGCAAGTGATAATGTGAAGTAGAATTTAAATTCTTAATGGATTTGCTGTGGTAAAACATGCATATCAGCCATAGGCCACTATACACAAGCTGAATCTGATAAATTGCATTACTAGTAGCACATTTTGTTCTCATTTTACACATGGAGCTTCATCGCGATAAACTTTCCTTTAATTTGCAGGGTGCTCAGCCATGTGTTTACTATTCGCAGCATGGCTTCTGCAAATATGGTCCGGGATGCAAATTTGATCACCCGCTGGCTGCTCTAAACTATAGCCCTTCAGCTTCGTCGCTTGGCGACATGCCTATTGCTCCATATCCTATTAATCTCCCTGTTGCTCCTATGGCCCCATCTCCATCATCTGCTGTTCTGCGCCCAGAGTACATTCTCGGCAAGGACTCTTCAGTGAACCAGCCGGCATCACCTGGAACTACATTTGGACCTGCAGGACCGATCTCAAAAATATATGCTCCACACATGCTTCTCCGACCTCCAACCACTGCAACCGGTGCCACTGTCACAAGCCATGGAGGAGAGCTCTAATCCCTTTTGTGGCCTGAAGATGGATGTTCAGCAAGCTTCTCAAGATTATTTTTTGGCGTAGGTGAGATGAGATACTGGCTCGTTTTTGCTCGGATTCGGTTCTACAGCAAATCTGTCGCTACTTTCCCTCCTAGCATCTGTTCACACAGAACCCCATCCAATGTGAATATGGCTGGAGCTGACATAGACAAGGCATGGCCAAGGTTGCAATCTTTGCCATCTGAATAAATGCATAGACGGGCAGTGGGAAGCTCGTTCCCTGCCATTGTTATGTTCATTGCTGAAATGGAAAAGAGGGAGAATCCTGAAATCCACTTAACCGACAGTCTTTGTATCGATACATAATTATCGAAGCAGACCATGGGATGCTCATTAGAGAGAGGTTTTGTATCTGGAATAGGTTGGGTTTGACTCAAACCTTGTTCATTTATCCATCTCATGTGTTATGCAACTACGAGTCTAGACTTCTATAATATGTATAGTATGTATATCCATAATGTGAACAAGGAACGACGTAATGGAACACTTGGAATTCTCTGAACCATCTGCAGCTAGTTTGCTCAGCTAGTCGCTTGTTTTGTTGGTTCTGCATCAAGAACTGAGCACGCCGGTGGAGCCATCTAAAATAGAGGCGTTCCACATTGACTCATAGGTGTAGATGCACCCATGTGCAAAAACTCATTTCGAAACGTATATCCGGACATTTTTAGTTCACATACAAAATTTCACGATATGTTTATTAAGTTGCATCGAAAGATCATTTGAGGTGTACATAAAAAGTTGCATCGAAACTCCATTTCAGGTGTACATAAAAAGGACAAGTGTTAGAACAAAAATGAGTTCTTTTTGCCTTTTTAGAACCACAATTTTATGATTTTTGTGTAGCTTACTGTATAACATATTATTTGCAAATCTCCGTAAATACGTAGAACTTTTCGAATATTATAAAATGTTTTTTTAGAAATAGAGATAAGGAGCCAAACAACCTGCCTCCACACATTTCGTTATGAGTAATTTAATTTTAAGAATTCGGCTATCTGAAGAGGCTGTGTTTTAGGTCATACACCCAGATAGCCATACTATCGAGACCCTAATGAGTGAAGATATATGGCTCCCGAGGTCCCGTGCACCCTCCACTTACAAAAATTTGAACGTCATATTTGTAGTGTAAAAAAATTCTGCAAAAAAAATCCGCTTGTAGCCAACGTTGTGTCCCACAGCTGTGCAAAATATCAATTTCGAATACATTATATTATTGGCTACACAAAATGGCAAAATATAATAAAATTTAGATATTTAAAAATATGAATACATCGATCCACACTTTTGTCCTTTTTGTTGAGAACTCAAATTATGATGTATTTGAAATTGATATTTTGCAGGGTTGTGGGATACAACATTGGCTACATTCAGATTGATTTCGTAATTTTTGAAACTCACAAATATGATTTTGGAATTTTGTAGGTGGAGGGAGCACTGGAGCTTGGGAGCCAACAAAAATCTCCACTCCTAATTTATTCACTCTATCACTATTTTATCTTGACTTGCACTCTATCCCTCTTTGTAAAACGTTTTGGCAAGATAATTAAACTTGCCAAAATATTTTGTGAAAACAAAGAGGAATTATCATTTAGAGATGTGCGCCTGTTAGGTGCTACGGCCAAAAATAGAATAACACATAGTCTCGCGTATAGATTCCCCATTTTTATTAATAAAGTTCATATGCATAAATCGATGCAAAGGCCGGGATTCCCCATTTTGAAAAAAACTCTCATGTATAGATTTTCTTGCAAGTACTCTCTTCATTCCAAATTATATGTCTTTCATTTGCGGATGTATCTTTTTTTTAGAAAAGGGCAGCCCGGCCTCTGCATCAAAGTGATGCATATGACCTCTTTATTAATTTATTAGAAAGTCATCAGTAACCTATTATAGTTCATGGATCACAAAGGGTCGATACATGTATCAACCAATGAAAGAGTCTAAACCAACAAAGAAATTATTCATAGTTCTAATCTCTTTTCAGAACACCATCCTGCATGGTTGTAGAAGTCCTTCATGACTGACTCCAACTGGGTACATCCATAACATGGCGTTGCTCCACTGGTTAGAGAAAGGACCATGAGCGGATCCACTGAGTAATCATAGGTATAACCTGCAAAAAAGATAGTTTCTTTGGCTTGTTAAAAACGAAGTCATTGCAGACATTCCACATTGCCCAAAGCACAGCGCAAACCCCCACACGAATTTGTTTTTTTATGAATTCCATGTAACCAACTACCAAATAGATTTATGATATTCTTTGGTGGGGTTATGTTGAAAGCCATGTGCACTATCCGCCACACTACTTTAGCAAAAGGGCACTCAAAAAACATGTGTTGGATCGTTTCTTCTTTGTCACAGAAAGAACAACACTTGTTGTCATTCCAGTTTCGTTTTGCAAGATTGTCTTTTGTTAAAATAACTTTATGATTCAAAAACCACATAAAAATCTTGATTTTTAGTGGCACTTCCATCTTCCAGATATATTTCTTTAGAAATCTAATATGACCATTCATATAATCCTGATACATAGATTTGACCGTAAAACCCCCGGAATTAGTCAACCGCCACACAAACCTATCATTATCCCCAGATAGATTGACATCCATCAAACGATCAACCAGGTGCAGCCATTGTTCCCACTTATTAGCAGTGAGTGTTCACCTAAAAGTAATATTCAAAGGTTGTGTCAAAGCATGAGCTACCAAAACTTGTTTTCGATCAGCTATATTATACATCAGAGGATATTGATCAGCCATAGAAGTATCTCCTAGCCATATATCCTCCCAGAACCTTGTGTTCATACCATTGCCAATCATGCAATCACAAACAAACCTCTACTGAAGAAGTTATCTTTCACTTTCATCAATCCTTTCCAAAAAGGAGAATCGAAAGATTTTGCTGTCACTTGAGACAAAGTTTTAGAGTGTAGGTATTTATTTTGTAACAATTCTTGCCATACCCCTTGTTCATTTATTAGTTTGAAAAGTTATTTACTCAGTAGGCACTTATTCTTTAAATCTAGCACTTCAATTCCTTGTCCCCCTTGATCTCTAGGTCTGCAAATAATATTTCATTTTGTTAGTCGATATTTTTTCTTGTGCTCATCACTCTGTCAGAAGAATCTTGATCTATAAAAAGTCTAATCTTTTCCTTACCCACTTTGGAATCTCGAGGAAAGACAACATGAATATAGGTAAGTTAGTCAGAACAGAATTTATTAGAATTAATGTATCACCATAGGACAAAAGTTTACCAATCCAGCTACTCAGCTTTCTCTCAAAACGGTCCTCGACTAGTTTCCACTCTCCATTTTTCAATTTACGGATGTATCTTGATATGTTAAAAGTATACATCCATTTTTAGACAAATTTAAGTCATCTAATTTAGAATGGAGTGAGTATGAATTAGATGCGGGGCCACATAACTCCTTTCCTTTGAGGACAGACGTCACATCTCCGTTGCCCCGGTACCATTATGCGAGCCGGCCCAACGGCAATTGTGTCTGCAAGACAAAAGAACAATGGTCACCGTAGATCTAACACAAAGGTCACTGGATAGATGATGTTAGCTAAATTGAATTGTAACTTCAATCTCTTCCAGGAGCAAACCTCTAGTATCTGCCAATAAATTTCGTTTTGTTGTTTCTGCATCAAGAACTGAGTGCGCTCATGGAACCATCAAGAGTAGAGAGGCTTTTCAGGAACAAATAGCGTGGACATCTGGGGTAACGACTGGAGGACATGAATTTTCTGTGACCCCATCTGTTTGAGGAAGCCCCGACGTGTACGGTTGAGTTTCGCTCGCCCCCGTCCCCAAAAGTCCAAAACCCTCTTTCAAAAAAAAAAGTCCAAAACTCTAGCTTGTGCAGTTCAAAAGATATATGGCCGCGCCGGAATCAGAGGTCGAGAGTCATCAGGAGAAGACGAAGATGCCGTTGTCTCGAAAGGAGCTCGCCAAGTGCAAGCAGAAGTACACGGAATTCTGGGTTTCCCTCGCCTGCTCGACCATATCCTTCTGCATGACCGTCGGGCTCTTGCTCGCCGCCTTTCACCTCCGCGGCAAGAACCCCACCATGGTTCGAGCGTTTCTGGACACAGCGCACATGTGGATTCTTATCTTCGTACTGAATACGCCTCGTCATATATGGGTGTTCGGCTTTTCCGTCCCCGAGAAGCCCAAGCAGATGGAGCTAGCCGCTCCTCTTCCGTCAAGGTGAAGGATATATGCATGTGTCTAGCTGCGATCTGTTGATGGTGCTGTCTCAAAGATCTGTCGACACTAGCATCCGACTTATTTTGCGTGTTTTAATGTTCTTTCGAGACATACTCTAATCCTCTCTTAATGCCACCAACTAGCTTTTAGTTCTCACTGCTTTGTGCTTGATGTGCTCGGCGATAAATTCTACAGTACTACTTTTGGTGCTTGATGTGCTTTTAGTTCTCACTGCTTCCTGCTATCTCTTGCGAATGATCCAGTTGCCTAGTATACACTCTGTTCATCCTCGGAGTTGGTCAGCAATGTTTTCCTCAATCTAGCCTGAAGAACCTAGGTCACAACAACTTAAGTATGCAGTGTTGCATACAACAGCAGTGCCCAAGTTCTGCATTGTGTTCCAGAAATTTCAATGAGAAACTATTTACTGAAACAAAATCTTAGCTACGCTAGTACTCGTCCCTGGCCCGTCATGTCCACTTGTCTCAAAGAACTTTGCATTGTATTGTAACTACGTAGATTGGACATCCGGCTGGATTTCACAATTGAAATCGTGGTGTGGTCTGCATTTCCCTGTTGCCCTCTGCTGGTCAGACTGTGTTCTGTCATTTTCATGCGGTAATTTTGTGTGCTTATTTACCCATCAATGCATGTTTACATCGATGGCTCTCTGCTGGGGGTAGTGATTATTTATACTCTATAGTTGTGGCATGAGTTCTTGCCATGTTAAAGCCTTTTTCTTGGTGTAGCCATGGTGATCTCAATTTTACATTGCATGAAATCAACAACAGCCTCATCTACTAGAGTTCAGGACTCATGCAGTTCTGCACTTCTGCATACCCTGGTATATGCAGCAGCAACGGCCAAGGTCGGCAAACATAGCTTCAGTGTCGTCATGTGTGTGTTGCAGAAATTCCCAAGACAAACTATTTAATGAAACAAACTTAGCAAAGCTAATACTCGTCTCCACTTGTCCTGAAGTACTTTACGGTACAACTACCTAGATTGGACATCCGGCTAAACAGCAATCACAAATCAAATCGTGCACGGTTACTGAATTTTCCTGTTACCCTTTGCTCTGCTGGTGAGACTCTTTGTCGTCTGCCATTTTCATGCTGGAATCTTGTGCGCATATTTCCCATAATTTGTACAATTCAAAAAGGTTAAAAAGTCTTATATTTTGATTTTCTTATACTAAGGGAGTAGATCACAGAAAACCTTTTATCGACGTGAAGATCACATGCATAGTACCTAGATTGGAGTACAAGGCATCGATCATATATTCTCAAAAAGAAAAGGGTGGTAATCGATCACTCAAAAGATGCACAATTCGATCGACAAGTCATCTAGCCCAATGCAGGAATATGGAAATTTTGTATATAGACGGTGAGCACGTGTTCAATTCGTCAAAATTAGTTAGGCATGCAGGAGCTAGCAGACCTTTCCAGACAGTATATTCGCGACTTCTCCGTGTGATCATCCGACGCACGTAAGTAATTCCATGCAGCATGAATATGGATACGCATTGCACGCGGCATGCACGTACGCACGCATTCGATCGATCGTCGGCTGTAACCTGTTATATATGTATACACAGAGGAGCCAGCTCACTGAGGGAAAGCTCCATTCATATGCTAGCTTATCGACCGATGCACCTGATTAACTTCACAATGATCGATGTCTTGATGGGTTGTGGGCTTGTGGCTTATCGGGCACAAAAGTATAAAGACACATAAAATATACTGATCACAAGCATTGGTTGCAGATAATAACTTACTACCCCAAATGTAAGAGGTCCTGGAAGTTCAAATCAAACTCCCAAAACATTTCATATGTAGGAACAGAGGTAGCAAAAGCAACATTTTTAACACCGCCGAAGCATTTTTCTTTTCCGCAGATAAATTTGTACCAAATTTCGGCTAGGGATAGACTTGCACGTGCATATATAAGAGCAAAAAAATAAATAAATATCTAAGAGCAAATATCAAAGAACCGGAACTAGGACAATAACGATAATCGGGAAATATTTACTAGAAAACCACTACTTCTAGGGTAAGTTGTTTCAGACAACCCAAATCTCATGATTTAATCAATTTGACACAATCCCAACATCCTAAGCGCACCAGTTAGGTGTCAAGTAGCAGAGGAGGTGTTAAAACGGACTTAAACCGTAGCGTCTGGAAGCTTTCATAATTATTGTAAAATTTCAGCCTAAATTTGTTTAAACTTTCAAGTTTTAAAAAAATCTAAGAATATCTAGTACTTAAATACAAGTACAATAACAAGAATTACTACTATAGTTCCAGTGACTATGTCTCTTTGCACCTTACTTGTGGGGCTAAGTTGTCGGAAACAGTGCAAACTTACTAAATCTTGAGTGTTTGATTCTTTGAAACAACTTATCAGAAAGTTGTGGTGTTTACATAAATTTTCATTTGGTTGTGGTTTTGTGAAACCGTAGTCTTAATGATTGTGGTTTTCTGATATTTGCGATGTATCTAACGAACTTACATCCAAGTCAGTGTGCAATCACGTAAACATTATGTAGCTAGGAAGTTACGATATCCAATTTTTTATCTTTTATAGACGCAGCATATGCTTGAGAGCTTGTGAGTTACTATTGGGGAAAAGGTAACAAAGCAAAAGGTAAATTCCATTCTCCCGTACACCAAATATATACTTGACAATGAGAGAGAGTATCAATTTTGTTCTCGATAAAGGCGACATTGGCTAGATCGACCGGCCAGAAATTCCCTTTCACGAAAAAAAATGGCCGCAAAAGAGGAACATGGATAGCTCAAATTCTTATTGTTTAAGTAAAGTATAAAACCATGGCGGGTGAATCCTATTCCCCTGAGAATTAGGCTAGCTAGCTCTCGTTTTGTTTTCCTTTCGGGTAAAAGGTGGTTAGGATTCCTCGCACAACATCATGTTCTTCCTTTTCGGTTTTCCATATGGGAATACTCAAGCCATATATTATCCAACAATATTTGTATATTGATCTCCCCAATTGGCGATTAACGGACGCCATCAACAAATGATGTCATTTTGAGGTGTCAGGGCAGCTCGCCGACACGTGGTGATTTCGTGACCTAATGGTGACCGATCACTTATCTACGTTGTATATCCGTAGAGAGCATACTAATTAGCTAGCTAAAAATTGTTTAGTTGTGCATATGCATCAAATGCATGAATGCATGCATGCATGCATCTTTTTGTCCCTCTCTTTCTTTCTTTCTTTCTCTCTTTCTTTCTTTCTTCTAGCTAATATATTCCGGGTAGCTTATCAAGCACCTTTATGCATTTAGCTAGGCACATATATTCTCCGGCGCGCACTTAAGTTTCCCATCTCTGCATTTAGCTACAGCATCTTCCTGACCTAAGAGCATCTCCAAGAGCTTACCTATATTTGCTCTCAATACCTAAAAACTGCTTTTTTAGGTATTGGGAGCAAAAAACTTGCTCCAAGAGCTTACCTAAAAGTGGTCCCCAGCAGAAATTTTTTAGGTTCTTACCTAAATTCTAGCTCAGAATTGGCAAATATAGCAATCCAAAGCTGAATACCTATATGGATTGGTATAACTGCCACGTAGGATAAAATAGTGGCGGGAAGGCCCAACTGCCGCGCGCAGAAGTTTCAGCCGCCCAGCTCCGGCGACCTCCCGTCGCGCCGCCGCCGTACCGTCGCCGGCGCGCCGCCAATCGCTAAGCCCCACCGTCCTCGACCCCGCCGCCCTTCTCTCGGCCGAAATCGCCCCGAATCGAGCCCGCCGGAGAAATCCGCACCTCCCCGACCTCCTGTCGCGCCGCCGCTATTTCAAGCCGCCGGCGACCGCAACCCGGCTCTAGCGACCTCCCGCATCGAGCTCCTGACCTCCTGCGGCCGGGGCGAGGTCGAGGCTGGCCAGGGTGGGGCGGCCGGGGGCTGGGCTGCGGCAGAGGAGAGGCGAGGTCGAGGCGGCGGGGCTGGGCGAGGTAGAGGCTTGCCGGGGAGGACCGGGAGGGGCGAGGTAGAGGCGGGCCGGGGAGGGGCGAGGTCGGAGGCGGCGGGGCAGGGCGTCGGGCCTGGACAGATGCGTGGAAGAAGAAGAGGAAGAGAGAGGGGAAAAGAAAAGAAAATAAATCTGTCCCACTTACATGTGGGACCCACGTGAAGATGCTAATTTAGGTATCCACATATAGGTAAGCTTGAAAAGTAGAATTTTTTTGGCTTACCTATACCTTCTCTCTCCTATACCTAAAACCAGTTTGGCTACCCATATTTTAGGTAAGCTCTTGGAGATGCTCTAACCTTACCGCGACGTGCGGTAACCCACGGAAGACCATCTCTTCTCTCATGCATGCACGCGGCCTTCGGGCCCCTGTTCAAAAACTAACAGAAAAACTATTGATAGAAGTATATAGCATAGTAGCATCCCAGACGCATCTATGTCATGTGGCTGTCCCCCATATACATGTCCCCTCTACCCCACGCCATGGACAGTGTGTATCAAAAGCTTCATCATATCCATATCATCCATGTTGGAAATAATCCAACCTTGCCAAGCCGAGTATGAGGTGGAGACACGTGCAGTCTCCATAGTGCCAAGTTTGAGTCGGTTAGCTTGTTTGGAAAGTGTGAGTTAGCTTGGTAAGTTGGTAAGTGTATGCGTTAGCAGGTTAATAACTAGTAGTGCTAGTACCGGTATAGGAAAGTGCATGTCCGTGTGCTATTACGTGTTGGTATACGACTAGGTTTTGATCCTAGCTAGTCAGGTGCGTCCGTGTATATATACATGGACAAGGTCGTGTAAGTTGTAACCGAGATATTGAGATAAATAAAGAAAAACAAAGGGCACGATACGAGCCCTTGGCGATAAGATTTTGAGTGTGTCGTGTTCGTGATAGTTTGATGTGATTGATCTGTGGGCGAAATCCAACAATTGGTATCAGAGCGAGGTCAAGGATTTGAAGCGCTTGCCCTGGGGAGGCGACCCGTAATAGCGCCTCGGGGCGGGTGATCGTCGTTCGGCGGAGCGACACGGAGGAGACGGCGAGGAGTTGCCGTTAACAAAGTGGTGGAGGTGGATGATCCTTGGTGAGAGCGGTGGTGCCGAGGCGCGGTATTGGTAAATCTCGTCAAGATCTCCTGGGGAGTTTGAAGGAGGTTGTCAAGGTGTGGTGCATGAGTTTTTGCAAAGATGCATCCAAGAGCTTGTGGTTATGAGTTTTTCTGCGACAGTTGTGTTACTGGTGGAGAAATTTGTGCAAGAGGGAGTGATCGGAAAAAGGAAATTGAGTCCTTGCGTTTCCGTTCGTGGAGAAGTTCCGGCGAGTTCGTATGCGGAAGTTGTGTTGCCCGTATATGGCGAGTTGTGTTGTCGCTGGACCCGTGGAATTGCCTCGAGATCGTGCGTTCGATCTTGGGCAAAGGTAACAAGTTCCGGCGAATTCATGTACGGAAAGATGTGTTGCGCGTACATGAAGAGTTGTGTTGCCGTCGGACGTGAAGTGTTGTTCGGTAAGATGCGTCACCGACAACAAGGATAAGGTGTGAAGTTGTGTCCTAGTGCTGGTATGCGGGAGTTCGTTGCAGCGGAAGCGCGTCATGGTCGAGGCACTCCAGTGAGCTGTCTCCAAGGGACGAAGACGTGAGACTTTACGGTCGAGGTACTCCAGTGAGCTGTATCTCCAAGGGGCGAAGACGTGAGACGTCACGGTTGAGGTGTTCCAATGAAGGTGTATCTCCAAGGAGTGAAGACGTGCGCGGAGACAAGATGGCGGGTGGCTATCTCCGTGTCTCAACGAGAAGCCGAAGATCAACGTGAAGATGGATGCGAACCGGTTAAGATGTGTTCCTGCATGAGCCTATGTGTTTAGTCTACATGCGGCACGCTAAGATGCGGCAGCGTGGGCTGGTAATCCGGAGAACGCGTTGAATTGAGTCGTCGAGCTGTGAAGCTGCAGCGAATCAAGATCATGAAAAGCACGAGGAGACGACAAGTTTGGATTAGGGGAGAATGTTGGAAATAAGCCAACCTTGCCAAGCCGAGTATGAGGTGGAGACACGTGCAGTCTCCATAGTGCCAAGTTTGAGTCGGTTAGCTTGTTTGGAAAGTGTGAGTTAGCTTGGTAAGTTGGTAAGTGTATGCGTTAGCAGGTTAATAACTAGTAGTGCTAGTACCGGTATAGGAAAGTGCATGTCCGTGTGCTATTACGTGTTGGTATACGACTAGGTTTTGATCCTAGCTAGTCAGGTGCGTCCGTGTATATATACATGGACAAGGTCGTGTAAGTTGTAACCGAGATATTGAGATAAATAAAGAAAAACAAAGGGCACGATACGAGCCCTTGGCGATAAGATTTTGAGTGTGTCGTGTTCGTGATAGTTTGATGTGATTGATCTGTGGGCGAAATCCAACAATCCACCTCTATATATACCCCCATCGATCTCGCTCTCTCTTGCTCAATCCATCCATCTCACTGCAAGCAACTTCGCATCGTCTCGCTCTCCCTCTCTATATGCACTTCCATCTCACACTAAAATAACAAGACCGGAGGGGGGACTCCACCCCGGCTTTGTCATTAAGGTAGAAGTGAGGACTCGAACCCGAGACCTGGCCCTTATGCGCATATGCACGGCTACCACTAGTCCACGGAAGAGTTCTCCTTCCATCTCACACTAGCCGCTAGCTTCCTTTCATCTCATTTCTTACCCTCGATAGATATCCTCCAAGGAGCTGAGAGAGGTAGATCAATTGGATCAACATGTCTGGTGTGTGGGTGTTCAAGAACGGGGTCGTGCGCCTGGTGGAGAACCCTGGGAGCGAGCGCACGTCGACGGTGCGGCGGAAGGCGCTGATGCACACGCCGAGCGGGCAGGTGGTGTCGTCGTACGCGACGCTGGAGGCGAAGCTTACGGCGCTGGGGTGGGAGCGATACTACGAGGACCCGGCGCTGTACCAGTTCCACAAGCGGGGGTGCCTCGACCTCATCTCCCTCCCCAGGGACTTCAACCACTTCTCCTCCGTCCACATGTACGACGTCGTCATCAAGAACAGGGAATCCTTCCGCGTCGTCGACACCTAATTATCTATCTATCTATCCTTGGCGTCTCGCCGGATGATCAGCTAGCTCTTATCCGATTGGTTTCATTTGGGCATGCGTGCATGGTTGTTGGTGATCAGGGTGTTCTTTACTTAATTGGTTGTGCTTTATTTGGTTGGCAAGTGTTGTAAGTAGTTGTTCTAGTCTTGAGTGAGGGAGTGCAGATACCTATATATGTGCCTAGATTTTCGTTGTGGTGTGTGTAACATATGTGTGGGCGCTTGGGAGTGTGTAAGATCTATATATGTTCTCTGGTGTAAACTAGTGTTCGTGTGAATGTGTGATGGGTATAGGCTATATATGGGTAAGGCGGCGACGGCAGTTTGGTGGCAAGTGTGAAGAAGGCCGGCAAAGAGGAATCAAGATGGCGGCTGTGCGGGCTTGCGGCGTGCAGGTGGAAGATCCGGCCATCTCCGGTGAGGTGGGGTGGTGCAGACCCCGGATCTGGAGCAGATTGAGCTTGGGGAGGCCCCCCCGGCCGATTCTGCTGCTTCGTCTTCAGATCCAGCTCCACGGAGCTGGTGGATACTGCGGTCCTTCAACGCCTTCGGGCTAGGAGCTCCTCTGCTCCTTTGGTGCGTGCTCCTGGCGTCCGGGTTCTTCGGCGTCTTCGACGGTGGAGAGATCGAGCGCCTGGTGACCTCGTGGTTGTTGTTCGGTTGAGCCAGCCTTGCTGTTCTTGCTTCTTCTTTGTTTTTTTCTTTGCTTGTATTTGGATCTGTACTCTGATTTCATCTGCTTAATACAAGTATGTGAATTATCAAAAAAAAAAAAGTTCATTCGCATGTTTCTCCACATTTGCATGATGCATGTGAGACCGTGTGTTGAACATCCTGCGTGCATTGTGAATGTTCAGCAGTTTTGTATCCTGCAACGGACATGTATGATAACAATTACTCTGCTTCCTTCAAACGACAGTAACGAAGTTATGTATTGGCTATTCGATCTGATTGTAGGCTGTGGAAATAATGACAAACTAATAGTTTTATTAGGAAAACATAAGCGAACTAGACGTGGCTCAGTGACTAGGTTCGATCTTTGTGGTAAAATCCGCGAAAAGAAAATGTCCTAGACTTTGCACGGTTACTCGCACTTTTCTACGTTTATTCTAGTCTCTCTTGTGATGCTTGTGGTTGACTTGGTGAATCTAAAGATTTGTCGGCTCAGTCTTTCGAAGGTATGTCTCTTGTAGAGGAGTAGGGCATGGTTGTGTGCATTTATGGCCTTATGGGATGAGCATATGTCAGGGATGTGAGGGTCTGATTATGTATTGTGCTTGAGAAATATGAAGTGTAATCAATGAGTCTTCCTTAGGACCTCTTATTTGATATCTCTGTCATGTTTCTACGGTTGTTTTCAGATAAGTATAAGATTGCGTCACGTAAGAAGAAAACGTTTGAAGACCTTGAAGATTTTCTCATTTCTTCCACACTTTATTTTGTAATCCCTCTAATGTATATATACCATGTGTACTTTTCTCTGCTATAAATATGTCAGTGAAAAATATTCTTTAAATGGTTAGCACCAACGATTGTACGTCGAGTACATCAGGTGTTACTGAAAGTGCATGTTGCTGTTGGTAATTAATGATAATCCTTATGGACTAATGTTAACATTGAGATATTTCTATAGATCTTGTCCATGAGAAAAGATTGTAATTCATGTGTTGAACTCTTGAAGATGAAGTGCAAGTTCAATATGATCTATCTTGAAATATATCATTTGATTGAAGCTTGCAAAGAAGACATGAAGACGGAGCTTAGCGAGGCTCTCCCATAATGGAGTATGGGGGAGCATTTGGAGAAGTCTTCATCAAGCATGTGCTAGGAAGCACAATCAAGAAAGGTGTTCCAACTTGAGAGAGTCAAGATTGTCATCATCGAGCTCAAGTGGAATGCGCAAGGCAAATGTATGATCTTGATAGGATTTCTATTTTACCGGTCTCATGGTGTTAGTGGGAGACCGGGTTATAGGATAGACGGCGTACTATCAAGAGGGGCTCTTAAGTGAGTAACTTGATCGCATCTTTGTGGAGAGCTCAAACATTTGCATACTTGGCATTTCATCTTTCTTGGTTCTTATTTGGCTTTTATCCATGTGAGGACTTAGAGCCTGTGTTCATCTCCATACCAAGCTCTAATGCATCAAAAACGTATTTCATATGTATATCTTATTGCGTTTTTGATGTTCGAGATTTTACCGGTTTGTCTTTTCTAAGAGAGGTCAAACTCTCTACTTGTGGTTTTCTCCTCACATGATGGACTATGATGTGTATATGCATAATCTTGTAGAGCTTGTGAGTATCTTCTAACAAGCCCAAGATCATAGAAAATGGAGTTCGGATAAGAAACATATTGCGGTTTTGGTTTGGAGGTTTTATCGGTTGTTCTTTTATCGAGAGGTCTAACCTTTCCCCATTTGGTTTTATCCTCCATTGTTAGACTATGATGTTTCTCTGCATGATCTTGTAAAGCTCTTTGTTGTGATTCCAACGAGCCCAAAAACATCAAAAACGGAGTCCGGATGATCAAGATATGATCGTTTTCGTGTCAGATTCTGGGAGGCCAGCCAGGCCGGCCCTAGAGCCGGCCGGCTCTGGTGGGTGGCCGGCCCCTAGGCCACTGGACCCGGCCTCACAGTTTTTGGGCATAACGGTTGTTTTTGGGAACGTAGCAGCAGGACATTGGCATTGGAAGTTCTGCTCGAGTGGGAGTTGTATGAAGAGGATTGAGATAACACATTATATATGAGAGGAGAGTTGTAACTCACCGTAATCACTCGACGCCGGCGATTTGGCCATGATGGCTGCCATTAGAGGGCTGCACGAACTGAAAATTTAATCGACCTTCACTGGTGGAGGGCATGAAGAGCAATCACGAGCGACGCATCAGGGAAATTAAGAAGGCCGGCGAGGTTCGAATCGGAGATCGCTGAGGCGCGGGATGGCAGGCGGACGGGTCGCGTGCGGCCGGGCCACTGCTCGCACTCGCGGTCGGTCGATCGATCGCTCGCGTGCGGCTTGGCAGTGGATCGATCCATCTGCTGGCTCTTCCTCGACATTGACTAATTTTTTTTCCGTTGTAACGCTGTTGAGTTCTGGCTCAAGTAGATGGGCTTTAGTGGGATTCGGGCCCAATCAACCAGAGGGGCCAAATTTGACGTAGCGTCCCCTAGGGACAAAGAGCATCCGACGGCCAGGAACATTCAGAATGCGTGATCTGACGGTCACAGTGTGATGGCGTGAGAGAGCTCATGTTTGTCTCAGTTTTAATGTCCCTAATAGTAGAACATTTGACGACCTAAACTAGGGCAAGGCAAAGAAGCAGATTGTTTTGCCAATCGTTCTAGAGCTTTTGAATTACTTGAGTGTGTTTTTTGTTGGTAGAACTTTCTGGCCACAGATGTAATGGCAATGTCGCCCGGCCGCCATTGGTGATGAGTAGGTTTCTTGTGACTCTGAGAAAAAAAACTTTGACTGGTGCCCTCGATCGATCGATTAGTCGATAGGTTTTTTTTTTGAACAAGGGGAGGGATCCCTAAGGATCCCGACTGCATTAATCGGTGGGATTACAGCTTATATCAAGGACCACAAAGTAAAAAATTACAACCAAGCCCTTGGCTTTAACGAAAAGGACCCTAGTCAAAGTGGTAAGAACGCCGTCAGGCTCTTCGCCACCGAACGAGAAGAATAGCTCGACAC
Source organism: Poa pratensis (assembly GCA_947311845.1). Classification (NCBI taxonomy): domain Eukaryota; kingdom Viridiplantae; phylum Streptophyta; class Magnoliopsida; order Poales; family Poaceae; genus Poa; species Poa pratensis. Next base: position 28,478,980 of record CAMZMU010000035.1, on the reverse strand, counting down.
AGCAGCCGTTGGTGCCATCGCCGGGGACGAAACCACTTGGAAACAACACGACGTGGGGCGCTGCCGTGGAACTGGAAAGGGGCCTCCAAAACGGCGCGCCGGCATGGAGGTTGAGAACGCCATGGCGCAAGCAGCACCATAGCTCAGAGTGGCCCCATCGGCCAAACATAACGACGGCGCAAACTCGCCGCCATTGATGAACTCCGAACAGAGCAGCCATATGAATTCCCCAAGAAGCCACAGATTCGAGACCCAGTCTTCTTCCCCGTTGCCTCCACGCCATAGAAGACTAGGAACCTCTGATCCAGTAGCTCCTACACAGAACGAACGATTATGAAAACAGCAGCGGTTGATACCTGACGCCGCGCAACTCCTCCATGGAGCTCCATCAAGCGGCACGCTCTCCCACTCCAGTGGCGCGTCCGCCCCACCGCTGGGATAGCTACTGCGCTCCAATAACCACGCGCCTCTCTTCTTTCCCCCCTCGCCACCGAAGCCGGCCAGGAGAAGAGGAGCGACCCACCGAGATTGAAAGCCAGGGCGCTTATTAAAGGAGGGCGCCAACGATTCACCTCTGCCTTTCCTCCACCTTGGAAGCTCGCCGAAGTGCAGATCGACGATGAGCTCGACGCCGTGCTCATAGACAGCATGAAGCCATTCACCACGAAGGACAACACTAGGAAAACATCAAACCCTAAACTACAAGCTACTCTACTGCTGTACAAGGTTTTTTTTCACTTAAAAACATAGGTTGACGGGTCGGACGGCTTGCACCACGTACGTAGTTACGTACGTATTCCCATCAACCGCGCGCGCGCGAGCGTCACACCAAACAAATGAACGAATAATTCAACGCGCTGATGCGGCGCATGTACCTACGTAAGCATTCTCTGCCTGCCGATCGATCGACCGACCGACCGGACGTCACGCGGATCGACCGCGACGTGCGCGCGCACGTCCAGTAACAACAACCATTGCGTGCATTGCATTGAGCTAGTTAGTCCGTGTGCCGGTGTAAGGGCACCTCGAACGGGCTGGCGCAAACGGACCAGCCCAGTCCGATTTTATCCCAACGAACAAAAGAGGGGCTCCAACGGCCTGGCGCATCTGGGATGGTGTCCGCCCGGACACAAGTTTCCGACCCAAATGCGGCCCAACTTTGGGGCGGCTTTGGGGCGGGACGGACAGCGACTCGGTCTTCCTCTTTGTCCTCCTTGTCCGCGTCGGGCCCAAGGGCCAGCCACACATCCCCTCCCACCTCCCCATCTCCTTTGGCCCCGCGACCGCCGCCGCCGCCCTAGAGCTGCCCTTCGGCGACCGAGCTATCCTCGGCCCTTCGGTGTGCTCCAATCTCGTTTTGCCATTGTGCGGCATCCTGCTAGAACATGGAGTAAGGAGCTGATGTGGGAGGTCATGACAGCTTGTGTAATCATGCACAACATGATAGTGGAGGATGAGCGGGATGACGCGAGGCTGTTCGATCAATGATGGGAATTTCAGGGTGAGTTGATTCAGCCGATCCCAGAGGCAGCATCGTTCCAGCAGTATATTCATGTGCTTGACGAGATGCAGAACAAGGAAACACACATCTAGCTCCAGAAAGATATGGTGGAGCATGTGTGGGCTCACTTCGGAAACCATCCAGCTCCAGCTCCAGATCCAGCTCCAGAATAATTTCATTGAATTAACTATTTATTTCAGTCCATGAACTTTTTATTGTAAAAAATATGATACTATTTGATATCGAACTATGTTTGTGTGCTATTGATTTATTTGTGATTTGTAAAAATTGGGCTCACTCGGGGGCCAATTTGCGCCAGGCCGCTGGGGTCACCTCCACCCCAAACGGACATATGACCAAAATTTGTCTATTGTCCGCTCCCAAAGAGACAAAACCGGACCAATTTCAGTATCCGTTTGCTCCACCCGTTGGAGGTGCCCTAACCGCTCCGATTTCTTAATTGTTTCCGTTCAATCATTCATCAGCGTACGGATACCAAAGATCGAGCTATCGGAATTTATTTCTCACCGCCGCATTTACGATCTACTTTCAGGCCTTTATGATGTGCCAATTGGCAATGATTAAGATGGACCATGAAGTACTTTTCATTTATTTATTTTTTAGATTAGAACCATAAAGTACTGGTACGTCCTAATCCTGGACATGCAATAAGTTTCAAACAAAATTCAACCCTATCGATCGGTTGATTGATCGCTAGCCAAGCTAGAACAGTACGTGCAACATAAAGTTGAAAAAGGGGGGGTGTGCCATCTTCAAAATATAAGTTTTCAATTATTTACTAGTTCATACATCTTATACACAAAAATTATAGCTAGCTGCATAATTATTTTGTACTCTCTCCGTTTACAAAAGGATGTCTCAACTTTGGCCTAACCTGATTGCAGTGGTGCAATGTTTCCTTTCGAAGGAGGCCGGCAAACGTCCATGTTCTGTTTTCGCCAAAAGAGAGATCGATTCACACGAAGAATTGACGTGACTCCATGGGCTAGATAGCTAGCGCGAGGCTCTTGTCGTGACCCAAGAGAGAGCATGGAGATTGGAGAATCTTTCTTCTATTCTTCCAGGCGCCTGATCCAGCCAATCTACACTCTACAGGCTCGTGATCCAATGTGCACGCACTGCAACGACCGAACCCAACCATCCAAGTTACGTTACCGACGAGAGGAGAAAAAGTTGGAGAAAATTGTACCTACTTCTGGTGTTGAATTCGCACAAAACGTAGAATTAAAACAACATTGTTTTTTTATAGAGCAACCGCGTATTTCATCGAAAATCAAGTTATAATAAGAAACACATATGTCAACTAAATGACAACAGACCGGGATAAAATGATTATCCTGAATTTGCATATGAAATTCAAAGAGATCGAGAAATACAAAATGATACTTAGGGTTTCCTAAACCCAACATAGCGAGCGGCCAAATCCGACTTCGTCTAGATGAACGCCAGATGAGAGGTCGAGCCTCCACCATCGCAAGATTCGAGAAAGCATCATCGCCAATGAGGCTTTGTGAGTCCATGAACTGGCTTGCTGCATGCAGCAAGGCACCTGTCGTTGTGGCACGTCGATCGGGCAGCGTCCTCGTGTTGTCTTGGACTAAGATTTGCCGCCTCTCGTGGAAGAAGTCGGAGAGCAACGACAGAACCACCACCTCTGAACCAACATCCTTACTCCAGACGAACCACCTCGGCGGGCACCAGTGTTGTCGCGAATAACCACGAACGCCAACAACACACCAAGAAATTGGTCTCGCCAGATCTGAAGAACGGCGAAAAGACCAAGCTGCCGATCTCAAGGACCAAACAGCACAAGTTGTCAATCAACTCTGAGGCGGCGTCTGAAGGACACGTCGGTGTAAGAGTAGAGTTGAGGCAGATTATTTGCCCGGACGCCCCCAACGGCGCTCCACAACAGACAGATCTAAACCCTAACTTCTAGACCAGAACGAAAGCATTTTATTTTGTATTTGTGCAATTTTGGTACCAAGCATTTGTGTTATATGCAATTTTCCATAAAAAATATCGAACCGGTGACGTGGTCGAGCCAAACTGCCGATGTACACGCGCGCGGCGCCGGCGACCATCTTTTTGATCGGTCTCGGTAACGCCACAACCAACGGTCGCTGTAACGCCACAGTACCACACCGACGCGCCATCCCTCCCCCCTTCCTCTTCCTCCTTTTCTAATTCTCACCTACTGCCGTGCCGTCGCGCCATCGCCATGGCCATATAACCCACCACCCCACCCCACTCTCCCTCAGACGCCCTGCAGCTCCACTGTTGTTTCCTCCAGTACGTACGTACCATCCACACACCTAGCTCCTACTACCTTCTGGCAATGGCGAAGCTGCTACCAGCCCTCCTCCTGGCCTTCGCCGTCGCCACGGCGCTCACCACGACGCTCGCGAACGGCGCCGCCGAGCTGTCCGGCCTGGGCGGCGCGGCGTCCGTCGTTATGCGGCGTGGCGGGAGGACGTGCCGGGGCACGGTGGGCGACTGCATGGAGTACTTCGGCGTCGACGCCGAGGGCGGGGACGAGGTGGCGGCCATGGCCGGCAAGCGGCGGGTGCTGCAGAGCGGCGGCGGGTACATCGGCTACGACGCGCTGCGGCGAGACAGCGTGCCGTGCTCGCAGCGCGGGGCGTCCTACTACAACTGCCAGGCCGGCGGCGAGTCCAACCCTTACTCCCGCGGGTGCAGCGCCATCACCCAGTGCAGGGGCTAAGCTTAAACCCATTACCGGTGCATCTTTCTTACTTACCGCACTGCACGTATGCCTAATCGTTCAGTACGTCTACTGTAATTACGACAAGAAGATCGATGCTTGATCAATCCAGAGTGGCCAATACTCACTAGAAGCATGTTAATTCACTGTGTGATTTCTGTCTATTTGGGTGAACAAAGTAAGGTCCAGATTTCTGTAACCGGTGTCTCGCCTGCATTTTGGTGTCTCTAACTTCAGTTCTGCCCAGTAGATTCGTACAAAACATTCATGTTTTATCTTGTTTAAACTGCGCTGGCTAAACCGTCGCCATGGTGACAGGTGAGTTGACTGTTCCGATCCTGTGGCGAAGAAATATTTCAATATTTCATTTACTGAATGATCCGTGGCAGAGAAATTACCCGTGAGCCTGACAATTCCCGGATGCTTGTCAGAAAAGAAACATCGATGTCCCTCGGGTTGAGCAGTCTTTTCTGAACATATTTCTTTTCTCCTTTTTGTTCCCCAATTGTTTCTTGTTGGGAATTCTTCAATCACTGCTTTGAATTATTGGTTTCTCTTCACGAAAAAGCCTTCATCTTTGGTCCTAAGAGGAAAATGACTCGTCTCCTACTGTAAAAGATCGATGCAAACGGGGTCGATGGGAGTGGAGCGCGGCTACTTAATATTTGTACTTTAAAACTATTCATTTGTTAGCACCAACCGACCGCGGTTGGGATGTCATATTTCATCCTATGTGTAGTCAATGTAGCTAGGAACTTTGCAAGACAGAGAAAGCATAGCAACACATCCTATATCCTATATAACTAAATAGTTCATACCCACTAACTATTTCTCTCAACATGCAAATATGCCACTTCACCAAGCATCTCTAAGCAATCCTAGCATGCCACGTCATGAGCTCTCCCACATCAGCATGCCATGCATGTTTTGACGTTTCAACTCTTAGTTCAGCTTTTTATTTGCCCGTTGGGATTCCAACAGAACTGACCATCTACTTCGCTTCTCCTTCTTCATTATTGCACGCACTGCATGTTTCTTCAAGCTCTCTCTCGGTTGATAACTGAAGGCATGAAATCTGCAATCAATTGAACTTCCGTTAACACAATGAAATAGCCAATCCACTTGCCCTTTCTTCTTTATTAAATTTTCCGCGGGTATGCTCTCATTCAACAAGAATCGTCCAGTCGCCGACTCCCACGTTCAATCCCGTAACCAGCAGCACATGGTCATCCCTTCACATCCTGCTGCATACTCTGCAAACGTCGCCCCCTCTGAACCATCATCGCCATCCACAGGTGAGTGGACGGGAGGTGAGCGACAAGCGAGTGTATAGAACGTAGACTGCCGCAGATGTTCCTCTCTTTCACTTTTTCGTGGTAAGGCTTACCTTCGATTGATTGCTTCAGAAAATTTGCCTGATTTGTCATGTGCCGAATAGAATGCAGATTCGTCACATCCGTCTGGTCATCTCCTACATCAGTTTATTTCCGGCTGTGTAAATACTGGCCAGTTGATTGATGTGGCCTTTTCATTGCCTATTTCATGCATCTTTCAGTTTCTACATAGGTAAGTTGCACCTGCCCACAAAATTATTTCTTGCAGATTGTGGTCTGACCTTGATTTTGTTGCTCTCAATTTTACAAAGATACTGCATTGTATTCAGGTTTCAAGTGATATCCCTGACGTACATCTCTACATCACTACAAGAATGGTGCTCCGTGCCGACGGCCAAACTCTACGCCGAGAGCTTTTTGTCGGGGCCGTCGGCGTAGACTACGGCGAGTCCAGCCATTTGTTAGTACACTAAAAGGTATAGTTCAGTCTACATGTCTCCTTTGTCGTTGTTTCATGCTTTGAAATCTTCGACACAAACGGTTTATTTGTTCAAATGAACTAAAATAACTAAACTGCAAGAAAAAAGAATAAGATGAATTTTTATGAGCCAATGTACATAAAGCATTCAGTATAGCATGTTTTACTTCATTATGTTTTTATACTTTATCATATGTTTTACACTGAACTCGTCATGTAGCAGATGCCATTTTATTCAGTTGTATTTTTCTCACAGCTAATATTTTCATTGTGTCGTGTGCAAACTCCTATGCACAATGTATTTTTCTCTTTACCAACTGGTTTGTTATGTATTTGCATATTTGAAGATGCTCATATCGTCGTACTACACATGCCCGCTGCAACGCGCGGGGTATCATCTAGTCCTAATTAATCACTAAACACTCTTGTTTACTTTAGGGAGGAAGGTTTTAAAGATAAACTTTCAAAAAGTTCCCTTGTTGTGGAATCTATATAGAAGCACACGGTCAATTAATGTTTCCATTGCTAAAGTCGGACGGCCACGATCCTTTGCGGATCAGGAGCAACAACCCTCTTTTTCTTTGGAATCGTGAATCGTATGGATATTTTTGCTCTCACGATGGAGTTCAACTGTACAAGGCAACAACGTTCTCTCTGACCTCTAACCACAAGGTGTTCCGGCACTTAGCCCAGTCAGCATGTGGTTTTTTTAGGAAGAAAATAATGTTGAGCAATACAAACCTACACCAGGGTTGTAAATGGTAGGAGACAATTTTCACAGTGGATTCAATCCGTTTGAAACAATCTAGGTTCGATTTGACGGAATCCGACGGATAAACATATCCAATTAAAAACTTAACATTCGGATTTGATATAGGATATGTGGTATGTCAAATAATATCTAGTTATAGATTATTTGATATTTTAAAACAGATAGTCTAACTTTTGACTGAAATGTCTAAGCTAATATAGCATAATTAGTAGTTAGTGGGTTACGGGTTTGTCCGTCAAAACAACAACGCAATTACATAGTCAGTGTAGTCAACTGCTGGGCAATTGTATAGGTGGATGACATCCTAGCCCTGTTGTTTGTGTTATTGCATCCATATGGACTTATTTTGTTCACATGGTCCTCTTATATTTTTTTATTCTCATGTTACAATTATTTATTGTACCTGTATTTTGTTAAACTTGTTTCATACATTACATTTGGTTGAATGGTTTGTCGATCTATTGATGCACGTAAATATCTGGCTAATAATGTTTCTGACCCGATTCTGCTTAGTTTCGTTTTGAATTTGCGGGCCAATATGTCCGCATTTGAATCCACGATCGATCATTATCCTATCCATTTTGAATCTGATAAAGAATATGATAAAAGTTGTGATCCAATCACATGGCTATGGAGCTGAAGAGCATGGTGAATTTTGAAGAAGTGATGGCATGAACCTATAACTTCGTGGGTCAATGCATTCAAAATATTAACTACGCAAATTATTATTTCTTTCAAATATCTTGATAAGGAGAAGTATTTTGGAAATAAAACAACTCACACCAAAACCTAGATACATAATAGACACAAATTTACAAGTGTGTCATTGCAAAGTTAATCATGGAAAATTTAGATAAATAAAGACAAACATTTCTCCACGCTAACTTGGTTGTTTAGACCATTTTTACTTGTCTCTTAGCTGAATATGCGTAGCACTCTTGATACGAGTGAGCAAAAATGTGCTGCCATATATATAGAGCTGCTAGTATTAAACTTGCAACGCTGCTATTGATACGTCTCCAACGTATCCATAGTTTCTGATGTTCCATGCTTATATTATATCAATTGCTACATGTTTTATTTACACTTTATATCATTTTTATGCATTATCTGGGACTAACCAATTAACAAGATGCCACAGTGCCAGTTCCTGTTTTCAGCTGTTTTTGTATTTCAGAAACGTTGTTCTGGAAATATTCTCGGAATTGTACGAAACAAAAACCCACGGTCTTATTTTCCTGTCACGTACACGGAGTCCGAAGGAGACACGAAGGGGACCGAGAAGGCGGCCACACCACGTGGCGGCGCGACCCCACCTCCCGGCGCGCCGCGACATGGTGTGGGCCCGTCGGGTCTCCACCGACGTCGCCCCTTCGCCTATAAACTCATCTATTCGGGAAACCCTAGATACCCGAGCCATTATCCACGAAAAGTTCCAGAGCCGTCGCCGCCGTCAACCCTAACTCGGGAGGGTTCTGAAACTCTTCCTGGCACCCTGCCGGAGAGGGGAATCATCACCGGAGGGCTCTACATCGCCATGCCTGCCTCCGGAGTGATGTGTGAGTAGTTCATCCTTGGACTATGGGTCCATAGCAGTAGCTAGATGGTTGTCTTCTCCTCTTGTGCCATCATGTTTAGATCTTGCGAGCTTCCTATCATGATCAAGATCATCTTATTATAATGCTACATGTTGTGTTTGCCGGGATCCGATGAATATTGATACTATGTCAAGTTGATTATTGAATTATCATGTCTATGTTATATATGATTTTGCATGATCTCCGTTGCTTGTTGTTGGCCAAGTTGATGCTTGTGACTCCAAGAGGGAGTATTTATGCTAGATAGTGGGTTCAGTCTCCATTTAATCTGGGGGAGTGACAGCAACCTCTAAGGTTGTGGATGTGCTGTTGCCACTAGGGGTAAAACAACGATGCTTTGTCTAAGGATAATTGTGTTGTTTACATTATGCACTTTACTTAATGCAATAGTTTGTTGCTTGCAACTCAATACTGGAAGGGGTGTGGATGCTAACCTGAAAAGGTGGACTATTTAGGCACAAATGCATGCTGGATAGTGGTGCCTGGTTGACGGGAGAGTATTTGAGGATGATGATGATGGTGATGATGAGTACTTCCCCGGCAACGGCGCCAGAAAATAGCTTGATGGCTACGTGTTGGTGAACCACAAGAGGAAGGTTATGATGTAGACAGCAGAAGTTTTCCCTTGAGAAATCTACCCAAGGCTATCAATCCGGTAGGATTTGATGATCTATCGGAAGGTTGTTGATGTTGACTCCCCCTGGCGCTAGCGAGCTTGCACCAACGTGGAATCTGCACAGACACAAACCAGAACTTTGCCCAACACGAAACAGAGAGATTGTCAATCTCTCCGGTCTTGCAGAAACAAAGAGTTAAACGTATGGTGTGGAAAACAGCAGGAAAAACAGCAAGTAACATGAAACAGATGATTGCAGCAGGTTGTGTAAACAGTATGAGGAAATTGGACCAGGGTCCACAGTTCACTAGTGGTGTCTCTCTCAGAACAGATAACTAGCATGTTGGGTAAACAAATTACAGCTGGGTAATTGACAAATAGAGAGGGCATAACAATGCAATACATGCCAAAATGTCTACTATGAAATCTAGTTGGGCATTACAACAAAGTACATAGACCGTTATTCCAATAACATCTATGCCTAAATAATCCACCTTCAAGGCAGCATCCGCATCCTATTCAGTATTAAGTTGCTAACAACAGATTATTGCATGAAGTAAAGTGTGTAATGTAATCAATACAAGTGCCCTTGGACACTGCACCAATGTTTTATCCCTAGTAGCAACAGCACATCTACCATCTTAGACCTTTCTGTCACTGATCCAGATATCTAGAGACTGAACCCACTATCGAGCATAAATACCCCCTCTTGGAGTCACAAGCATCTACTTGGCCAAAGCATCTACTAGCAACGGAGAGCATGCAAGATCAAGAGCACATAGATAAACAACTTGAATAAACATGGTATCAATATTCATCGGATCCCAGCAAACACAACATCTAGCATTACAATAAGATGATCTTGATCATGTTAGGCAGCTCACAAGATCTAAACATGGAGGCACAAGGTAGAGAGACAACCATCTAGCTACTGCTATGGACCCGTAGTCCAGGGGTGGACTACTCACGCATCACTCCGGAGGCAGACATGGTAATGTAGAGTCCTCCGGTGATGATCTCCCCTCCGGCAGGGTGCCGGGAAGAGCTTCAGAACTCCTCCGATCTGAGATTGACGATGACGGCCGCGACGGAACTTTTCGTGGAATATGATCGACCGTAATAGGGTTTTCGCGTCGTGGAGAATATATAGGCGAAGAGGCGGCGTCGGTGGCCGAGGGGGGCCACCACGCCATAGGAGGGTGCGGGCCCACCCTGGGCCGCGCCCTATTGTGGCATGGTCCCCTGGTGGGTCTGCTCCGACTCCCCTTTGGACTCCGTGATCTCCTCGTGATATTATTGATGATGTCTTTTGTTTTGTCCAATTCCGAGAATATTTCCTTAATAGATTTTCTGAAACCAAAAACAGCAGAAAACAGGGAACTGGCACTGTGACATCTTGTTAATAGGTTAGTCTCAGAAAATACATAAAAATGATATGAAGTGTAACCAAAACATGTAGCAATTGATATAATAACAGCATGGAACATCAAAAATTATAGATACGTTTGAGACGTATCAGATAGCGGTATGTGTACCATGTTGTAATGCCCAAGTAAATCTCATAGTAGACACCATAACTTGTACATGCATTATTATGCACTTTTCAATATTGTCAATTGCCCAGCTGTAATTTGTTTACCCAGCATGTTAGTTATCTTTATGGAGAGACACCACTAGTGAACTGTGGAACCTGGTCCATTATTTTACATCTGATAATACAACCTACCGCAATCATTGTTTTCTTTCATTCTCTGCAAACAAACATCATTTTCCACACTATACGTCTAATCATTTGTTTTCAGCAAGCCGGTGAGATTGACAACCTCACTGTTAAGTTGGGGCATAGTATTTTGATTGTGTTGTGTGCAGGTTCCAAGTCAACCGCCAGGACCTCCCCTTCGACGCAGACTTTTTCTGGCACCATTGTCAGGAAGAGGAAGCACTCCCTCCAACAACACTATTTCTGGCGCCGTTGACACCTTTAGAAGTGTCTTCATCTCCTACTGGTTCGATAACCTCGGTTTCATACCGAGGGAAAACTTGCTGCTGCACTCATCATACCTTCCTCTTGGAGTTCCCAACGAACGTGTGACTTTCACGTCACCGAGCACTTTTTCTGGCGCCGTTGCCGGGGAAATCGGAGGAACTTCTGGAAGTCTTGCACTACGCGACAAGACGCCACTTTTTCTGGCGCCGTTGCCGGGGAGATCAAGCCTTCTGCAAGGGGAGTCTCTCACTTCCAATCTAGTTACTTTGTTATCGTCTTGCTTAGTTTATTTTTATTTTGTCTTATTTGCTTCTCTTTATCAAAAAGACAAAAAAAATAGTTACTTGCATCTAGTTTATTTTCAGTTCATTATCATGTCTAGTTCTATTCCTGTTACTATGTCATCTGAGGAATTGATCTTCACTTTCAAACAAGGGAGTGAGGAGAGTTTTAAAGAAGCTTGGTCTAGAATATCTGATTCTTATGGTAAAACTGAGTCTAAAATGACTTTAGGCCTACTTCTTAGTAGCTTCTATTTCGGGCTTGTTCTTTGTTATAGATATGCTTTGGATGTTGTAGTGGGAGGAGATTTCCTTCACTGTGATGGGGATCAAGCTTTTAATGCCATAAAAAGTTGGTTGCATCCTCTAGCTCAGCTAATAAATTTGATTCGGCCCTGGTTAGCATTCATGATAGATTAAACACTCTTGAGACAAATATATCTTGTTTAAAAGAAGGTTATAACCGATTCGTGAATATTATGATTATGTTCCAATAAATTTTGAACTTCAATGTGGGTCCCAACGGTAAAGTTTGCTATTTGTGGTGAAACTTTTCATGCCCGTTGTGATATTATGTCTGAATTTTGTCTTATGCCTAAAGATATTTATGAATCTTTGAATCTTTGGGGACTTTCTGAAGGTAGAGAAGGGATAACTCTTACTGATAACACCGTTATACTACCCATTGGGGTAGCTTAAGTAGGAAGAACGGTATCCACTGATTATCTCGTTATTGAATGTGTAGGAATAGAACAAATTACACTTGGAAGATCCCTGCTGAAACTCTTGGGAGCAACAATAGATGTGGGAAAAGGCACTCTGAATTTCGCTTCCTCGCCAGGGTGCGGTCATGTATTCCCTAAACCAAAGAGTAAGACTAAGGTAAGAGAGGTGGATGTAAGGCTCTTGGTAATAATGTTGATGTTTCTTCACTTGAAACACTTGATTTTCACTTTCTGCGCCTAGCTGAAAGGCGTTAAAGAAAAGCGCTTATGGGAGACAACCCATGTTTTTATTTCTGTATTTTTCTTTTATTTGAGTCTTGGAGCTTGCTTACTTCTGTAACAACTCCTTTGTATCTTTATTTTATTGCATTGTTGTGCCAAGTAAAGTCTCTAATAGAAAGTTGATGCTAGATTTGGATTTCTGCGCAGAGACAGATTTTTGCTGTCCACCGTTTTGAGCTATAGCACTCCAGAAAAATTGAAAAATTCTGAAAAATTCACGCGTGATCCTCAGATATGTACGCAACTTTCATTAGTTTTGAGTTTTCTGATCTGAGCAACTTAAGTGCCTCGAAAAAATTCGTCTTTACGGACTGTTCTGTTTTGACAGATTCTGCCTTTTATTTTGCATTCTCTCTTTTACTATGTTTGAGTGGATTTCTTTGCTCCACAAAACATCAGTGGCTGTAGCTAATGTCCAGAAGTATTGGAGATGATTGTGTCCTTACAGAACATGTGAATTTTTGATTATGCACTAACCCTCTAATGAGAATTACTTTGAGTTTGGTGTGAAGGAAGTTTTCAAGGATCAAGAGAGGAGATGATATATATGATCAAGAAGAGTGAAAAGCCTAAGCTTGGGGATGCCCCCGTGGGTCACCCAAGCATATTTCAAGAAGACTCAAGCGTCTAAGCTTGGGGATGCCCAAGGCATCCCCTTCTTCATCAACAACTTATCAGGTCATCTCTAGTGAAACTATATTTTAATTCTTTCACATCTTATGTGCTTTACTTGGAGCGTCTGTGTGCTTTTATTTTTGCTTTGTTTTTTCATTTTCTGAATAAATTGGATCCTAGCATTCTTGTGTGGGAGAGAGACACGCTCCGCTTTTTCATGTGAATACTGTATTCTTCACTTATATTTGTTGAGTATTCTTGACTAGCTACTGCAATGCTTTTAGCTCCTGTTTTTCATGCATCTCTTGTTCAGAGCTGTTAGTTCTTGTAGAGAATACTCTCTTGTTTCATTGTTGTATTATTTGGAGAGTTTTGTGTTGAAATAAGTTGATTGGTGTTTGGTTGGAAACAGAAAATGCTACATGTGGTAGATGGTATATTGAAAAGACATACTCATTCTTGTAGATCATTGTCTTGGATAATTTGATGCTTTGCAATTGTTTTGAGCTCTCAAGTAGATCATGTTTAAGCTCTTGCATCATGTAGTTAAAACCTATTAGTGGAGAACTACCGTAGAGCTTGTTGAAATTTGGTTTGCATGTTTGGTATCTCTAAGGTCTAGATATTTTCTGGTAAAAGTGTTTGAGTAACAAGGAAGACAGTGTAGAGTCTTATAATGCTTGCAATATGTTTTTATGTAAGTCTTGCTGTACCGGTTGATATCCTGTGTTTGCTTCAAACAACCTTGCTAGCCTAAACTCTGTACTGAGAGGGAATGCTTCTCGTGCATCCAAACCTTGAGCCAAAACCCATGCCATTTGTGTCCACCATAACTACCTATTATGTGGTATTTCCTGCCATTCCAAGTAAATACTTCATGTGCTACCTTTAAACTATTCAAAACTTTATTACTCCTTATTTGTGTCAATGTTTTATAGCTCATGAGGAAGTTATGTGGAGTTTTCTCTATCAACCTTGTCATTTACTCATGACAGACTTTCACCAATGGACTAGTGGCATATACATCCGCTTATCCAATAACTTTGCAAAAAGAGCTGGCAAATGGGGTGCCCAGTCCCAATTAATTACAACTATAACTGCTTAATTCTCTTCACATGTTTTGCCATGATTTATCAGAAGCAAATTTCAAAGTGTTAAACATTATCAAATAGGCACTCCTCCATGGTATGTGATTGTTGGAAGGCACCCGAGGATTCGGTTAGCCATGGCTTGTGTAAGCAAAGGTTGGGAGGAGTGTCATACCAATTTATAAATATGCATGTGTAAACAAAAGAGAAGAGGGATGATCTACCCTTGGGTAGAAATAACGTCCTTCATGGGAGCCGCTCTTGAAAGTCTGGGTGACAAGGGGGATAGAGTGCCCACTGCCATTCGTTGACAACAACAAACACCTCTCAAAAACTTACTTTATGCTCTCTATATGATTTCAAAAACTTAAAAAGCTCTAGCACATGATTTAATCCCTGCTTCCCTCTGCGAAGGGCCTTTCTTTTACTTTATGTTGAGTCAGTTTACCTACTTCTTTCTATCTCAGAAGCAAACACTTGTGTCAACTTTGTGTGCAACAATTCTTATATGCTTACTTATTGCACTTGTTATATTACTTTGTGTTGACAATTATCCATGAGATATACATGTTGAAAGTTGAAAGCAATTGCTGAAACTTAAATCTTCCTATGTGTTGCTTCAATGCCTTTTACTTAGAATCTATTGCTTTATGAGTTAACTCTTATGCAAAACTTTTTGATGCTTGTCTTGAAAGTACTATTCATGAAAAGTTTTTGCTTATATGATTCAGTTGTTTACTCTTTATCTATTTGTTAGCAAACTATAGACCATTGCCTTGAGTCACTTCATTCATGACATGAGCCTTGCAATATTATTTGATCAAGATTGTGTGAAAGCATGTCTCCTCAGAAATTATTTTGTTGTTATCGTTTTACCTACTCGAGGACGAGTAGAACTAAGCTTGGGGATGCTTGATACGTCTCCAACGTATCCATAATTTCTGATGTTCCATGCTTATATTATACCAATTGCTACATGTTTTATTACACTTTATATCATTTTTATGCATTTTCTGGGACTAACCTATTAACAAGATGCCACAGTGCCAGTTCCTGTTTTCTGCTGTTTTTGTATTTCAGAAAAGTTGTTCTGGAAATATTCTCGGAATTGGACGAAACAAAAGCCAGGTCCTATTTTTCTGTCACGTACACGGAGTCCGAAGGAGACACGAAGGGGACCGAGGAGGCGCCACACCACGTGGCGCGCGGCCCCACCTCCCGCGCGCCACGACATGGTGTGGGCCCCTCGGGTCTCCACCGACGTCGCCCCTTCGCCTATAAATTCATCTATTCGGGAAACCCTAGATACCCGAGCCATTATCCACGAAAAGTTCCAGAGCCGCCGCCGCCGTCAACCCTAACTCGGGAGGGTTCTGAAGCTCTTCCCGGCACCCTGCCGGAGAGGGGAATCATCACCGGAGGGCTCTACATCGCCATGCCTGCCTCCGGAGTGATGTGTGAGTAGTTCATCCTTGGACTATGGTCCATAGCAGTAGCTAGATGGTTGTCTTCTCCTCTTGTGCCATCATGTTTAGATCTTGTGAGCTGCCTATCATGATCAAGATCATCTTATTGTAATGCTACATGTTGTGTTTGCTGGGATCCGATGAATATTGATACTATGTCAAGTTGATTATTGAATTATCATGTCTATGTTATTTATGATCTTGCATGCTCTCCGTTGCTTGTTGATACTCTGGCCAAGTTGATGCTTGTGACTCCAAGAGGGAGTATTTATGCTAGATAGTGGTTCAGTCTCCATTTAATCTGGGGGAGTGACAACAACCTCTAAGGTTGTGGATGTGCTGTTGCACTAGGGGTAAAACAACGATGCTTTGTCTAAGGATAATTGTGTTGCTTACATTATGCACTTTACTTAATGCAATAGTTGTTGCTTGCAACTAATACTGAAAGGGGTGCGGATGCTAACCTGAAGGTGGACTATTTAGGCACAGATGCATACTGGATAGCGGTCTGTGTACCATGTTGTAATGCCCAAGTAAATCTCATAGTAGACACCATAACTTGTACATGCATTATTATGCACTTTCAATATTGTCAATTGCCCAACTGTAATTTGTTTACCCATCATGTTAGTTATCTTTATGGAGAGACACCACTAGTGAACTGTGGACCCTGGTCCATTCTTTTACATCTGATAATACAACCTACTGCAATCATTGTTTTCTTTCATTCTCTGCAAACAAATATCATTTTCCACACTATACGTCTAATCCTTTGTTTTCAGCAAGCCGGTGAGATTGACAACCTCGCTGTTAAGTTGGGGCAAAGTATTTTGGTTGTGTTGTGTGCAGGTTCCAAGTCAACCGCCAGAACCTCCCCTTCGACGCAGACTTTTTCTGGCACCTTTATCAGGAAGAGGAAGCACTCCCTCCAACAACACTATTTCTGGCGCCGTTGACACCTTCAGAAGTGTCTTCATCTCCTACTGGTTCGATAACCTCGGTTTCATACTGAGGGAAAACTTGCTGCTGTACTCATCATACATTCCTCTTGGGGTTCCCAACGAACGTGTGTCTTTCACGTCATCAGCTATTCATGGCTACTTGGACACGGTGGCGAAGATGGCTGACTATGACGTGAATATGATTTGTCCTAGCGTCGCCACTGCTTTGACGTCATCAAACAAGCTTATCAGCCCTATCCGATGATCTAGATGGCTTCCCATCCATGATCCAACAGATGTGAACTTATTCGTCGGGAGTGGCCTGTGCCGGCGGGTCATCAAGCAAAATTACAACTTAGAGTAATTTGATGATTATGTTCTTCAACCTTTGTGCTTAACATGTTGCTGATTTGTCGTAGCTTCAAGGAACCTTTGTCCAAACGGGCAACACGTGCTATTGATAGGGTGCTTCCACTTACAAAATATATTGTCTCAGCGAAACGTTCGATTTAGGGTCACCTGCCTAACTATTCAATTATAGGTTGGTTCTTCGTGTCAAAATATTCGGTGAAAGGTACTGATTTTCTTAGAGAAAGACGGGGACGACTGAATGAACCACTATGGCCACCATTCGTTTTTTTCTTCTAAATTAGAGCTTTTAGAGTTTTGTGATTAGCACAGGCCTTTTTGACGATTTTCGATAGAACCCGATTTTTTTTTTGAGAAACACAATACAAGGCAGACGCTCACATACACGCGTATACACTCACCCCTATGAACGCACACACGCACACCCTACCCCTGTGAGCACCTCCGAAAGACTGAGCCGGCGGTTGGATCTTGAGATTGACGAAGTCACCACGGGCGCCTCGCTGTCGACGGGAACGTCGCCTCCCACTGAAAGAATATTCCGCCTAAATGAGAAACACCAACGTCAAATCTGGTATTTGAACTCTGGTGGGATAGGGGTACAACCACCCTTCTAACCATCTTGCCACGGTCAAGTTCTCGATAGAACCCGATTTATAACAAGGAAGAAAAGGCGTGCAAAGAAAACATGGAGAAAAGGAATCGTATGGTAAATAACCCCTTCGGCTAGACAAAGAAGTTAAACGAGCCGTTGTCGATAAAAAAAAAGAGTTAAACAAGCCCCGTTCGGTCCTGCCTCCGCCTGCTAGGGTTCGCGTCGCGAGTAGTGTGCCTCGTCTCACCTCCCCTCTCACCGACACGAACCCGGCGGCAACTAGGGTTTTGCTCCCGCGACCTGCTCCCGGAGCCGCAGCCTTCCACCCGCGCCGGCGGCGATCCAAGCTCCCGATCCGGGCCCTTTTTTCATCTCCGGATCTCGCCCAAGATGGTGCGTCTCTCCTCCTCCCCTCCCTCCCCCCTCTCGATCCCCAAAGCTGGAGATGCGGCCGTGTCTAATTCGAAGTTTCTCTTCTTGCGCAGCTTCCCCTGTCTCTCCTCAAGACCGCCCAGGGGCATCCCATGGTAAGATCACAGCGTCTCGATTCGCCTTCGTTCTTGGTTCAGCTCTTCGCTGTAGGTTCTAATCAGGTCGGGGTTCTTTTGTGCTGGTTTAGCTCGTGGAGCTCAAGAACGGCGAGACGTACAATGGGCACTTGGTGAACTGCGACACGTGGATGAACATCCACCTCCGGGAGGTTATTTGCACCTCAAAGGTAAATCCTGCGCTCCCCGTCTCCCATCCTCTTATTGATTTTTATTGAGCACAAGATCAGTTAAGGGTATTTTTTGGTTAACGCGAAACCGGGAGGCACCCTTTATTTCTGAAAGGAATTATGGAAGGAACTGCCAGTTTGATGTGGAGAATGTTGGGTGTTCTTTGGGATTCCGTCCTTTTTGTTTTGTCTTACTAGAGTAGATAGTGAAATGATGTTTCTTATGTTTGATGGCTGGCTTTGCAGGATGGTGATAAATTTTGGAGGATGCCGGAGTGTTATATCCGTGGGAACACGATCAAGTATCTTCGGGTTCCTGATGAGGTATGGATTCGGGATGCAATGTCTCTTTGTTGTGTCTGTGGAATGTAATTTGTTTGTATACACAGAAGATATCTTTAAGTCTATTTTACGTCTCTAATATATCTTGTACCGCAGTTCCTAGGATGAAAGTAGATGGTAAGCAGGCTAAAAGACAAAAGAACGAGTAACATTCAGTGCAGACTGCAGAGTGCAAAAAGCATGATCAATAGAAAAATAGCCTTAAAAGATATATTCTCCGTATACATGGAAATGTGAACTTATTACAACAAACTCACTACAATTAGAATGATGAAATTGCTCCATAAACTTGGCAAGAACATAGGGAACATAGATGACCTTAAGTCTTCATGAGATGGTGCTATTTTTTGAAGCTGTATTACATTGCTAATGTTGATTGCACCTTTATCATATGGATGTATATGAGCCAACGCCTAATTAACTGTACACCAGTGTTATGAATTTTGATTACTAGCATTTGTGACATTTTCCTTTTCTTAGCTTAGTCCTTTGGAGATTAGGCCATGGTACTCCTATTCCATAGTAAGGCCATGCCCTGAACTACAGAGCCGTAGCTTTTTTCTTGCTGATGCAGACCTCACCATTCAGCTATTTGTCTTACCATGGTGCCTTCTGCTGTATAGAACAAACCTTTGAACCATTACCTTGGCTTCAGGCATAGTAACTGATGATTCTTCTAAAAATTGAGGGTAGGTTGGATCCTTATGGAGCCTAGCCGGTAGAGTTGCCACTGACCTACTGTATCATCAAGCTTCTTTAAGCCATGTACACATATCCCTTACGCGGGCGTTTCCAAAGTCAAATTCCCAACCATGGGCAAGTGTCTGGCGCTAGTGGCAGAATTTTGTTTGTGCTTTGCAAGTGTCGTACTTTTTTTATGTGTCCATGCTAAAAACACGGCAAGGGTTGTCCTGGTAACTGCCAAAACAACAAGGATTTCCTTCTTAGAACCTCCACTTTAACGCCCACGCTGTGGATGGCCTTAGAATGCCCAATATCAGTTGCTTAAGCAGCAAAAGTTGAAATTAATTGTTGGTTCGCAAGTCAGTTGACTCGGTACTGTATGCAATTGCACAATATGATTTGTTTGAGTATCGTTAGCTGCTATTCTTGGTGATGGAAAATAAGACAACGATGTTTAATGGTATACTTCTTCAGTGAAATGTACCTGTTTGTTGTTTCTCAGTGTGGGTCAGGCATTCTACTAAGTAGACTTGGTATTCATCATAAGCAGACCTGCTATTTTAGTAAGTACTTAATTATATTTTGGTCATGTCGGTTATGCAAGTGGAATTCTGTGACCTAGACTAAAGAAAGATCCATGACTAATTTTGTAGAAGTTTTTTTTTTTTTTTTAGAGATGATGAACTAGGTTGAGTGTTGTGCTCTAGTTGAAAGCCCACAAGGTCTAAATATTTAGCCAAACAGTGGAGAAGTTGATATTGGCGTTGTGCGTAATAGCATGACGAGCTGTAGGCTGCGCACTGTAATCTTGACGCCGGGCTCTAGCTTGTGGATTGTAATCACGACACCAAGCTCTAGCCTGTGTACTATAATCTCAGACAGAAACTTCTTTACAGAAATAATCCAACAAACTAGCTATGGAATGGAGTTAGGACCAGCCAGTGACCTGCAAGGGTGCTAAGAATTTGTTTGGCCTTAAACTACTGAAATATTGCCCAAGTAAATCTCTTATTATGGCCCTTTGTTTCAAAGTAGGCTGTATTATGTTACAATTCAGTAGTACTAAAGCTATCAACATTGAAGTTAACCATTCTATTCTGATTGCGTGAGCTTATGCCTCACAGGTGATTGACAAGGTTCAAGAGGAAACTTCCAAGAGTAGATCAGGTATGCATCTAAAGGCTAAAGCTGATGGAATCAACAGTAGATAGTCCCTTTGAACACACATATATGTTTACACGTTTTTATTTTATTAAACTGAGTAAGATATTTAATACATCTATATTGTATTGGCTCTGTTGTTTGTGAGCTGCTCATTAATCTGTTTCGTAATATGGGCAAATTTGACATCGTGTGGTCTCCGAGTGGCAATTTGATTCCTGCCGTATCTCATGTGTCCAGTGTAAAAGTTGAAAGCATCTGTATGAAGCCTAATAATGTCATTTTCCTGTAGTAATGTTAGCATTGTTTTATGTAAATATTGCCTACATAAATCTCGAAACACAATTTCTGACATTGTGAAAAGAGACTAGTTTTTCTTACCTTTGTAGATTTAAATGTTAGAAACATAGTGTTGGTAGCATCTTCATAATTAACCATGATGAATGCAATGGATGTATTTTCAGTACTGTGGATCAATTTTATGTCGAATCCTGTGGCATTAACTAGAAAGTGCATAGCACTGGCTTCATTTCTAGTTACTGCACTACCACATGTTGGTAGGAATGCAGAGCACACGTACACTAATTTTCTTATCCTTAACCTTAACCTTAACAAAGCCTTTTGTCCCAAACAAGTTGGGGTAGGCTAGATATGAAACCCTTTCACGAGGACTTCCCAGGAGGTCACCCATCCTGGTACTACTCTCGCCCAAATGGGTTTCATACCCATAGGACTGGCTAGTTTTTACGTTGGCTCGCCAAGCCTATCACAACCCTTAGATATGAAACCTTTCACGAGGACTTCCCAGGAGGTCACCCACCCTAGTACTACTCTCGCCCAAATGGGTTTCATATCCATGGGACTGGCTAGTTTTTACGTTGGCTCGCCAAGTCTATCACAACCCTTAGATATGAAACCTTTCACGAGGACTTCCCAGGAGGTCACCCACCCTAGTACTACTCTCGTGGGTTTCATATCCATGGGACTGGCTAGTTTTTACGTTCACTAATTTTCTTATACTATTATAAAATAAATACCTGTATCATGCTATTGTAACTGCAGATAGGAAGCCACCAGGTGTAGGCCGCGGAAGAGGAAGAGGAGATATAGGCACTAAACCTGGAGGCAGAGGCATGGGGCGTGGCCAAGATGATGGCAAAGGTGGTGGCCGCGGAAGGGGTGGAATTGGAAGCAAAGGTGGGAACAAGGGTATGCTCTGTACTTGCGGTGAGACCTCAATTGCATGTACTACCTGACAACATACTAACATGTTCTACTTAATGGCAGGGCGTGGTCGTGGGTGAGACAATCCTCAGATTGCGAGATTGCCGCTTTTTATGGCCTGTAGTTGTGTTGCATAGATTGCTTAGGACATGAAAGACTGCGGAGCTTTGCTGGGTTTTGTGGTATGATAAACGGTTTGTGAGGTCCGAAGTTTCCGTGGAAGTGTCAGCTGTCGACTTGTATCTGTTCTTCCAAATGATTTACTTGATACCTGGGCTGGGGTATGTGTATTCTGCGTCAACATGCTCATTTGCAAGGTTCCAGCTCTGTTTGTTTGTCACTTGTTTGAGAATCTTTCTGTGCTGGTGCAGATTTATTAGTCGATGTGTGGCTCATTTGCAAGGTTCCAGCTCTGTTTTGTTTGTCATTTGTTTGAGAATCTTTCTGTGCTCATACGAGCACAAACCTAGCTTTTTTTTTGCATCCGTATAGTGGAATTGTTAGAAACAAGTCAATTAGGGGAAGCTAAATTATTTCAAAGGTGGCTAGAAAGTATAGGACCCAGAGACAGTGTTTAACCTGTCGCGATCGAAGGTCCTGCTAAATTATTTCATCAGCTGCTCTAAGATCGAAACATTTTGACTCAGGTTTACTATTTCGGGATCACATGATCTGCAGTGGGATATTTTTGTGCTAAAAGATAATAGCCTCTACATGCAGAACTTGGTAGAAGCAAGGCACCGGTGAATATTGTAGGGCCTTGCCCACTTGATAAGGTCGAGTACTGTAGCAGATGTACTGCGAGTGCTCCTGCAGCATATGTAAATGTTGTTTGTTGCACTGTCCCGTGGATGGTTTTTGTCGTTCGTTCGTTCATCTGACCATTGATTGTTGATCCGACGGATAGAAATGGTTGGTGCCTTGCACTTTAAGGCACTGGATCTCAATCCAAGCGTGGAAACTGCTGAATTATCTTTAGAGATTGCGGCAAAAAACAATCCAAGCGTGGAAACTGCTGAATTATCTTTAGAGATTGCGGCTTTGGCTATTTCTTGTGCGAGAATGACCAGGAAAGGTGCCTCCGTTTCAAGTTGTAAGACCAAATTTCTTTTAGAACTGCCCACAACTATGCATGCGTGGGGATCCATCGGTTTCAAAAGAGTGACTTAAATTCTGTGTAAACACCACACATAGGTACATGCACAGCTAGTGATCCACAATACTGACAGTGTTGCGCAGTCAGTCTAAACACCAGACATCCACAGTTAGTGATCAGAAATTCTCTCTGTGCGCCTAGATTCTTTTCTCCCCTTGAGAAAATCTGCGTACCAAATTGCAGAGCTCCTCGGATACCTCTTCAGATCCTTGTCGGCAAAATCCACGTAATATAGCCCATATGTGTCCCCGAGACTGAGTAGTTCATATAAATCCATCAGCGACCACACAAAGTAGCCTCTAGTATTCGAACCATTCCTGTGGGAGGGAGAAAAAGAAGTTACTTCAGGCTACTGTAATTTCAACCAGTTTACCCTTCAGTTTGCATACAAGTTCCCCACTGTATAATCTTCTAAAAGCACATATTTATATTCTTTTTTATGGAAACAAATATGGTGCCAAACTATGATTACACCGAGATCAGATCATCCCCAATGCATCTATGTTATACAATGGATCTGTCTAAGTCTCAAGCGCCTGAGATTCAGAAAAGTGCAACTCGTTTCAGGAAGTGCAACTCGATGCTTCATGCTGTAAGGTATTAGTTTTATGATTGGAATACAGAGAAACTAATCCAGTTAGAGATGCACTATTGTTGTATATCCTCTTAATGTTTTGAACTTTATAACAGTTAACAAAACCAACTGTCGAATCATTTAAGAGAAATCTAGAGCAAGACTACTAGGGAGAAAATGGCAATACCTTAGAGCAGTAAGTAGGCTTCTAAGATGCTCACTCAAGAATTCCAACCTAGGGCCATCATCAAATACAACATCTTGATGCATTGGATATCCTAGAGTTGAACCTTTTGTAAGTCATGCTCAATGTGTATCAAAATATATAGGCATTGATACGTATGGATAGAATATTTAGACAAAATAAATACATATTCCTGTAAGGCTGAAGATTATTTTAGTGAAAGAAAGAAACGGTCCCATTGGCTAACGTTGCATCTAAATCATGTATTGGACATCATATAAGTAGGATGCATACAAAATATACAAAAAGTTGGCAGATCAACCGGCTTATTTATTATTAGCGACAGTCGCAAAGTACTTACCATTCTCATGGATATAGATGGCAGGATTGCCATACGACTGCTTCAAATGTTCAAGCACCTCCTGAAGACCATAACCCGGCACATAGAACTGAGTAGCACTATACGTCAGCACTTTGATATTATACATTTATATGCAAGAACAGATTTACTGCAAGTTTCTCTTACCCCAGTGGTAGAATTGCTTGTAACTGCAAGAGAAAATCATGAATTGTATAACGACACTAAAATAATGAATTTATATATGATTAAAGAATCAATATGTATTTAAAGTATACAACTAAATCATGAAATATTACTCCGTGCAACAGAAATTACTTCTGGCAGTAACTATTAATCTATGGAATAAATTGTTTTGTCTTGTCATAAACCTGCACGATTGTCTCACTTAGCTCCTCAAATAATTTCTTGGTACCCTAAACCCAACTCCTTTAAATTGTGGTGTCCATAAACTGGTCCCAACATTGTTAGCTAACGGATATTACCGAAATCGAAGGGATGCTGATATGTCAGTGACTCGTCGCCAGGATTGGGTCTCACCTTTCTCTATCTCATCAACCTTCATCTCTCACATCTCTCAACTCTGCACAGTCTCAATGGCGATGGCCATGATCCTTCAGGTAGACACTGATCTCCCTGTCACCGTTCATTCGCATCACCGCCTTAATTCATACCTCCTCCCCTCTGGTTGCCATATCCATCCACCACCTTTTGGATACTTAGCCCGTGCAGCGAAAGAATGCTAAGAGATCTCAACAGAGCATGAGAACCTCTTACTGGATCAACTTCAAGGGCTAATGAGACCTCAATGTATGCTGAGTTCGATATCAAGATACTGTTTGACCTCAGACCTCATCTTAACACCACACCACATGATCAGTTTCCGATTCTGGCAGCCACTTTGTGAATCTTGTGTTGGCATTGAGCTATGTTTTCCTTATCTTGATATACTAATTGTCCACAAGACCACAATAACAAATATATTTACTTACGAGTAATCACAGATTGGCAATTAGGATCAATAATCATCCTTTACAGAATTGGTGTAAGGTATATCAAATTTAGTATAACGAACCTAGCATATTAATGCTAACATTTGTCCGAAATTTTGTCCTAATGTGAATAAACTCTATAAAAACAACAATGATTGTCACCAGAATACATCAAATACAAAACTCACATATTGGTTTAGCAGACATATCAGCCATAAAATCTCTTTCGTCGCTAGGAGCATGATGTGGATCATCCTTCACATACAATATTGTGTAGTAATTGATACCAAGAAAGTCCATGGAGCTCATTAATTGTTCAGATTGGTCTCGAGAAAATATTGGCAACTTGGAGCCAGTGTTCTCCTTCATTACAAGTGGGTAGTATCCATAATAAAGAGGGCTCAAGAACCTAATATATAAAAATAAAATATTTTAGAGAAAGGACAAAGTGTCTTCACAAGGTGCAATGCTATGCCAGCAGTTAGAATTACCAAATTCATTGTCAAGCTTTGTAAGTTCACCATACATGAAAGATGAAAAGGGAACTACTTCTTGTGGCTAGAAAACAGCACACATGTATGCATCACCACCACTACCAACAGAAACACAGATAGATTTGTTCATGGATACTATGATAATCGTAAATCTTTCATTGAATGCCTTGCAGGATTATACAAACTGTCTCGTGCAAGTGAGCCTACCAAGAACCTTAATATTTAGCTTACTCTCCACGCGGCAATGATAATCAGAGCTAGAAATTTTCTAGTAGTACAACAAATAGAAAAGACTATAACACAAGTCTACACAAACCATGTGCATCATATATTTCATTGTACAAATAGTCAAATACGATGTAAAACTTCAATATTTGCAATCTTGATAGTAATGCAATCATGCATACTGGACAAATACCACTCGATTAGTCAACTAAAATTTAGACATGTTTGCATTCAATACAAATATTAACTATGCAGTAGTATACACAGAGAAACCCTATTTAGCACCCAGGGTGCAGAATAGTTATTTTGCACCCACGGTTTTTTTACGTCATCACATAAAAAAATTATGTTATGTATATACATATTTACGTTCATGTTGACCTATAACAGAAAAAATTGACATAAAATTGCAAAATATATGTGAAAATAATGTAAAACTCATAAAAACAGCATAAAAATGTGCATTTTTGTCATTTTTTTTGTAACGTCGCGTAAATATTTTTTTTATGCCATGTCAATATTTTCTTACGTTCTCTATGACTTATGACGTAATACAAAATTTACGTGATGTCAAAATCAATTACGGTTCAGAAGATACGGGGTGGGTGTAGAATAAGTTATTCTACACCCTGGGTTTCAAATAGCGCGTCATATACAATAATAAAACAGAACACAATTTAACTATACTTTACTGATATATTAAAAAAGAATTCACCTGTCTAACAAGCATCAATGATAAGACAGCTGACATGTCTTTTTTTTAGTTAGACAGTTGCCATACTTGCAGAGCTTTCTTTCTTCTTTCACTGTTATTCTTTGAAGTTAAATAGTGCACAGTGCAAATATACTAAGAACAGTAAAAAGAGAAATGAGCTGAGATAATATCTAATAATTGTAATTTGGTATTAAAGTAGGGTAATATAAATTCTACAAGCCTATTTGAAGCCCTAAAATTCCATGGACACTACGAACATAACGTTCTCTCAATACGTTATCTATCCTAGGCAGAGAGATCCAATTAGTAAAGGTTCAACAAGTTCAAAAGCACTTTCCATCGGCTGTTTGGTAAAAAGTCAAGAGACATTGGAATATTGGATGAAATGTGCAAAATAAATCCAATGGCATCCTCGTTGGGATCATGCGGCAAAGGTTTCTCCTTTGGTGTGTTTGTTTTAGCTTTAGTAGAATCTTCTTCGTTAAGGAAAATGAATCCAACTAGTATGAAATAGATGCTGGCACTGTAAAGGTAAAAAGGCAGAATGATCGACCTACCAGCCTGTGTAAAAGGCTTGCGCTCTTTTGGCTGCAGCTATATCTTCCGTCGAGTTTGTTAGAGGTAAAATGTTGTTTATAAACATGTTCATGCCAATAAGTCCATGTTGCTTTGCCTGCAGCAAAAAGTACATTTTTCATAACAAAATTTTCTTTCATATGAAACATGGTGATTTTAGGCCTTCATAATGGTCCAGACAAGTTGAATTGTAAGAGATGGTAGTACTTTGCATATTTCTCAATGTCGCATCAACTTTGTATTGCAATTTAGGAAAATTAGATAAGCTATACCTAAAGTCCAAGACAGGTGAATGTTACAACACAATTTCAGCATTTAGCACAGAATATCGGCAACAAAGCTATTCAGATTTTTTAGGAGCCGAACAATTATTTAAAATAATAATTTATTCTAATATACAATAATTCAAAAAATACATCACAGTGACTAACACATTGATGATTAGGAATCCAAATGCAGATGTAACTTTCTGCTGTACCAATTTGCTAGGAAAAATATAGTACCTGATACTTTCTCCTGTATAATGACACAGCTGAACTATGAGCCAACAAGCAATTATGAGCCACAATGTATGGCTCGTATATAGAGTTCCCATGGGAACAATTACCAATTCCAAATGGTTTAGAACATCTCCCGGGCGGCCCAATACCAGCGTCATAACCAAGTGAAACTAAAGCATTAGGTTCATTTAGAGTAGTCCAATTGGTAACCCTATCCCCAAATTCCCTAAAGCACACATCTGCATATGCTGTGAAATCATCACTGGAAACAGAAAAAGAGTTAATAAGTGTGCTTATATTCTGCACATTTACGTGTAATAAAAACTACACACATGGAAAAGCAATCTGGTTTTTTTCAAGAAGACCAATGCATATTTTACGTCAATGATTATTGTCTGTAATTTTCATAATTTTGCATAATACACACTCTATAATGAATACATCATACCAACACATTATATTTTCCCAAACGAAGACAAAACATGAAATGCCGGAAAACAGAATACATACATTATTTGAGGGCTTAACCATCCATCGTATTCGTCTTCGAGTATTTGAGGAAGATCATATTGAAAAATTGTTACATGTGGTTGAATTCCTGCAAGATAGTAGACATACTAAGTATGACCATATACAGTGTTCTGCAACGGCATTCTTCATCACAACCTACATTAATCTAACTCAATATCAGAGATACAACATACTTCTCCAGTTTCCATTTATACATTTTTTTACCAATAAACACAGATAAATGCAATTATACAAATCATAACACGATGAGTAGGTTAAACTGGACGTGTTTATTGGGAGTCCAGTTCAACTCAGCCAGGCATTCATGGGTTTACTCCCTGGTCTAAGCTGTGGCCTATCATTTTGCCCGGTAGAAATTCAGGGGTATAGCGCCCTGTTTATTAATAAACCTACTGGCCTAACTTCTTTTACTGCATCCAACATGTACAAAAATGGCATTACTTTGTGAACGGAGGGGTACTAAGCAGTCCCGATGATTACTAGATTTAATGGGAATATAAACATATTTGCATAAAAGATGTACCATGATCTAGAAGTTCATTGATGATATTATTGTAGTATTCTACTCCTTTTGGATTGACTTCTCCTCTGCCATCTATGGACAGGTGAAAGGTAGTCAGAATTATATCTTAAGAACCCAACTAAACAACGAAACTTCGACAAAAGTTTGTCAGCAACATACTAGGAATAAGCCTTGGCCAAGAGATAGAGAACCTATAAGCATCCAGCCCGGTTTCCTTCATTAATTTGATATCCTCCTGTAACAAACATGAGAAATAATACATCGGCATTCAGCATTTTACCAGGATTGACTACTGTTTTTCTGTCTTGAGAAGCTGGAGGTTAGCATGGTGTTTATATCATCTAAACAGTTCCCAAGCAAATGTTTACTTTCACTGACATTTTTTTGGAGTCACTACCTACAAACAAAGTACCCTCCCATCTCTTCCCAAGAAGACCCCAACCACTCTTCTCCATCTAAAAAATGGACTATACTAAGGTCCTATTTGATAGGCTGTCATGAATAGTTCTGCTTAGCAACCACAGGAGAATTTATATGTTATAATATGACGTACATAAAGGAATCAGGGGTGGAAGAATTAAAGAAAATGACCACACCTTGTACTTATGGTAGCCGTCAGCTGCCACATCACCGCTCACTGAGTCATCACCTGCATTTCAAGAACTTATGAGCACTACATGAGGCGAAACCCACATGCACAATCCACTTCTTTGGAAGCACACCGTGCACATGAACCCAGACCCTGAACCGGCTCGGCAAATCCCCTACGAGATTCACGGTAGTTCATTATGAAAATTATCATAATGATGATGCTGAACCTGTCACGCCCTGAGACCCAGCCCGGGAGAATGATAGCCGCCGCACGTCTATAGACCCGAAAGGCTATACATGCGAACGGCTAGAAAAGCAGGCATAAAACCAGCACAGTGGATTTCAACAGCTCAATAATTATATTTACAGGATTTATACATTTACAACAAATTCTCTAGTCGCATCCCACCCACTGGTTCAGCCTACTACTCAGATGACTTCCGCTGCGAACTCTGATAACAGATAAAAACAGAGGAAACAATGGTGAGTACGACAAGTCATACTCAGCAAGCAGATACAATACTAGGCAACAAAATATCAAAGAATAAAATACAGTAATAACGGCCTTACTGTATTAAAAGGAATTAAACAAGATATCGACGTAAGCGATAAATAAAATATCAACAAGGCTGGATTTGGATTTAGAAGAATATCGAGGAGAATATATCGGTATCACATGTGACCAGCAAGGCTTCCCTACCCGGGACTCACAGGGGTGAATATTCACACTTTTACACTGTTAAGAGGGGTATTCCGACATCGACAGCCTCGACCAGAACCACGCGGATTCCAGAACGAGCAGAGCTCTTTAGCCCGCCGGGACACGACGACTTGACTTACTAGTATGGGCCGTTTCCAAGGAATCCATCGCCGATACCCTGTTCGGACCAAGTGTCGCTCCCATTGGAGAACTCAGACAGTCACATACCTGAACTGTGACCGGTACAATATGGTTGTAGTCGTGACACCAATATGGAAAGGGGATTTTATCAGTGGACAATAAGGAGGTTAGACATATGAAGCCGAGATATCAACTCTCACGTCTCCGCGTGAGTCAAACTTAATCATGATGACCTCTCTCTTGTCATCACACATTTATCTCGGGTGACATCATGCCTAACAACGAACATCAGGAGATGACATCCATCTAATGGCACCATGAGCAAGGAAGAGATAATATCAACAATATCATCTCATAATCAACAAAGAGATCAGCCGAAGTATGGTGCTGGTAGCTATACAAGCACCACAAGGATAAAGCAACATCAACATGATAGAACTAGAAGTAGTAACACTGCTACTAGCAGGAATCAAGAGATTAGCAAAGCATGATACAAGAGATTAGCAAAATATCCACTTGCAAGAATCAAGAGGATTAGCAAAGCATCCACTTGCCTGATCAACATGATAGAACTAGAAGTAGTTGCGGCGACGGCATTTGCAGCAGTTTAATCCCTTGTTTTTCCTAGTTTCATGTTGCTTGTATCTGTATCATCTTTGTATCCGTACTATTAATGTAAAAAAATCCAGATTATACGGTCTTCGGTGTACTACTGTTTTTGTTTTCTGTAACCTGATTTCTGCCGCACTCGGTGAGAGCAGGGTGAGAGACGTGGCTTATTACATGGCACATCGATGACACGAATAGAAGATCTGCCGGCGAGCCAAAATGAAAGCATGGACCTTGCATTGCGCTGCGTACCGGAGTTGGAGCGAGCGTGAGCGAAGGTGTCCCAGACGCTGGGAGTCCGGCCGTCCTCCGCCGCCGCGCCTTCCCACTGAAAGAAATCGTCCAAGAGACCGTGGACGCTCGTCAGTGATCGATATAACCAAGCAGGTCTCGTCGTCGTCTCATAGACAACGTAAGCACGGCACGGCGCAGCACGTCGTCGTAATGCAAACTCACTTGATAAGCCGACGTGCCGGCGCCGAAGGCGAAGCCCCTGGGGAAGTCGTCCCTGCTAATCTCGCCGCTCCTCGCCACCGCCGATCCCAACGCCGCCGCGATGAGGAGCGGAGCAACGACGCGCAGAAGCCTCAGCATCTCTGGTCGACGATCGCGCTAACAGTCAGGCGAAGCCAAGACTGCTCTCTGCTCTCTGCTGTTCGGTGTCAATGGGTTGATGTGCAGCCGCGCATTTCCTTGGTTGATTTCGACGGACCGATGACCTGCGTTCGATCGAGTGCTGCACTTGTGAATCGTCTGCCCGGATAGGATTCGTGTGGCATGGGTAATGGGTATACTGCAAGCGAGCATCTCAATCGGGAGACCCAAAAAGAAAAAGGTCCGGACATATGTGCCTTGACCCTTGAGCTTGACTAATGGCCTGCCCCTATTCCTTTCAATTTCTTTATTTCTTAAAATCTACTAGTTGAATTTTGCCTTAGTGACTTAGTATGTTTGTATTTTGATATAAGTAAATAGCGTTTTTTTTTCATTTCTGATCTAGTTTGTGAAATGTCAGTATATTCGCCCAAATGTCTGCTATATTGGAAAGTTCAAACATGTTTTTATTTTCTCATGAGCAGGTAGCATTTTTATCGAGCATTTTTTGTTATATGTTGTATAATATTCCAGCGTTAATTGAAATTAGGAAAAGTGCATTTGAATTGTTCGCACATTTTGAGAAAATGTGAATATTCAATTTTTTTATAGCATAAGTAGTTTGCATGTATTTTTCTCTCTGTTTTGATATATTGTCTGCATTTTTGAAGTGGATATATTCAGGGGCATCGATTTCTCGATGGTGCCAACATTTAATTTAAATTAGGAAAAATGCATTTGAATTAGTCGCACATTTTGTCAAAATTTGCATATTCAATTTTTTATTTGTAGCGTAAGTAGTTGGAGTGTATTTTTCTGTTTGTTTTGATATGTTACCTGTATTTTTTGTGGTGGATATATTTAGGGACAATATTTTTCGATGTTTTCTTTTGTTTTTATGTTCAATGGGCCTACATTTTTTTTATTTGTGCATCTTTTTATATGTTTCGCGTGGCGTCACGCCACGCCCTTGGTGAATTTTCTTGTACAATATATTTTCTTGTTCAGCAAAATGTCGGCCAAATTGGATTGTTCAAACATGTTTTTATTTTGTTATGAATAGGCAGCAATTTCTTTGTGAGCCTTTTTTGGTATATTTGTGTAGAATACTCAAATGTTTACTGGTCTGAAATATTCAAACATGTTTGTTTTTGGACGGCAATATCTAATTGAAATTGGAAAAATCCGTTTGAATTTGATTCGGCACTTGGGGAAACTTTACCTGTATGCTGTCGAAATATTGGCCAAATTAGAATGTTCAGATAAATTTGTAATTTGGCATCAGTATATACACTAGTAGGAAAAGGCTTATAGCCACCAGCATACCGCTGGCGGACAACATTTTCGTCCGTCAGCGCTACGACCGCTGGCGGGCGGTTTTTCTAGTCCGCCACTGGTTCTGGACGTACCGCTGGCGGACACCAACACTGCCCACCAGCGGTAGGAGCAGAAATTTGGGAGGAGGCGGGGCAAACTACCGCTGGCGGGCACAATACGTGCCCGCCAGAGGTACTAAACGTACCGCTGGCGGACGAAAGACAGGGCCCGCCAGCTGTAGTTGCCGCGGCTGAGCTCAGCTGAAAAAAAATGGGGACAGTACCGCTGGCGGGCGGACTGCACCGTAGGCCAGCGGTCCGTTCAGTACCGCTGGCGGGCACGCTGAAGCGTCCGCTAGCGGTAACCTGGGAAAGTGACATAAGTGCGGCCGCACCTACACCCTTGCTCACTTATTGCACTTCACTCTTCTCTCTCTTATCTCGAGTTTCCCCCATTTGTGGCTCCTTTCCCCATGAAATTAATCACTTTTAGCCAACAAAAAGTGATTTAGTTGATAGATCCCACTAGATCTCTCTCCCACATCCTACTTTGACCAAAAGAAATCCACTCAAGTCACTCATATCTCAAGATCTAGATTTCATCTTCGGCCGACTTCCGCGGTTATTTTGACGTGTGTTTTAACATTCTTAAGGTGATCTTTTAGCGATATAAGTTAAAGCACATTCTTAAAATTAATTTGGCCGGATAAATGTGCCCGCCGTAACCATGCGAAATGCTGGATGAAAAATGGCTTGGAATGTGTGAAATTGAGTTGTGATGAATAAATTTGTATTGTGATGTGTGAAAATTAATGAGGGCGCCAATACCATGCCGAAATGTTGATTCATTTTCCGTTTCGGCAACTTTTGGCACTCTCCTTGGGTCCTATTTGTAGGAAGGTCATGGCGAATTTTTTCGTGAAACCCGATAAAATATTAAACGGTGCTTAATTATTGTCTTGATTATGCAACGTGCAGGTGATAATGGTTATTATGAGTGAAAGTGTCGTGAATACATATTTGAGACACGCGACGGAAGACATGTTGTAGAATAAGCGCAAAGATATACAGTGTCCGTGTCGCGCATGCAAACTCGAGGTCGGCATCAGTCCATTTATCAGAACTTTGCTGGAACACCTGCTCTTCCGTGGTTTCATGGATGGCCACACTCGTTGATTAACAGATGATGAACATGATGAAAATGATGGTGCGTCGGAAGGAAATAATCAGGATCAAGGGCAGCAAGACAATAACAACGAGGGGGCAGAAGACGAAGAGCCTGATCCGGATCCCGTGCAACATGATGAAGTAGAAGAAGACGATGATGATCATGTGGTACTAGAAGAGGAGGACACACGGACACCGCTAACTTTAGTTGTGCGGGACCCTCATCTAACAGAATTGTTTCTTCAGAAGACGGCTAACAGGGAATCTAAGCTGGCGCAGTTGGAGAAAGATTCAAATACTCCGTTGTATCCAGGCTGCGACCCAGAAGCTTCCCGCTTGAAAGTATCGCTTGATTTTCTGCAGATGAAGACAAGACACAAATTGAGCGATATAAGCGTCGACGCTAACCTGGAATACTTGCACGGTATCCTTCCGAAGGGCAACACGTGTCCTAAAAGTTGTGACGAAGCCAAGAAAGTCGTGTGGCCCTTTGATTTACCGCACGAGAGGTACCATGTGTGCATCTTCGATTGCTACATATTTCGGAAAGAGGACGAGGGAATGACCAAATGTCCAGTGTGCAATGCCGATCGATACAAGACCGGGAAGAAAGCCCCTCGCAAAGTTGTGTGGTACTTTCCGCTCATTCCTCGTCTGCAGCGATATTTCGCAGACCGTAAGGAAGCAAAGCTTATCGCTGGCACGTGGAAAGAAAGGCGGCACTGGTGCAAGATTCAGACCGGAGTGAAAAGATAATTCTGACACACCCTTCGGATGCAAGCCAGTGGAAAGCATTAGACTCTTTCGATGTAGACTTTGGAGACGAGCCAAGGAATATCAGATTGGGTTGCAGCACCGACGGTCTCAATCCGTTTGGCAACCAGAGCAGTTCACACAGCACGTGGCCCGTGTTTGTATGGATATACAACCTACTGATACGTCTCCAACGTATATATAATTTCTTATGTTCCATGCTAGTTTTATACCAATAGCTACATGTTTTATTCACACTTCATAGCATTTTTATGCATTTTCTGGAACTAACCTATTAACAAGATGCCATAGTGCCAGTTCCTGTTTTCTGCTGTTTTTGGTTTCAGAAAAGTTGTTCTGAAAATATTCTCGGAATTGGACGAAACAAAATCCCAGATGCCTATTTTTTCCGACATGTTCCAGAAGTCCGAAGGAGAGACGAAGGGGGGCAGCAGGGCGCCCTCCCCACATGGCGGCGCGGGTGGGGCCCCTGCCGCGCCACCCTATGGGGAGCGGGCCCCGCGCCTCCACCGACGTCACCCCTTCGCCTATTTATTCCTCCCGACGCGAAAACCCTAAAACACCGAGCCATTATTCCAGAAAACATCCTCTGCCGCCGCCGCCGTCAACCCTAACTCGGGGGGTTCAGAAGTTCTCCTCCGGCACCATGCCGGAGAGGGGAATCATCACCGGAGGGCTCTACATCGCCATGCCTGCCTCCGGAGTGATGCGTGAGTAGTTCATCCCTGGACTACGGGCCCATATCAGTAGCTAGATGGTTGTCTTCTCCTTTTGTGCCATCATGTTTAGATCTTGTGAGCTGCCTATCATGATCAAGATCATCTTATTGTAATGCTACATGTTGTGTTTGTTGGGATCCGATGGATATTGAATACTATGTCAAGTTGATTATTGATCTATCATATATGTGTTGTTTATGATCTTGCATGCTCTCCATTATTAGTGTAGGCTCTGGCCAAGTTTATGCTTGTAACTCCAAGAGGGAGTATTTATGCTAGATAGTGGGTTCATGCCTCCTTTTAATCTGGGACAGTGACAGAAAGTTCTAAGGTTGTGGATGTGCTGTTGCTACTAGGGTAAAACAGCAATGCTTTGTCTAAGGATATTAGTGTTGTTTACATTATGCACCATACTTAATGCAATTGTCTGTTGCTTGCAACTTAATACTGGAAGGGGTGCGGATGCTAACCTGAAGGTGGACTATTTAGACACAGATGCATGCTGGATGGCGGTCTGTGTACTTTGTCGTAATGCCCAAGTAAATCTCATAGTGATCATCATGACATGTATGTGCATTGTTATGCCCTCTCTATTTGTCAATTGCCCAACTGTAATTTGTTTACCCAACACGTTAGTATTTTATTATGGAAAAACACCACTAGTGAACTGTGGACCCCGGCCCATTCTTTTACATCTGAAATACAACCTACTGCAATCATTGTTCTTTTACATTCTCTGCAAGAAAACATCATTTTCCACACTATACGTCTAATACTTTGTTTTCAGCAAGCCGGTGAGATTGACACCCTCACTGTTTTGTTGGGGCAAAGCAGTTTGATTGTTGTGTGCAGGTTCCAAGTCGACGAGTCAGACCTCCCCTTCATCACCACACTTTTTCTTACGCCGTTGACACCTTCAAAGCAACTTCGATGTCCTACTGGTTCGATAACCTTGGTTTCATACTGAGGGAAAACTTGCTGCTGCACTCATCATACCTTCCTCTTGGGGTTCCTAACGGACGTGTGACTTTACACGCATCACCTACCTCCCTGGTTGTGTATGAAAAGGAAGTACATACACATGAGCATGCTAATTCAAGGGCCGAAACAACCTGGCAACGACATCAATCGGTATCTGAAGCTACTGAAAGATGAGCTAGACACGTTATGGTCGTCCCAAGGGGTTCCCACTTGGGACGCCGTCGCAGAAGATTATTTCCCTATGAGAGCTGCCTTGCTGTGCACAGTGCACGATTTGCCCGGCTACGCATACGTTGCCGGCCAGGTGTGCCACGGATATTTCGGATGTGTCAGGTACCTGGATGATCCGACATTCCACCAGCTGGAGAAAGCTGGTTCTTCGAAAACCGTCTACATAGGCCATCGAAGGTGGCTAAACGATGAAGACCCATGGCGATGGCGTGGAGACCTTTTCAACGGTGAAGATGAGCTCCGAGCACCTCCACTTAAGAAGAGCGGCGATGACATTTACGAGTTGCTGAATGAATGGCAAGAGTGCCCTGAGCCGGGAAAGAAGCGAAAGGCGCCAAAACAGCTCTGTGGTGTTTGGAAGACGAGGTCTGTGTTTTGGGACTTGCCATACTGGCCCATCTACACTACGCCAAATTGCCTTGATCTAATGCATGTCACGAAGAATGTGTTCGAGAGTATGTTTGGCACTGTGCTCCACATGGCGGACAGGACCAAAGATGGGCCAAAAGCAAGATTTGACCTTAAACATATGAACATCAGGGAAGAGCTTCATGCGCAGCGCAAAAATGTGGTAGACGACCAGTTGGATGAGGAGACGGACGGTCACAATGCCAAAAGGGTTAAGAAGAATGACTATTACTGTCCCCCTCTTGCTTCACTCTTAGTCCAAAGGAGGTCGAACAATTGATGAAGTGCCTTCTAGGAGTCAAAGTGCCTAGGTTACTCGGGGCTGATAAGCAGATTCTTAGACTGGCAGAAAAAGAATTTCAGTGGTATGAAGTCTCATGATTGTCACGTGATGATGACACAGATATTCCCAGTTGCGATCCGAGGGATAATGGACAAGCACGTCCGTGAGACCCTTTTTGGACTCTGTAACTTCTTTGACGTGATATCTCGAAAGTCAATCACCGCAAAGAGACTCTCAACGCTGCAGGAAGAGATTGTTGTGATACTATGCGACCTTGAGATGTACTTCCCGCCCGCATTCTTCGATATTTGCGTGCATCTGTTGGTCCACATCGTGGATGATATCATTCATCTTGGACCGTTGTTTCTCCACAACATGATGGTGTTCGAAAGGATGAATGGGGTCATAAAAGGATTTGTTCGTAACAGGGCCCGTCCGGATGGAAGCATCGTTCAAGGCTTTCTCACTGAAGAGTGCATCTCTTTCTGCACGAATTGACGAGGTTATACTCTGCGGGTACCCCAGCGTAAGGGTACGAGGTGCACGTGATGATCAAAGAAGGCCAAGTTTAATCGAAGCCCATGAAGGAAGGCCCAAGACGAAGAGTGCTTTCCAAGCTAGATTAAGTTATAGTCGGTTGATGCTTTCCATACATGTAATCTTGGTCGGTTATGTATCCCGGGACCCAGCCTCCTATATAAAGGCTGGGAGGGTGATCGATCAGAACAACCAATCCATAGCCACCAGAACCCCGACGAGATCAACAACTCGTCGGACCTTTGTAACCCTCATATTCATAACATCAAATACAGACAGGCAGGAAGTAGGGGTTTTACCTCACTCGAGGGCCCTAAACCTGGGTAAATCCCGCTTGTCAGCCGTCGATTCCACTAACACTACGCGTTCTCTACCACACACAATCAACCCTAGGTACCTAACCATGGGACTTGCCGAGGGCACACCTCGACAATTGGCGCCGTCTGTGGGAACAGGTAGTGTTGGTTACACGGTTTCGCCGGTTTCATCATCAAGCGGCCACTCGCCGATCGCATCTGCACAAGGTAACTCACCTGCTACATCATCACACGGCAAATCACCGATCATGGCCGCAAATGGCAACTCGCCAGCAAGATCGACTAGCATCAACTCAAGAGGCGATCACTCGCCAATCTCTCCAAGGAGGCTCACGCCACACTCGATGGAAGCTCAACAGGCCTTTTCTGGACTCGAATCAGGTTTGGATATTACAGTTGGAGAATTTAACTTCTTTGTCGATAAAGATGGTGTGCAGGACCTGCTGGATCCACTCGACACGAAGATACCCGACGATGCTTCGACTGCGACATCATCCATCTTGGTGGCGACGTCATCACAGATCGTTCCGATCCAATCGCCAAGCGACTCTGCAACATCCATGAACTCGCAGGAGTTCCGCGACGAGGTAGCCAAAAGACTTGGGAGGAGCGAGATCGAATCTGCGTACCACCCAAACGACTCGACCAAGTCACTCGACAACATCGTCGACTGCAACAACGTCATGAGGAACGAGGAGGACATAAACGACAACATATACCTTGCCGATCTCAACGGCCCTGAAATCTGTGCCAGTCACGAGATATTCACCTGCGACGCAGATAGCCTGGACAAAGCACTCGAGGATCTACTCGATTGCAGCGGAAACCCCAGTAAACAAAGCAACTCCAACATGAGCCTGGACGACGACGCCGAATCCATAATGCGCGTCAACAGCATGTGGACAGAAGATTGGGTGATACCTTACCAGGTTTACACCACGAGTACCGCAGAAACGTCAACAACTGCAGCATGTCGTCGACCTACAGAATACCCTCGCATAGTCACTATGCCTGACGAAACAACCACGTTAACCATCACGGCAGAGATGGCAGAGAAAGTGAGCAAAGTAATCAAAAGCTGCACCATGCTACCAGCAAACGCAACCCCAGAGGAGGTATTGACCTTACAGTACTTCCAGTGGTAAGAGTCAATACGGTTGAAGAACTATAAAGCAGTACTCGAAGAACGCAAAAAGCAGGCCAACATATCGAGTGCCCGACGAAGGACGTTATCTGTAAGTTCAACAGGAAGGAACGATCCTGCAAACAGGTCGCGAGTCATAAACCTTGGGGATGCAAATCGTGCGGAGGTCACTCGAAACCTAGATCCAGCCTTTATGGCAGTCGACGCGGAAGGAGTCCCCATACCTACTGAACCAGCCGGGGCACTGATGACGTTAGGCACCTACCTCAGAACAATCGAACCTCCTGCAGGAGAACCAAAGAGGGATCAGCACCTCCAGCTGTACAAGCAACTGGCGATAGCAGCAAAAGCCATACAGCCACCACAAGCCACTCCAAGGAGAGATACGGATCGGGACCGCCGCAGTCGAAGCCCTCGAGGAGGAAGCAGTCGAAAAAGCTCACGCCGTCGCCGCTCCAGCAGGAGCCGCTCTAGGAGATCATACAGCAGCAGCTCAGACTCGGAAGCAGAAATCGGACCCTGCGGAGCGCTGTGCTTCACTCGACGAATCCGGGAGGCTCGAATGCCAAAGAAGTTCTCATTGGCTTCCATGCCCAAAATCAACTGCAAACAAGAGCCATCAGGCTGGCTAGAAGACTACAGGCTGGCAGTCGGATGTCAGCGCGGCACTACAACCACAGCTATGCAGTACATACAACTCATGATGGAGGGAACAGCTCGCGATTGGCTCAAATCGCTACCCGAATCATACTACCATTCGTGGGAACACTTCAGAGATGATTTCATCAAATACTTCGAACCTCTATGTGAGCGCCCCAAAACTTTCGAAGAACTTCGAACCTGCAAGCAAAAGTCAGATGAATCGTTGAGATCATACATACGGCGATGGACCGCCATCCGCAACTCAGTAGGCAATGTATCGGAAGATAGGGCAATCGATGCCTTCAAGAACGGGACTCTAGAGAGAAGACTTCAAAGAAACGCTTGGTCGAGAAAATTCAAGGTCAATGGCGGCACTCATGGTACTCGCAACAAAGTGGGCGGATGGAGAAGACTCTATGCGAGGCACTCGACCCGCGTCTTCACATGAAAACAACGAGAGTGGTAGTCGAGACCGCAGAGATAGCTACAAAGATGATCGGAGGCACAAACGCAAGCATCGTTATCACGATGATGACCATCCAAGCTTCATCACGGCAGGCTTTGTCCAGCCACGGGACAACCGCGACCAGACTGACAGACGACCCGACGATCACCGTGACAGTCGAGACCATCATACATATGACCGCCGTGATAATCGAGACCATCGCACAGATGATCACCGCGACAGTCGAGATCGCTATGGAGACAACAGACGCGACAACCGCGATAGCTACAGGAGGCCAGAATGGCGCAGGCGAGCAGACAAAGAGCATGGCGCTCAGTCGAAGAAAGGATGGACGATTACTACAGATTCCATCTGTACAAAGGGGACGACGGTAAGCTACGCTCTAACCATTCGCTGAGAAATTGCAGGGAATTCGATCAACTTGCAATTGAACACATACTGCGACTGCAAAAAGATGGGCGCGCACCCCCTCAACTGACGCAGACTCCATCGACTGCGCCACAAGCACAGCCTGTTCAGATATATCCAGCTCCGCAACAAGTACAGCAAACGCAGGTACATTCCGTACCACCGCAAACACAGCCTACTCAGGTGTATTCGGCACCAACACAAGCGCAACCGACGCCAGTATACATGGTACCAGCACGACCCAATACGGGAACACAAATGGCAGCAGCCATGCACCAGATGTAGCAAGGAGATGAGCAAAAATATCCCATAACCCGCGGGCAGATGAACATGATCCAGCGGGGACGTCCATCCAATAGAGAGCAGAAGTTACACACTCGACACGTCAATATGGCGGTCATGGCACCCCAGCTGTCCCAGATTTTTTGAAAGGATCAGAAACTTCGATTGTCTTCAATCGAGAGGATCACCCACCCGTAGTATATCGACCAGGGCACGCAGCCTGGTACTCGACACTCAGATCGGAGGCTATGCCATGACCAAGGTCTTCATGGACGGAGGAAGTGGCCTCAACATAATCTTCGCGGATACACTGCGCAGGATGAACAAATCAGTCGAAAACCTGCCGAAGTCCACAAGTACCTTCCACGGTATCGTACCAGGCAAAGCAGTACTCCCACAAGGTACAATACAACTTGATGTTACATTTGGAGATCCTACTCACTTCAGAACCGAGTCGATTGAGTTCGAAGTGGTCGACTGGAAGTCACAATACCATGCAATACTCGGGCGCCCCACTTTCGCTCGATTCATGGCCGTCCCACACTACGCCTACCTCAAGCTCAAAATGCCAGGACCAAAGGAGTCATCACAGTCAACGGGATTTTTCAAAGATCAGATTCATGCGACCGTGACTTCAGCAAAATCTCCGAGATATACGGGATGGAGCAGTCACTCGCCGAACTCGAGATCTCTAACGACCGCACACTTCTGCCGGAACACAAGAGGCTGGCATCCGACAGAGAATTCAATGCCACCAATGACACAAGGAAGCACCAGGTGCACCTGGCTGATCCCTAAAAAACGGTCAACGTATCATCGAGTCTTACTAGCGAACAGGAAAGCGCGCTCGTCGAATTTCTCCGTGAAAACTGGGAAATATTTGCATGGTGCCCAGCTGATATGCCAGGTATTCCCAGGGAATTCACCGAACACTCTCTACAACTCAAGCCAGGTTCTAGACCAGTTAAGCAAACTATGCGCCGTCTCTCCGATCCTAAAAGAGGCGCAATCGAGGCAGAAGTTGACAGGTTGCTCGCTGCGAAGTTCATTCGAGAAATCAAAAAGGCAGATTGGGTTGCTAACCCTGTACTGGTCGAAAAGAAGAATTCGGACACCTTGCGGATGTGTGTGGATTTTACCGCCCTGAACAAATGTTGTCCAAAAGATCACTTCCCATTACCACGAATTGACCAGATCATCGACTCAACAGCAGGATGCACTCGGTTATCATTTTTGGATGCATACTCCGGATACCATCAAATTCAGATGAAAGAAGAAGACGAAGACAAAACAGCATTCATAACCCCACTCGGGGTCTACTGCTACACAACAATGCCTTTCGGGCTAAAAAACGCAAGTGCAACCTACCAGCGCATGATGCAAAACTGTCTACAAGAACAGATAGGACGCAATGTTCAGGTCTACGTCGACAACATTGTCATCAAGACTGAAAAAGAGGACACGCTAATCAGTGATCTATGGGAGACATTCAAGAACCTCAATCGATACAACATCAAACTTAACCCAAAGAAATGCACCTTCGGTGTCCCAGCTGGACAACTTTTGGGTTACTTGATATCTGCGCGCGGAATCGAAGCAGACCCAGAAAAGATACAGGCCATACTCACAATGAAGAGACCTACCAAACTCCATGAAGTGCAGCAGCTAGCTGGTCGAGTAGTGAAAGGACAATGATGTTGCCTAGAGGGGGGGTGAAAAGGCGATTAAAACTTTTCCGGTTTAGGCTTGCTAATTGCGGAATAAAACTAGGTGTTTAAATTAACAAGCCAACAACCTAAATAAACTAGGCTCACCTATGCACACCAACAACTTATGCTAAGCAAGACAAGCAACAAGGTGATAGCAATAGAATACTTCAAGCACGAAGGCTATCACAATGTAAAGTGCATAAGTAAAAAGCTCGGGTATAGAAATAACCGAAGCACGCGGAGACGAGGAAGTATTCCCGAGTTCCTCCTTGAAAGGGAGTACGTCTCGTTGGAGAGGTGTGAACCGACACAACGGTTCAACAACCACAAAGGTTTCACCCTCTTCTCCGAGGAACCGCACCACAAAGGTTTGGTTCACCTTCCACTATCGGTATTCCTTCGAGGCGGAATCCGGAGCCTTTCAACAACAATCCGAGGCACAACCCACAAAGGGATTGGGGGCTCCCGAACGGCTTTCAACTACAATCCGAGGCACAACCCACAAAGGGCTTGGGGGCTCCCGAACGGCTTCAAGTGACCACACAAGGGTCCAACCACCACAAAGGCGTCTAGGGCCCGAAGACCCAAGAGTAACAAGTTCACAAGATTTCAACTTCCACGAAACCTCGTGGAGAGCACACCGATGCACCAAATGCAAAAGGCAAGAGCACAAGTGCTCAAGTCCTCCACTCTCAAATTCCAACAAAGCAACAAATGCTTATGGGGGAATAAGAGAGAAAGAATAAAGAGGAGAACCACTCAAGAACTCCAAGAACTAGATCCACTACGTTCCCCTCACTTAGAGGAGATATTGATTGGTGGAAATGTAGATCTAGGTCTTCTCCTTCAATCCTCCAAAGATCAAAGAGTATGGTTGGAGGGATTGGGAGATATCAAGGAAATGAGCTTGCAACAATGGAAGAGAGAGAAAGCAAAGGTTGCTTGGAAGAGCTAGCTGGCTGGAGGTAGGTGGAGGGGTATTTATACCCCTCCCAGAAAAGAGCCGTTGCAGCCAGATATCACACCGGAGTTTCCGGCCCTAGTGACCGGAAACTCCGGTCCGGGGCGGAAACTCCGCCCCCCTGGGGGCGGAAACTCCGGCCCCCACCAGGGGGTGAACCATTTCCAGACGAGAAAAGCACAGGCAGAAACTCCGGCCCCTGGGACCGTAAACTCCGGCCTGGGGCGGATACTCCGACCCCTTGGGCCGGAAACTCCGGCCCCCACCAGGGGCTGAACAAGAAAAACACTCTCGAGGAAAACCAAGGACCGGAGACTCCGGTCCAGAAGACCGGAGACTCCGGCCTGAAAGCAGTGAAATTGTAAAACCTGAAATGCAATAACTTTCTCGTATGAACTCCAAATCAGGTGAATCCAATTGCGTTGGAAAGGTAATGACGAGTGTTATCACACAGAGGGGATACCACACATGGGAAGGTGTGGACCCTAACTTGAAGGTGGACCGGTAATATTTCCAACACGAAAACGCAACAAGTTTTCAATAAGAAATATGTTTTCGAAGAACTTGGGCTTGTCATGAAGATCACGACAAGCACCAAAACCCAACAAGGAGAAAAGCCAAATAAGAACCAAGAAAGATGATATGCCAAGTATGCAAAGGTATGAGCTCTCCACAAAGATGCGATCAAGTTACTCACTTGAGAACCCCTCTTGATAGTACGCCGTCTATCCTAAAACCCGGTCTCCCACTAACAACATGAGACCGGTAAAATAGAAAACCTATCAAGATCATACCTTTGCCTTGCGCATTCCACTTGAGCTCGATGATGACGATCTT
Organism: Poa pratensis; assembly: GCA_947311845.1. NCBI lineage: Eukaryota > Viridiplantae > Streptophyta > Magnoliopsida > Poales > Poaceae > Poa > Poa pratensis. The sequence continues at coordinate 28,434,812 of CAMZMU010000035.1, read as the reverse complement.
GACTCTCTCAAGTTGGAACACCTTTCTTGATTGTGCTTGCTAGCACATGCTTGATGAAGACTTCTCCAAATGCTCCCCCATACTCCATTATGGGAAAGCCTCGCTAAGCTCTGTCTTCATGTCTCCTTTGCACTTCATCTTCTACACATGACCATTCTTCATATAAACCCTTAAATAGAGCATTGGTCATCATGCCATCTTCAAGAGTCCAACACATGAACTCCAATGGACAAGATCTATAAGAATATCTCAATGTAAACATTAGTCCATAAGGAGTGTCATTAATTACCAAAACCACACATGGGGCAACCATGCACTTTCAAGTAGCAGCACTCAGTCGATTCATCAGCAAGCTAGGCGAAAAAGCGCTTCCGTTTTACAAACTGATGAAGAAAGCAGACAAGTTCGAGTGGACAGACGAAGCCGAAGCAGCTTTCCTCGAACTCAAAAAGATGCTCACAAGTCCTCCAATCCTGGTAGCGCCCAAGGAAAAGGAGTCACTCTACCTATACATCTCAACCACTAATCGAGTGGTCAGCACCGTGCTGGTAGTCGACCGCATGGAAGAAGGACACAATCAAAGCATACAGAGACCAGTATATTACGTAAGTGAAGTTCTCTCCCCGTCCAAATAGCGGTACCCGCAATATCAGAAATTGGCATACGCCGTATTCATGACATCCTGGAAGCTGGCGCATTACTTCACAGAACACCCAATAACGGTGGTCAATAAATCAGCGATTGGAGACGTCCTCACAAACCCCAACGCAACGGGGCGAGTAGCAAAATGGCTCATCGAGCTGGGACCACTCGGAATCAAGTATGAGCACCCAAAGGCCATCAAGGCACAAGTCCGATCCGACTTTCATATCGAATGGATAGAAGCTCAATTGCCAGGCACTAGTACAGAATGACACATCGGAAACGGGCCAAAAACCCCTTCGGCAACGGAGAAAGGGTCCGTGTCCCCGCTTCCGATACTGATGTGGGGGCCCTCATCGGTAACGGTGGCAGAACACCGTTTCCGATGTGAGAAAATTTCGGCATCGGAGCCTCCGGCTCTCCGTTACCAATGTGTGACCATTTCGGCAACGGAGGGTTTTGTCCTCCGTTACCAGTTTGTATCATGTCGGCAACGGCTATTTCTGTTTGCCCGTTTCCTATGTCTAATTGCAAGCTAATAGTAATTAGCTGCGCTTGCACGCCCGTGCTACAGCAATTATTTAGCAGACATTCAGCAATACAAGTTTACAACAATCATATGAACACAAAGTTTACAGCAAATGTTGGAATACAAGTTCACAGCTATTGCTATTGCTACAAATACAAAGTTTTCAGCCATTGTTCGGAAAAAAGTGGACACAATTTAAAGAAGTTACACCACAATGGTGACAACAATTGTTTTGGAAAAATCTATAGTCTCACCAGCGAGAATGCCGGTATGGACAGGTGAACAAATGCCGAATAGGATCTCATGATCATGGATTAGGGTCGTGTAGTTTTCCCTCCTTGCTTACGATGTGTTAAGGACGAACGCAGCAAACTTGCCTCTCACCATCGTAAGAACATCCTTCTTCAAAGGTGCACGTCCCATTCCACCTATAAGCTGCAGGCAGATTCTTAGTTAGGTATCTTTCGTCATGTATGTCTGCAAATATTGTTAGGAAACATGAATTGTTGATGATGTCGTGGATTACTAACCGAATCGAGGCTTGGCAGACTTCTCGAGGTGGGAACGACTTTCAATATTGCATTGCACACATAATACCCACAAAGATTTGTACCAGGTGGTTGCTGAGGGCACTGTAATGTTGGTGACAAAATCGCTCACTTAGTTTGGTTTGCTAGCAGGTATTTGTGAAAACTAGGAATAAAGTAGCAACTGTTACCGGGTTAACTTGTACGTGACTCAATATGGCCTCCTGTTCTCCTCTCTTGGCCAACGGTCTCTTGATTATCGTCAAGTACTTTTCGAACACACTACAAAAGTAATGAGTTGGCGGATTGAGAAAACAACACGTGAAAGTTAAATCATAAAGTAAACTAGGGAACGATGTAATACCTGTTCAAGAATTCTCCAAGGGTGTATAATTTGTACTTCCAAGTAGGGAATCTATATACAATACCTTGTTCTGTTTAGGAATGATGACAGCTAAGAACCAGTGAGAACTGCAAAGGAAAATAACAAACTTACGCCTGATGGTAAGGAAGCAGGATGTACAGATAATTTTTGATAACAAACTTACGCCTGATTGTAAGGAAGCAGGATCAACTCTTTGTCTTGATAATGAGTCAACGCTTTCACAGCATAGTTGAAATAATCGTCGTATCCATTGCTGCAGATGTTCGTGTAATTGATAAGAGCCGGATCAAGGAAACCTACCGGTTCTTTCCTGCGGTTGCACTCGAATACCTGGCTCCTAAGTACAAGAAAGAGAATAGTTAGCATGTACTGAACAGAAGAAAGCTATTAAAATGTGAAAAGTATTTGTAAGGCACATACAATGTGAACAAACGCATGAACGTGCCATCAACAATATTCAGGTTGAAAACTTGGAACATCTCTGAAAACTCCCAGTTATAACGAACGTCACCTTGGACGCCGTAAAAATCCTCTTTCCTGATACTGAAGGTTATCTCCTTATTCTGTTCACAACATAGGAGGTACTTTTCATGAAGCTGCTGGCAAGCCAAGCCTGATCTTTGTAATCCATCTCTAGTCAACAATGGCTGTCCACGCACGTATTTGGGGCCACTTTGCACCTCTGCATTGTATTTCTTATTAAATTCTTCGTCATCTAGGTATTGGTCGCTGTCAATCGGTGCAGTATTTTTTTATTTTTAATGGTCTTGGGCTTGGGCTTGGGCTTCATCGGGGTTCTATTTATCGGGGCCATCTTGGCATGGTCCTTCGCCCGGACGGGTGTGGTGCCTCTACGTGTCCGAACAAGTTGGGGCGGAGGCGGAGGCGGCAGATGAGCCTGCTGTGGCTGAGGAGGCAGGGACGGCAGTTGAGCCTCCTGTGACTGAGGCGGAGGCGGCAGATAAGCCTGCTGTGGCTGAGGCGGAGGCGGAGGCGTAGGCGGTGTTGGTGTAGCTTCAACCAAGTTGGTGGTGTTGTTCACCACAAGGGCAGTAGGTGAGTTACCATCGACAGGCGGTGTTGGTGTGGCTTCACAACTCTGTGCAACCGTTGTATCTTCAACTGCTTGTTCTCTGGAAGGCTGTTTGGCCGCAATATCAAGGAGGAGCTGTGCTGAACGGAGGCCTTCAGACGACGCCATCTGTCGAGAAGCTGTTGAGGTGGATGGCAGGGCACTGAGAAGAGAAATCTCCTTCTTGGGCCACTGTACGTATCTCAGCTTAGCCTGGCCCAAGCTTTGTACGTCTGCATCGACGCAGGTGTTAAATAGCAAGATGCCTTCGAAGCCAGGCATGACCTTGTCCACAAAGCACATTGCAAAACCTGGCTTTAAGGGCACACCATCCACTTGAGGTACCACATCGGTAGGTGGCTGAACCATACCTAGTGCTGCCACCAGGGGATGATGCGTCATCACGGTTACAGGCACATGTAGTTTGCATCTCACCGGGCTCGTGATGTCGTCCACAGCATATTTGCCGGTGTCTACAAGACCATCAACCGACAATGATCCACAACTACTCCTGGCTGCAGGGCACTCCCCCCTACCGGGATCAAGGTGACCGTCTCGAAGATGCTTAACGATATTGGCCGTAATATTTGTCTCTAGTGCTTTCATTTGAGCGTCATGTCTGGCCTTTTTCATTGCCTGCCTTTCAGCCTGGTCTATCGCGAAAGCCTTCTTGTGGCCAACATGGGTGCCGAACGTCCGAGACCGACCAGAGGGCTCAGGCGTAGCCAAAGCTTTTGAGAGAATGTCATCTTTCCCTCGTGCCAGAATCTCTCCGCTGTCCTTTTTATTTTTCAGCTCCAGCTGGAGATAAGACAAGTAGTACACTGAATTCAGTACACAAGGAAATATTGTGTCAGTTAAGGAGGAAACAACTTAGGTTATATATGGTTATTACCATTGTTTTATGTAACTTTTGGGTCTCGGGGTGAGTTATAACAAGTTCACCAACTTCGTTTGTTTTAGACCTCGCCCTCAAGAAGTCTCGTGCCCGTTCACCTTCAAGATCAGAGTAAGGAACCGTGCCCCCGAAGCAACTGCTTCTTCATCCTGTTTTCTCCATATGGGCTTCGAACCAGCATATCCAAGAACCCCCATATTGTGGGGATGCTTGTTTTTACTGATGAGGGCGCTGCCGGCTTTACTCTTTGTTAGGAACTCCTCCGTCCTCCTATACTTCTTGAACTCCTTCCAGTCGTCAGGTTTAATGAAGGGGTATACAAGTGTAGCATCCCGATTTTTCTTCTGGAATTTGGAGTACAGACGGTGCCTGAAGTTACGGAACGAATCCTTTGCTTTAGAAAGAGCAGCAGCTTGAACTGCAGGCTTCCATTCCTCATTTGCGAGCTGGAACTGGCTCATTATGGCGTTGACGATGAAAGTCTTTTCTTCTGGAGTGACTTGACTCCAGTCGTCAACCGTAATGGGGACCTTTTCCCTGACTACACACCCACACAATGTCTTAAATTTCCTATGTGCCTTGACTGGTTTCAACGGGCACCAGTTTTCTTGTCAATCATCTCCACTGTAAATGTTCCTCTTGGCTTTAGGGTTGGTTTTCTAATTCCTCGACCCCTTTGTTTCATGATAAACTGATCCTGCTGCGAGGATGAGCTCGAGGACCCTTCATCACCAGACAACAGCTCTGAATAACAGGTGAATAATAGAAGGTGGATCTAATTAAAACTAAAAGGTCCGACTTTACAGTGTGTAATACAGTTAATCAGCACAACTCCGACATGTATGAGGTCGCCGCTGTCTGCCCCTTCCTCTATTGCGGGCAAATCTGTGGCGGCAGCAGCTCCGGAGCCAAATCAGTGGAGACGGCGGCCAGATCTGTGGCGGCAGCATCTCCGGGAGCCAAATCAGTGGAGACGGCGGCCGCGGTTGTCGCCTGAGGGGGGCATAGAGCCCACCCTCTGGGCGTCTTCGCTGACCACGGCGTCGGCGCGACGCCGTCGTAGCCTGGAGCTGCCCTGCGGCGTGGGTTGGGGGACGGCCAGGGAAGCCGTCTGCGCCGCAAGGGCGGCCCGAGTAGTCCGCATAACTAACTCAGCTGAGACCGTGGGTGGGGGGACGGCCAGGGAAGCCGCCTGCGCCGCAAGGGCGGCCCGAGTAGTCCGCATAATGAACTCAGCTGAGCGTGAGTACGCCGCCGGGGGTGGTGTTGAAGACGGTGAGCGGGGGGAAATGCGAGGGGTGGTAGGTTGGTCCCCAAAGTTTAAGTCTGGAAGTAGGGTTTATGTCACATCGGCAACGGTGCATTAAAAAAAACCGTTGCCGATGTGGTATAAATAAATTATATTTCGGAATTTGAATAAACGTAGCGTTTACGGTTGAAAATTAAGAAATAACAACAGCACATTACTTCGTCCTCCTCTAGTAAAACTGGATCAACCTGAATATTTCCTTTGTAAATTGCCCCATCGGAGTGATCATCTCTTGCGTAAAAGCCATCTCCAGGAGCCTGTCGGTCATTGATCTGTATGCGTTCTCCAGTTGCTGGCAAGTCTTCATACTGGTTGTACTCTTCTTCATCAGTAACGTCATCCACCCCAACGATCTTCCTTTTCCCATTCATCACAACATGGCAATTTTTATGTAGTAGGTCTTTGACATAGAAGATCTGGGTGGCTTGGGTAGCTAAAACGAAAGGTTCATCTTTGTATCCCAATTCGTTGAGATTGACATATGTAGTGCCGTACTGGTCAACTTTCGCATGACCCAGTTTGACCCATTTGCATTTAAACAATGGAACCGTGAGTAATGTATCGTACTCCTGCTCCCAAATCTCCTCAATTACTCCATAGTACCAATCCTTCCTCCCATTCGGATCTACCGCTTCCACTTTAATAGAGCTATTCTGATACATGGTCTTGTTGTCTCTATTCTTTGTATAAAAGGTGTAGCCATTCAGGTCATATGCTTCCCATTTATGAACCGTAAAGTTTGGCTTTCTTGCCAAACTTTTTAAAGTCTCGTCATCATCTCCGACACAATTCGTCATCAGCCAATCAGCGAATCTCTGGCTGTGCAGTTTCAAGACTTGTGCTTCCTTCTGATTCTCTGTCAAGCCTCGGCCTCCTAGCTCAATTCTAAGTAGATCCTTGTGAGCATCCACATATGGTGTAACGACTGCAAGGTGCTGCAATACGTACAAATGTGCTTTCTCAAATAATTCACACTCTGGCCAACATGATTTATCTTTCATTAACCCTTTTCCATCTAGCCTCCCCTCATGCCTGGACAGAGGCACCCCGATAGGTCGGTGGCCATCCATGTAGCTGATGAAATACTCAACCACCTCCTCCGAAAGATATCCTTCAACGATACTTGCCTCTGGCCGATACCTGTTACGGACGTAGTGCTTGAGTATACCCATGAAGCGCTCGAACGGATACATAGTGCGCAGATACACTGGACCACATTGCTTTATCTCATAAACAATGTGTACAATTAGATGGACCATTACGTCGAAAAACAAAGGGGGGAAGAACATCTCCAGCTGGCAGATAGTCTTCACAACATCTTCTTGCAATCTGTCTAATTTGAATGGATCTATTACCTTCTGGTATATAGCGTTGAAAAAATCACATAACCTCATGAGAGCCTCTCGAACGGGTTTAGGCAACATATTTCTAATTGCCACAGGGAGCATCTGTGTCATCATCACATGGCAGTCATGTGACTTCATCCCCATCAGTTTCTTTTCTTCAAACGACACCAGAGTCCTGATGTTTGCGCAGTATGCTGACGGAACTTTCATATCATACAAGAATTGCAAGAACTCCTTCAACTCTTCCTTCGATAACTGGTAGCAAGCAGGTGGGAGGTACCACTGCCCATTAGGCTTCTCTTGTGGCTTCAACTTTTTCCTTTTATATTTCAATGCAAGAATATCCAGCTATGAATTCATACCATCCTTCGTTTTATCCTTGTTATTCATTACACATCCAAGAACGCTTTCAGTTACGTTTTTCTCGACATGCATGACATCGATGCAATGTTGAACGTCCAGATATGCCCAATACTTCAATGCCCAGAAAACCGATCTTTTCTTCCACACTGCCTTCTCACGAGACTGGGGTTTCTTCCCCTTACCAAAAATAGTGTGTACATCCTTCGTCTGGTCATCGACATCCGCTCCTGAAAATGGTTCTGGCGTGTCATCGGTCTCAATCGTATTATCGAACGGGGCCTTCAATCTACGATACGGGTGATTCTTTGCCAAAAACCTTCGGTGCCGCATGTACACTGTCTTCCTTGAATTCGGCAGCCAAAGACTTTTTGTTCTCTCTTTGCAAGTGACACATGCAAAGGATCCCTTCAAACTCTGCCTGACAAGTTCGCAAGTGCAGGATAATCTTGAATGGTCAGAAACAACATTGCTCTGAGATCAAACTGTTCTCTCTTGAACGCATCATACATTCTTACCCCATCCCACAGTACTTGTAGTTCTTCGACAAGTAAACTCAAGTAAACATCAATGTCATTCCCAGGTTGTTTTGGTCCTTGAATAAGCATCGACATCATGATATACCTCTTCTTCATGCACAACCAAGGAGGAAGGTTATACATTGCTAAAAGAACTGGCCAAGTGCTATGTCTGCTGCTCATGCTGCCAAAAGGATTCATTCCATCTGTACTTAGTGCAAACCTTACATTTCTGGGGTCCCTGCCAAAGTCTGGGAACTCATAATCGATAAGCCTCCACTGTGGTCCATCAGCCGGGTGTCTGAGCAGTCCATCTTTTTTCCTTTTATCGGCATGCCAACGCATCAGCTCTGACTGCTTTGGGTCTGCATACATACGCTTCAATCTGGGTATTATTGGCAAATACCACACAACCTTGTAAGGGACTCCCGTTGTGACCTCATCCTCGCCCTTGTCTCTGTCTTTTGCTAGGTTGCGTTTGTAACGAGGAAAGTTACATATGGGACAACGCCGCATATTTTCATTTTCCCCTCGGTAGAGAATACAATCATTCTTACAAGCGTGTATCTTCACGTACTCGGCTGGAATGGGGCAGATCACCCTCTTGGCATGGTAAGTGTTCGCTGGCAAGTCATTTCCAGGTGGAAGTAATAATGCGACAAGTTTTAACAGCTTTGTGAAGCTCACATCGGATGTACTACTCTCTGCCTTGTATTTCAACAATTCTAGTGTCGCATCCAACTTGCTGAGCTTGCATTCCGGATACAGAGGTTTCTTCGAGTCCGCCGACTGACAGAGGAAATTCTTTATCTCATCATTACCTTCCATATTATTCTCCAAATCATTGATCATCTGTTCTAGGTTTTTTTGTGGACCATCGGCTCTGGTTTCATCTGGATGCACATCATCATCAGCATTGCCCAAACCATCTCTGGCATTGACTTCATGATTATCGTTGCTCAAATCATCACGGTTGTCGGCAAAGATTGCTGGTTGTTGTTCACCGTGTTTTGACCAACATGTGTACGATTCCATAAATCCCCTCAAAATAATGTGTTCTTCTATCGTTTGTCTTCTAGGCCACAAGACTTCATTCTTACAGGTAAGACAAGGACAAAACATCTTCGGTTCATTACTTTCTAGCATGTGTTGCGAAGCCCTGTCCAAGAATTCAACCACACCTTGTGAGAATTCAGGACTCGTGCGACCACCGTACATCCAAGCTCGATCAAGAACCATCTAGTAAAATGGCAAACTACATATGTAAGATTTATACTCCGCTCCTAAATCAAAATAATTAAAAAAATAAGTAGTAGGTTTTCGGGTTATACCACCGCCCCAGTAGCTGTGGAATCGGGCCCAAGCTTCCCTGCGCTGCCTCTCGACGCCGGCAACCAACGCGCTGCCTCTCGACGCCGGCAACCAACGCGCTGCCTCTCGACGCTGGCAACCACCGCGCGCCTATCGATGCCCACAGCACAGATGTAAGATCTGGACTCCGCCTCCGCCCTCGCCTCCGCCCTCGCCGCCACCGCTCCTATCTTTCAGTCTTATGGGAATCTCCGTAGCTGGCTAACTCGACACCACTCATAGCGTTAGGTCTGGATGGAATCATCGGATACGGTCATCCATATTAACCGTTTACAATAATGAAAATAATGCATACGGACACGAAAATATGTCCGTTGCTCATATAAAGCAAACGGTTGCGGAAAGCACAACCGTTGCCGATGTGTCGCGGGTCGCGGGAGGATAGCCCTCGCGGGCGGCTTTTTCCTCGCGGAAGGCTCGATTCTCCGTCGCCTAACTCCTGCCGTTTCCATAGAGGGGTATCCGATGTGTCGTTCTGTACTAGTGAGGGGTACCTGATGTGTCAAATTCCTGGACCATGTACTTCGACGGATCCAAAAAGAATGAAGGAGCGGGAGCAGGCGTCATACTCATATCACCAAAAGGCGATAAACTGCGCTATGTCTTGCAAATGGGTTTCGAGTTCCCATCAAACAACGAGGCCGAGTACGAAGCTCTCATCCACGGCATGCGCATGGCAAAAGCCATGGGGTGCACTCGACTAATGATTTATGGCGACTCCAACTTAGTTGTGCGGCAAACAATGAAGGCCTGTGACGCAATCGCAGACAACATGATCGCCTACCGGGATTTGTATAACATAATGGAGGGCAGCTTCGATGGCTGCGAACTGCGGCACATAGGAAGAGAAAGCAACGAAGAGGCTGACAAACTAGCCAACATTGCTTTCACAAAGGCACCAGTACCACCAGGTGTTTTCCTCGAACGAATAGAGCATAGTTCAATCAACAAACAACCATCGACCACGACAGCAGCTACAGACAAGAGCAAAGCACCAAGCACAGAGGATCCTCCGGTTGAGGTACTTCTCATTGAGCCAACATGGACTCAACTCTTCCTCGCATACATACTTCGCAATGAACTACCAGAAGATACAAACGAGGCCAGATGCGTCACTCGACGAGCAAAAGCATACACCATCATAAACGGTGAACTGTACAAACACAACACTTCAGGTATGTTCCAAAGATGCATTGCACTCGAAGATGGCAAGGACCTCCTTCGGGACATTCATGCAGGTACCTGTGGGCACCACGCCAGCAGTCGATCTCTCGTAGCCAAAGCCTTCCGAGCGGGGTTTTACTGGCTTACGGCGCTAAGGGACGCATAGGACATAGTCAAAAGGTGCATCGGTTGCCAGAAGTTCGCTTCCAAGCCACATGCACCCGCATCCGCACTAAAAACCATACCATTGGCATGGCCCTTTGCCCAATGGGGACTCGACATGGTGGGACCACTCAAAAAATCATCGCCTGGCGGTCATACTCACCTACTGGTGGCAGTCGACAAGTTCACAAAGTGGATCGAAGCTATCCCCATCACAAGCTAAACAGCTTCTACGGCGATCTGTTTCATACACTCGATCATGTATCGATTTGGAGTAATGGACAACATCATAACCGACAACGGCACCAACTTCACAGCAGAAGAGTTCAAATCCTTTTGCAAGGAGCAAAACATCAAGCTAAACTACGCCTCTGTGACGCATCCACAATCCAATGGACAAGTCGAAAAAGCCAATGGACTCGTATGCAGCGGCATTAAAAAGAGACTCTTAGTCCCACTCAAAAGGGCCGCAGGTGCATGGGTTGATAAACTCCCATCAGTACTATGGAGCCTAAGGACCACCCCAAACGCCTCTACGCAGTACACACCGTTCTTCATGGTCTATGGTACGGAAGCAGTATTACCTTCCGACGTCAAGTTTAACGCACCACAGGTGGAAGCGTATGAAGAAAGTGACGCAAACAAAGCACTCGAAAACGCAGCCAATTTGCTGGAAGAAGCACGCAATACGGCCTTGGCGCGAACGGCCGTTTATCAACAAGACCTCCGCAACTACCATAGTCGTCGATTGCGCACACGATCCTTCATGGTGGGAGACTTGGTGCTGCGGGACAAGCAGAAGAAAGTCCACAAACTCGCATCACCATGGGAAGGATCTTACATCATCACAGAAGTCATCGAAGGTGGAGCCTATCGGCTGAAGAACGCAAAGACGGGGGAAGTAGCATCAAACCCATGGAACGTAGCGCACTTGCGTCGGTTCTATGCATAGATCTCCTAGTCTCATATGTAATAGCGCATAATGCCGGAGGAACCAGCAGGTTTTAGACGCACTCTTTTCCCTTACCAGGGTACCTAAGGGGACTGGAAGGTTTTTAATGAGGCGGCTTGCTGGTCGAACACACATTTTGGAATAAAGATATATGTTCCTCCATATTTCTCATATATGTCTTTTATTATTTACCCCACTCAAACACTCGGGGGCTAGAGCATAAAGACATAGGCATCAAAACTCTAAATCAAATGCCCGCAAGCACAATATTTGCAGCCCACTCGATAGGCTCGGGGGCTGAGAACCACAAACACTAAAGACAAAACAACCCCTCTCGACAGACTCTGGGGCTGGGTCAAACAGACAACTCAACCCCACTCGATATGCTCGGGGGCTGGGGCAAATAGCAAACACAAACCTGCTCGATAGACTCGGAGGCTGGCATAAAACACAGAAGTATTTAACAAAATATGTAGAAAGGACTATTTACACTCGGGGGCTGCCCCGATTACGCAACGTCCAGTCAAATCAAAGCTGAAGCGGCGCTTTCCGCGGTCAAAACTCTGAACATTGGGCCCACACAGATATGTCTTAACAGCGAGCGCACGCCTAAGATGTCACGAATGACGTCAGGTGTGAAGATAGCATTCACATTCAATTAGATGATTCAAGACTACAATCGACAAAGGATTCGACTGGCAAAAGTACTCCCATGGGAGCATATAAAAAATTTCTCGTAATTATAAAAAGAAACAAAGTTATTGAGATTGTCCTCTATTGCAAGACAATAAACCACAATCTCGGGGGCTACTCCCATGGGAGCGCTGTCGCGCTCCCATAGATTTCAAAAGCAAAATATTTCGATTGACAAAAGCAGCATAGAAGAATGATTTGAGATTGTTCTCTATTGCAAGACAATAAACCTCAATCTCGGGGGCTAATCCCATGGGAGCGCTGTCGCGCTCCCATAGATTTTCAAAAAAGGTAAGAAATTCACTCGACTACAGATTCGACTAAATGCATTAAATACTTCACAAACCAAAGAATCATACTTCATAAATTCCCGGACTATGCCAATCGCAGATGTTTCGGATGCTGCATATGCAAATGCAAAGGTAAGACCCGCCGATTAATCGAGCTGGGCCGAGGGACGCTCCAACAGTGTTTTCCCTTGAATTTTTCGGTGTCAACAGACATAATGAAAATCCTGACGGATGCGTTATGTATTAAAAGTTAAACTGCAGAACGAGTCAGTAAGACCTACAACGGCCTGAGTCGAGTCTGTCCAGTATGTTCCAGGTTCGAGTCCGGGGACTCGAATCTGATTGAAGGCTAGTATGGTTTCGCCCGAATGTGCGGTTAACTAAGCTCGATTTTCGAGTGAATCAGGCCTACTATGTCAATATCCCTAGGCAAAAGTTTCAAAAGTGTTCCAGGTTCGAGTCCGAGGACTCGAATCTGATTGAAGGCTAGTATGGTTTCGCCCGAATGTGCGGTTAACTGAGCTCGATTTTCGAGTGAATCAGGCCTACTAAGTCATAATCCCTAGGCAAAAGCTTTCGACTGCGTTCCAGGCTCGAGTCCGGGGACTCGAGTCTGACTGAAGACTAGTAAGGTTTTGCCCAAATGAGCTGTTAACTGAGCTCGATTTTCGAGTGAATCAGGCCTACTATGTCAATATCCCTTGGCTTGCATATACATACAATTGAAGCAAATTAAGAAGAACTACATCGGATCAGGAGTACAAAAGCAAAAACTACGACGTGCACGATGAAGTGAGCACATGCTCGATTCTTCGAGTCAAGCAAGTACTCAGGGGCTAATGACGAGGTTATACTCTGCGGGTACCCCAGCGTAAGGGTACCAGGTGCACGTGATGATCAAAGAAGGCCAAGTTTAATCGAAGCCCACGAAGGAAGGCCCAAGACGAAGAGTGATTTCCAAGCTAGATTAAGTTATAGTCGGTTGATGCTTTCCATACATGTAATCTTGGTCGGTTATGTATCCCGAGACCTAGCCTCCTATATAAAGGCTGGGAGGGTGATCGATCAGAACAACCAATCTATAGCCACCAGAACCCCGACGAGATCAACAACTCGCCGGACCTTTGTAACCCTCATATTCATAACATCAAATACAGACAGGCAGGAAGTAGGGGTTTTACCTCACTCGAGGGCCCTGAACCTGGGTAAATCCCGCTTGTCAGCCGTCGATTCCACTAACACTACGCGTTCTCTACCACACAATCAACCCTAGGTACCTAACCATGGGACTTGCCGATGGCACACCTCGACACGAATCATCTGGAGATAATTGATAACCCTGTTGGTTTGCCCCAAACAAGCACTTTGGCAAGTTAGATGGGTCAGGTCACAGAAATGGCGCGCGGGACTTACATGTGGGCTTCAGTAAGAGAATGGCCGACTTTAAGAGGGCAAACTTAGTAGCTCTCCAACACCTTCAAATGGTCGATACTTGGGTGCAAAAGCACAAACTGGAGATTAAGCAGAAGTACATTGGCCAGGGCAGGCAAAGGACCGAAGGAGAAATAATCAGAGAGCACAACTCCTCTTTCTTGAGTTGGTTCAAAGATGAGCTTGTCGCTCCGCCAACGGATGATGCAAAGGACCGAAGGTAGATTGTTATATGACTTGTCATGTGGCCCCGCCCCCAACCTCGCGACATTTCAAGCATATGATATCAACGGGTTCACTTTCTACACAAAGGCAAAGGACAAAACTTCTGACTATCAAAACTCAGGGGTAACAATGCTATCTTACGTCGGTGGCAAAAAGTTCAGGTACTACGGAAGGATAGAGGACATCTGGGAGCTTAACTACTCTGGAGAGAAGGTGCCGATGTTCCGTGTGAGATGGGCTAGGTTATCCACCGTGAAAAAGGAAGACCAATACTTCCCCACCTTGGTTTTACCCGAAGCCGGCACTTCATCAAGCAGCACGAACGTCACCACACAAAATGGGCCATGGGTATTGGCTAAGCACGTGTCTCAGTGCTTCATAACCGACCCGTCAAACTCAGGCTGGGCATTCGGGTTACCCGAATTAATCGGGTCGGGTAATTCGGGTTTTTGAAATTTCGGGTTTCTGAAACTAACACCCGAAGTTTGCCTGAAAAAACAGAAACCCGACAAATCGGGTACCCGAGAATTCGGGTTCAGGTTTACCCGATCTGCCTGAATAAACAAGGTGCTTTTCTTCCTTTGTCATCTTTCTGGAAGATAAGGAGAGAGCCGCCAGGACAGGGTCGCGTCGTCGCAGGAGGAACAGCGGAGAGCCGGGACGGGGTCGCGCCATTGTCGGGGTCGCGTCGCAGGAGAAAACGCCGAGCCGGGACGGGGTCGTGCCGCCGCGCCGTCGGCGACCTCGCGTCGTAGGAGGAACCACCGAGCTGGAGGTGGTCGTGTTGTCGCCGGCCTCGCATAGAAAGAGCGGCAGTGGGCGGTGGCATCGAGCGTCGGGCACTCGGGCTGCAGACCGTGGTGGCGTGGTGGACCTGGTGGTCGTGGAGAGACTGGAGACGTGATTTGCGGCCGGCCGGCCGTGGCGAGTGGCGAGCTGGGATTGGGAAGAGCGAGGTAATGGTGTGGCCTCGTGCAGTTAGGTCTACTTTTTCACTGGGCTTGGGCTGAAAGTGCCACTTCATGTACTGGGCTGCACCAACGATTGGTTTAGTTCGGGTGGATCGGGTTATTCGGGTAGCGGAGATCAACACCCGAATTACCTGAATAAAATTCGGGTTTCTCAAGTTGTTACCCGAACATGTGATCGGGTTTGTCGGGTTCGGGCTATACGGGTTCGGGCTCAGGTTTTTCAGGTTCGGGCTTCGGGTATCGGGTTTTATGCCCACCGTGACGTCAAAGCCTAGCCGTGTAGTCGTGAGGAGAGGCAAAAGAAACATCATTGGAATGGATGGAATCATGAACGAGGACGACTCCGACCAGTACGGTGACCCTAATATTGAAGATGATGATAACACGCCATACACATTAAGAAGAAGCAGAACCACGCTACCCACGAGAGGAGGACTTCCATTCAAAAGAAGAGGTCATAATTTGGGTCTGAATTATGCAACTAAGACCAAGAAAGGCAAGAAGAAGGCCAAACGCTAAGAGAAAAGCGCGAGACGACATGCATATGTGTGTTATTGTAAAGTTGTAATTTAATTAATTCAGATGTTTTGAACAATGATGTGTATGAATATTTATTTATATACACACAACTATTTTAAACGTGTTTTGCTATGCACAACTATACTAGAAAATGCTAAATAATAACAAAAAACAGAATAAAAAACAAAACAGAAAATTTTAAAACATACCGCTGGCGGACAAAGCTCTCCGTCCGCCAGCGGTAACCATATACCACTGGCGGACACCGGGCCCGTCCGCCAGCGGTAAGTGTGGCCGGCCCACTTACCGGCCGGCCGGGCCCCTCTCTTTCCAGTTTCCACCACCCGTGCCCTCCTCTCTAACCCTAACCCTGCACCGCCGCCCCGATGCCCCGGCCTCCGACCCGCCCCGCCGCCCACATTTGCCGCCGCCGTCGACCGCCGCCCTACCCGCGCCGCCCCGACTCGCCGCCGCCGTCGACCGCCGCCCCACCCCGCGCCGCCCCGACTCGCCGCCCCGATTCGCTGCCCCTACTCGCCGCCTCCCCGACCGCCGCCGTCGCCGGCCTACTCCTCCACGCCGCCGCACCCCTCCCGGTGAGCTCACCCGCCGCCTCCTCCCTCCCACCCGTTATCCGCCGTGCACGGAAGGTGTTTGTTGAAATGCCACTATTATTTTTCCCCTTATTTGTGAAATGACCTATTGTTAGTGGTGACAATATGAAGTATGCATGTGAATATGGTTGCGGATGTGATTCGGTGGTGGTTGTGATGTGATTCGGAATGTTTTGGCAAAATGTTTGGTGGTTGTGACCAAAATTTTGGTGGTTGTGATAAATATAAAATGTTTGCAGGTACCCTTGAGTCCCTTGAGATTGCCGGAATGTTGATTAGCTTCCGTTTCGGCAAATTCGGGTACTCCATATCTCGTAATTGTAGCAAAGGTCATGGCAAAAAAAATCGTGAATTTTGGCATGACTATTTCTAAAATTAGGACATATTTGAGTGCCCGCATTGGCCGTGATGGACATTCCGGTAAACTTAGCCTCATGGGTATCTTAGTATCTTCTCATTATACTAAAGTTCGACTTTTCTCGTTAGTGTGAACATGGCGGACAACGACGAGGCCGGCGGTTCTCATATACAAGACGAGGATCCGATGCAGGCGTTCATTGAGAACAAACTCACAAATACCTTCAAATCCATGTTTCCTACCGTCCGTGAGTTTGTTGGGACTTGGATGAAGGGAGGCCAAGTAGGACCTCCCCCCATGATCGGCTACGGGTGCGGCGACTCTATCACCAATTTGGTTCCTATCTTGCCAAATCATGGGACGCCAGAAGATGCACCGGTGAACAAGCCTAAGAAGGCACGTAAAAGATACAAGAAAAAAAATTGGACGACTCCACCGTCCCACCGGAGCAGGGGATTGATTCCTGGTTTGTGGACATGATACCCATCAAGGACTGGCATAAGATGCATCACTTGGGTAGATCGATCCTGCCGGCGGATCGTGTCAAACAGTTGAGAGGACATTTGTTGGACCTACATCAGGTTGTTCTTATTGTGGAGAGGAAACTTCTCGACCAAGAAGCTCCAACTTATCCCCTTTTCATTGCAAAGGTACCAGACCGGTTGGGCTTTGTCAGGGAAAATGGCGCAGACCTGCTCTTTGTGAGATTTGATGATATCTTCGCAGTGTACCATAGTCTTCCGCTCCACCCATCCATAGTCCGTCTTGTTGCGCTCGAAATGGCACACCAAATCAAAATGGAGAATACCCCCGGCATCGTGATGGTTGACCCCTACTACATGCAAGAAATGTTCGTGAACAACCCGGAGGGTAGGAAATCCGCGACCGGTTATCTCCAAAAGCTCTTCCTCGACAATGCGTCGAGCCCGCCGTGCTCATTTCTCTTGCCTTATTTTCCCGAGTAAGTCATGCCTGCCTGTCATAACATGCTTCCACATATTTCCATCGTTGAATTTGCGTCTACAATGGTGATGTTTTGCGCAGAAACAAACACGGCACCCTCATCCACTTGGACATGGAACGCTTAGCTGCCTTGTATCTCGATAGCGGGGATCGCCATGAAGACAGGGCAGAGTCTAAGCGGGACTACACCGACATCAAGATTGTTCTGAATAATGCTCTCCACGGCTACGCCATGAAGGGTGGCCCGATTTTAAAAACAAGAAAGTCAGAGGATGGAAGGTTTAGATTCGCGCACAGAACGTATTTCCCCTGCATGAAGCAGGATTCAAGTAGTTGCATGGAGTCATGGTACCTCCTCTATCAAATGAGGTGGTTTTAAAAGTTTCAACGACGAGGCCAATTTATTTCTCGTGATTTCAACGCATGGGTCGCAAGACTAAAGGACTCCGCTGATTATGTTATCAGAGCCGAGTTCCGATACATTCAGAACATGATCGCGCGAATCATCATGTGTGACGTCCTAGATCAAGATGGACAATTCTACTATGGCTTACAACCACCAGCTAATGCCGATGTAGAAAGGCGCTTAAGATATTCGGGTGATCACAGGCCATTCAACTCGTTAAATGGTTGTGAAC
Organism: Poa pratensis; assembly: GCA_947311845.1. Classification (NCBI taxonomy): domain Eukaryota; kingdom Viridiplantae; phylum Streptophyta; class Magnoliopsida; order Poales; family Poaceae; genus Poa; species Poa pratensis. The sequence goes on along the minus strand of CAMZMU010000035.1, from coordinate 28,416,875 downwards.
TGTTCCCGTAGATACCGGAGAGAAGGTGATTGAGGAACAAATCTAATAACTGTCTTATGTACACAACGTTAGATGCATGCATGCTTAGTTAATTTTTTGTTTGCTTTAATCTTTCTTCTCTCTTATGTACACAAATCTTTTTTCTTACAATTCTTATTTGACTTATAATTTTATATGCGTCTTGTGTACAGAGAAATGGGGAAGTGGTATGTGGTGTACAAAGGTCGTGTTCCAGGAGTCTATGAAAAGTGGGAAGACTGTAAAAAGCAACTGAACGAGTTTAAAGACAACAGCCACAAGAGCTACAAGACTAAAGCGAAGGCGGAAGCTAGGTATGCCAACCATCTAATTCAGGAAGAAAAGACGAACCGGATGATGAAGTCCAACATCATCGTGAACAACCACAACATTTACGAAAGTAAAGCGAAGACAGAAGCTAGATATTTGCATCACCTGCTTGCGGAAGAGAGGAAGAACCGGATGAAGTCCAACTTCATCGTGATCCCCTTCTTACTCATCATTATTGGCATTCTCTTGTATAAGATTGTGGTTTAGATGACAGTAGTAATCCATTTGGAAAACTTCCGTGTATGAATCTATCGACATGTATTCGTGTATGACAACTTTTGACGCGTTTGTATGTGGAAATTTCTATGTTATTATCATTTTCGTCGCCTGTACCTCAATATCCTGTATTTATATTTGATATACTGCTGGAATACGTTATTTAAAAAATAAAAAATACCACAAAAATGTACCGCTGACGGACACAGAGGCGTACCGCTGGCGGACAGCGCTCTCAGAACTCCAACCAGCGAGGCGTACCGCTGGCGGCCGAGATATCTTAGCGCTGGCGGCCGAGGCTGCACGGCAGCGATGCCAAACCTCGTGCTGGCGGGCACAACTTCTGCCGTCCAGCGGTAACGATCCTTACCGCTGGCGGATGGCCGCCCGCCAGCGGTAAAACGTTACCACTGGCGTAATCACCGCTGGCGAGCGCCCGCCCGGCAGCGGTAGACCATTTCCGTCCGCCAGCGGTAGGCCTTTTCCTACTAGTGATAGCGTTTTTTTAGCTTTTTGATATATTTTGAAGAATATTTAAATGTTTAGTAGTTTGGAATGGTCGGACATATTTGTATGTTGGCGTCAATATTTAACTGAAATTAGCAAAAAATGCATTTGCATTACCTCTAAATGGTGGCAAAATTTGGATATTCCAGAAAAAATTGTTACCATAACTATTTTGTATATATTTTTCTGATTGTTTTGAGATATCACTCATATTTTTCCAACGGATATATTCAGAGATATTGTTTTTTATTTTGTTTGAATTTAAAAAACTGGTGAAAGTGGGAAGCTATTTGCATTTTTCTTGGTCTTTCAAATGCTCAAATTTGGAAGCCATTGAATTTTTTTAAGTTTTCAAATATGGAATTTGGTCATACGGCATAAGTAGTAAGCGTTTATTTTTTTTGTGTTAATGTCGACATATTTGTCATCTTTGTGAATATGGTGGTGGGTGAAATTCAAATTTGATGATGTGCGCATTCAAAAGTTGCTTCGACTTGAATGTGTTGGAATCAAAAAGGAGAAGTTTACATTCACAAATTGTTGTGGCCTTTTCCAAATAAAATAATTTGGTACAAACCACCCAGTTAAATAGAGTTTGGTAAATGTTTGAACACACCTATCCATTTATATCGCAAGTTTCAAAATATCAAAATAACAGTACTACAAATGTAAATACAAACAGACAAACTTTCATGACTTTCCAAACACAGCTTCACATCTAAAAATCAAAATAAGAATACCACAAATGTAAATATCGACAAATAGTTGGTTCGCACTTAGCCATTTTGCACACTTTTGTAGCTTTTCAAATGCAGCTCCAAATCAACCCAATCCAATTTCAAAAAAAATTAAGTGCTTACTAATTAGGGCAAACTACAAACATCTTTAAACATTCCAATTCAGCAAAAAAAATGCACTCACTCCAACTATGTGGACAATTGTATAGATTTAGATTTAAAAAAAAACCAAGTATGGAATTCACCTGAATATATGTGCATATCCATTCATATGGACTTAGATAAAAAATTAATAAAGAAAAGAGACATTTTACAACATTCCAACTTGCTAAAAAATTGGAAATCCTCTACACTATATGAACAAAACATTTCAATTTAACCAAAATTTGGGGAAAAAAGCCAATGCATCTGCTACAATTATGTGGACAATTATGTGGAGTTGAATTTCACAAAACAAACTCTCTAATTATGGAATTCAGTTGAATAAATGTGCTTTCACACTTATTATGGACTTAATTTAGGAATTGACAAACAAATAGAAACATTTTTAAACATTCCAATTTGCTTAAAAATTGGACATACTATAAAATGTACCAGATTTTTTTCTTGGCAGAAATAATTTCAGAAACCGTTAAATTTCTGACGTGTGGGCGTACCCTATTTAACTAAAATAAAATATAATTGTAAATGTAAACTTCGTCTACCAAATTTCAGAATATACAAACATAAATTACTTTTGCATTTGCGCCTTCACAAATTTAAAAATTTCCTACCAAGTATTCACCAATATGACAAATATGTGAACATCAACAAAAAAAAAACCAAACACACCTACTATTTACAGCACTTGATCAAATTTCAAGTTTTAAAACTTTAAAATTTCAAATGCCTTCTGCAATCGAAGCATTTAAAAACCACAATTTTAAAAGTTGTAATCTTTTTAGAAAACAGGAAAATGAAAAAAAAATGCACACACAATAGGCGGCCCAGCCCACGAACCAGCCCACCTGGCCAGCCCAGTCCCACCGTGACGTCACGATGACGTCACCGGCGGACGGGATCCGGCGCGGCGGCACTGACCTCGCCGGCGGCGCCTGATGGCGCGCTGGGACGCGCGGTTGGCCGTCGTGGACGCGCACGGAAGCGGGGAGCCGGAAGGCGGCGGCGCCGCTCCTTTTAAGTCGCCGGAGCGGCGCCAGCGGCCAGTGGACGCGGCGGCGGGAGGCGCGGCAGGGCGGCGGCGATTCTGACGCCACGCGGGTGTCCCGGCACGCGGCGCGCGGCCAGGAGGTGGAGCGCGCGGCGGCGGTGCCTCCCATGGCCGCCGATGCGGAAGGGGAAGGCCGTGGCGGCGGGGCGGCGGCGCGGTCGCGCGGGGAGAGAGAAGGATGAAGGGGGCTTAGGGAAGTTTTTTCAATGGGGTCCCTGGGTTTTTCCGGTTTTGCGTTTAGGTCCCTGTCGTGGTGGGAATCACGCAGATGCCACGGGGTGGCTTATTCTGGGGCCGAACGGATGCTTGTGGTTTCGGGGAGGGATTGCGCGATGGAGTCGCACACGAAGAACACACGAAGAACACGAAGAACAAGCAAGAACAAGAACAAGAACCGCAAGAACACAAAGCACACACGATGTACCCTGCTTCGGGGCCCTCGTGAGGAGGTAAAACCCCTACTGCAGCACTAGCCTACTTGGTGTATTCTCCTCTTTGTATATGATTTGTACATGTGCTCCTCGAGCTGTGACGATCTAGCAATGGAGAGGAACTCCAGGAAGAAGAAAGCTCCAGTGAGCAAGAGGAAGAAGAGAGAGCCCAGGGGCTGTGCGCGTGGTCGCCCGTCCCTCCCCGTGACCTCTCCCTGGTGCTCCTTATAACGTGGAACCCAGGGAACAATGAGTGGAGGAGGAGACACCGTGCACTGTAGCACGGTTGACTCCTTTGTCTTCTAGCACTTGTCTCCGGCATCTCCGGGAGATACCGTCCTTGTCTTTGTCTTTTAGCTGTTGTCCTCAGAATCTCCACGTCCTCTTCTTATCCTCTCCCGAAGATATTTATGATGATCCGGATAAGGATGTCCCGGCATCGGCGGGATGATCCGGTTAGAGATGTATTGGCGTCTGCGGAGAATGATCCCGTTAGGGATGTCTCGGCGTCTTCGGATAGTGATCCGGTTAAGGATGTCGCCAGTGCCTGCGGAGAGTGATCCGGTTAAGGAAAGTGATCCCGTTAAGGAAAGTGATCCGGTTAAGGAAAGCGATCCCGTTAAGGAAAGTGATCCGGTTAAGGAAAGCGATCCCGTTAAGGAAAGTGATCCGGTTAAGGAAAGTGATCCCGTTAAGGAAAAGTGATCCGGTTAAGGAAAGTGATCCCGTTAAGGAAAAGTGATCCGGTTAAGGAAAGTGATCCTGTTAAGGATGAAGAGTCGAGGCCACCTGCCTTGACTTGGAGCGCATCTGACGTCCTGGGAGCTTCGGTCAAAGCAACAACTCTGGGGTACCCGGGGTCACATCCCCGACAGTAGTCCCCGAGGCTGTGGGGGACTCGCAGAGTCGCGCACAGACTTACAAAAACAAATAACTGTACCAGAAACCTCCTGCACCGTACAGCCTTGTCTTTCAGGCCAAATGCGACATCCGGTTGACCGAGCTCACCCGAATCAACAACGAGATGGACAATTTGTACTGGAAATATGTTGCCTGAATGGTCACCATTATATGCCGGTTCTTAGCCCTCCTGGCTTTTACCGAACTCGGATGCCACCAGCGTCGGCTAGCCCTCCTGGCTTTTACCAACTTGGATGCCGCCAGCGTCGGTTAGCCCTCCTGGCTTTTACCGACTGGGATGCCGCCAGCGTCGGTTAGCCCTCCTGGCTTTTACCGACTGGGATGCCGCCAGCGTCGGTTAGCCCTCCTGGCTTTTACCAACTGGGATGCCGCCATCGTCGGTTAGCCCTCCTGGCTTTTACCAACTGGGATGCCGCCAGCGTCGGTTAGCCCTCCTGGCTTTTACCGACTGGGATGCCGCCAGCGTAAGCTGGACCGACATAAACCTGCAAGTATGTATCTCATATGTCTCGGTACCTCGGCCCCTCTGGGCATATCTCATAATTTGGTACCTCGGCCTCTTTGGGCATATCACACATGTCTCGGTACCTCGGCCTCTTTGGGCATAACTCATATGTCGGTTCTTAGCCACTTCGGGCGTATCACACATGTATCGGTACCTCGGCCTCTTTGGGCATATCACATATGTCGGTTCTTAGCCACTTCGGGCGTATACCGACATAAATATTTCCAGCCACTGCTGGACTCACATAAGCATATCTCGAATGCCGGTTTTAGCCACTCCGGGCGTATACCGACACAGATGTTTCCAGCCACTGCTGGACTAACGTACAACCTGCAAAAACATAACTCAAAGGTTGCCTCTGGCTAACAAACATAAACAGAGATCTGGTATGCAAATGATGCCATGATACACTGGCAAACAGAATAAACAGCGATGTGGGATATGGAATGATGTCATGATACTGTGACAAACCGAAATAAACTGCGATCTGTGATGTGAAATGATGCCGTGATACTGTGGCAAGCCGAAATAAACAGCGATCTGTGATGTGGAATGATGCCGTGATACTGTGACAAACCGAAATAAACGGCGATCCAGAGAATACCGATAACACCTCGATAACTTGGGTAACTTGAGATAACCAATATAACCATGATACTTCGGATTACGAGGATACCTCGGATTACCAATGTGATTCGGATTACCAATGTGATTCGGATTACCAATCGAATCCAGAATTCCAATGTGATTCGGATTACCCACAGAATCCAGAATTCCAATGTGATTCGGGCTAGCAATAGAATCCAGATTTCCAATGTGATTCGGATTACCAACAGCATCCAGATTTCCAATGTGATTCGGATTACCAATACAATCCAGATTTCCAATGTGATTCGGATTACCAAATGTGATTCGGATTACCAATATGACCCGGATTTCTGGAATACTTCGGATTTCCAGGATACCTCAGTAACGAACGTTCTCCACAAACCGATGTCACCTTTCAATGTTAGTCCAACATACAAATCATGAAGAACATTTGACGGAAACAACAATTATACTATCCGAGGCAAACTAGCTATAGCACTTGACAGAAAACGAATCTAACAGCATATACTATGCACAAAAAACTAGATTCGGTTTCAACGAGTCCCCGAGTTACTTTTATTATCTAGGAGAAAAAGTAAAACAGACTGGCTACCCAGTCCCCGGGTCAAGACATCTTGTCCCGGGTAAAACACTTAGACAAAAAGCGAGGGGGCAGTCCCCGAGAAACTTTTGGGACAAAACGAAACTGGACTGGCTGTCCAGTCCCCGGGTCAAAACACTTTGCCCCCGGGGAAAACAACTAAACAAGGCAAGAAGGAGCAGCCCTCTAGCTAATTTTGAGATTAACTATTTGCGCGCAGCACAAACCGAATACTGTAAGTACTTACATTGCATTGTCGGTGCAGACTGGGCGGAGGTGTACAAATGAGTCCAGACTAGACATCAAACTGGTGAGATGCTAGACACAGATAGCCTGGATACTACTGAGTCGGATACACTTGGTTCAGCAGACCAAATAGCGCGGGCGGCGAAAGAAACCTGCAGGGGTAGAACCGGGCATGCCTCACTCGGGCAACCAAACGGAGCCAAGATATCACCTTTTTATCCTAGCCCGGAACATATTTTTGATGTCGACCCGGATCACTCTGACCGAGTCATTTTTCTGATCCGACGTATTCATGCTGATCACTTTCACTTGTATCTAGACGATTAGCTCTCAGCCAATCTAGCATTTTTTATGTCAGCTTCTCTCTCCATATCCTGCCTCGGGCTAGGCCGGGCTCGTTTAACTCGGGCAGGCCGAGCTTGCTCAGCAGACTGAGTTCTGCCTAACTCGGATGGGCCGAGTTGATGCATGACTCGGATCGGCACGAGTGCTCACAGCATGCATGCCCCTGCGTACATGCATTTGGTTGAGCAGTGATCGATCGGTTCATTAACTCCATACAGCATACATGCATGCACCTGCGTACATGCATTCCCACCTCTGCGTTTAGTTGTTCCAACTAGAACATGGGCACGATCGACCTCGGGCCACCTCCTCCCAGTAAACCGGATCATCTCCTAGGACCGGATCAACTCCACCAACCGAGTCTAGCGATGGGGCCGGCCGGATGATGCCTTGGCCCAAGCTCGGTCCAGGAAATGCTGTCATGCTCCGAGGCAACGCGGTGCAGCCCCTCCGATCGGATACAGCTCGCTACCGAGACTGATGGAATCTCGGCCCAAGTGAACCGGATGACCTCGGCCCAACCGACACTCTCGTTGATTTGGCTCGCTCGGAGATATGCATCTCGGCCCGGCCGAAGTTATCTGGCCGCCGACACGAAAACATCTCGGACGAAACATCTGGGCCTAATTTGCCGAGACACACCGCGAGTGGAATATGCCGGCCCAACCTGACAGAAATCTCGGCCACCCGCCGAGATACACCGCGAACAGCGTACGCCGGCCTGTTGACACGCATAGCTTGGCTCGCCTGGGATGTCGGATTGCCGACACGCAGATCTTGGACAAGGCAGTGCAGGGAACCAGCAGGAGCGAAGCCACGCTGGGGATCTGGGGCGGCGGCCAGCCGGGAGACGGATGCGGGAAAGCCGGGCAACGGTACTGGCCGAGGTCGAAGCCGGCCAGATTGATTTGTGCGGGCGACCGGCCTGGTACCTAAGCAGTGCTGCTAACCAGCAGCCCATCTCGGGTGCAAGCAGAAACGCCGGGCGGCCATCCGCGCGGCCGGGAATCCACTTACGCAACGAACACCCGGCCATGCGTGCAGGGACGCACGATCCAGCTGCCTGCATGCCCACTTTAGCTCCTTTGATCTAGCTCTCTGGATGCTTGCTTGAATGATGCTGATGCAGAGCTACAGAGGACGGCCGCAACAGCTCGATGAAGTCGTGGTGAGGACGACCAGCGAGAGGACGAACAGCGCGGAGGAAATGCTGGGCCCGGACGCAGACGCGCGACGAAGGGCGCGCCGTGGCCAGCCGGCGCAGATCTGGACGGCGGAGACGCGGCCGGAACGCGGTCAGCGAGCCGTCGAGGCGCGGCGCTGCCGACGCGCAAGCGAAGCAGGAGCGGATCTGGGATCCGCCGATGACGCCGTTGACAAAGGCCGCGCCAATCTCTGCTCGCTGCTGCAAGCTAGATCGCGGAGGACCATGGCGATGTCGAGTCCCGCACTGATGATGAAGATCCCGTCCGAAATTAGCCCAGCAAGCGCCACTACAGCCCCACGGTGGGCGCCAACTGTCGTGGTGGGAATCACGCAGATGCCACGGGGTGGCTTATTCTGGGGCCGAACGGATGCTTGTGGTTTCGGGGAGGGATTGCGCGATGGAGTCGCACACGAAGAACACACGAAGAACACGAAGAACAAGCAAGAACAAGAACAAGAACCGCAAGAACACAAAGCACACACGATGTACCCTGCTTCGGGGCCCTCGTGAGGAGGTAAAACCCCTACTGCAGCACTAGCCTACTTGGTGTATTCTCCTCTTTGTATATGATTTGTACATGTGCTCCTCGAGCTGTGACGATCTAGCAATGGAGAGGAACTCCAGGAAGAAGAAAGCTCCAGTGAGCAAGAGGAAGAAGAGAGAGCCCAGGGGCTGTGCGCGTGGTCGCCCGTCCCTCCCCGTGACCTCTCCCTGGTGCTCCTTATAACGTGGAACCCAGGGAACAATGAGTGGAGGAGGAGACACCGTGCACTGTAGCACGGTTGACTCCTTTGTCTTCTAGCACTTGTCTCCGGCATCTCCGGGAGATACCGTCCTTGTCTTTGTCTTTTAGCTGTTGTCCTCAGAATCTCCACGTCCTCTTCTTATCCTCTCCCGAAGATATTTATGATGATCCGGATAAGGATGTCCCGGCATCGGCGGGATGATCCGGTTAGAGATGTATTGGCGTCTGCGGAGAATGATCCCGTTAGGGATGTCTCGGCGTCTTCGGATAGTGATCCGGTTAAGGATGTCGCCAGTGCCTGCGGAGAGTGATCCGTTAAGGAAAGTGATCCCGTTAAGGAAAGTGATCCGGTTAAGGAAAGCGATCCCGTTAAGGAAAGTGATCCGGTTAAGGAAAGCGATCCCGTTAAGGAAAGTGATCCGGTTAAGGAAAGTGATCCCGTTAAGGAAAGTGATCCGGTTAAGGAAAGTGATCCCGTTAAGGAAAAGTGATCCGGTTAAGGAAAGTGATCCTGTTAAGGATGAAGAGTCGAGGCCACCTGCCTTGACTTGGAGCGCATCTGACGTCCTGGGAGCTTCGGTCAAAGCAACAACTCTGGGGTACCCGGGGTCACATCCCCGACAGTCCCTGGCCTCGTAGAAATGGAGGTCTACGCTGCAATTCTTGATCTTGCTTGTTGATCTCCGTAAAATGTCGCGTTGACGTTTGGCTGACAGGTGGGGCCCACCGTGGTACTGTTCAACACTGTAGATGAACAGTACCATCTACAGTAGCACGATCGCGGAGAGCTCGCGATTCTGCTCAACTTTTATATAGTTAGTAATAAAAGTTGCACTCAAATTTTACATTGCAATTTGACTATGTTTTTGTATTGTGCAAATAGTAAAATTGCAAAAATAACGCACACAAATATAATAGCAATAGGCGACACCAAAAATCTCCACTCCTATAAAAATCAAAGTTGGTGATTATGGTGTGTCTGCCATCTTTCAATCACGATCGTTCGATTTGTATCAAACGAAAAGGGAGCAAACTTGGCAAATTTGCAGATAACCTATTGTCTTCTTATCTCTCCTCCCACCTCATCCAACTATCTGAATATTATTTACAGCGAGGAGAAAGCTAACCAAGTTCCAACTATGCAAATTAGAGCGAGTACACAATATTCCCCTTAGATCTTCTCTATTAGTAACGTAAAACAACCCACTAATGGGGGATGTTTCGTAGAAATGTTTTACGAATTCTGAATTGGAAATTAAAAGGACGGACATGTATTTCTTTTGTTCTCGGAACTTATATTAATAATTTTATCTCCCTATTGTCTTGTAATTAATCTTCAAAACACTATTAACTAAGAACGAGCGCATTACAATGTGGTAAATAATTTTTCTTATAAAATAGCTTGCCAAGTTTGTTAATTTTGCTTATAAAATAGCTTGTCAAGTTTGTAATCTCACGCTTCCATTAGACCATTACAATATGTATGTTGCAACACACAAACATTTCAAGTATAGTAGGACATTAATTTTATAAATTATGTATTTATATCTCTGTATACATGTGAATGTTATGTGTCTATATTTATATGTCTGGAAAGAAAGACAATTAGTGGACCATAGCAACGCACGGGTGTTCGACTAGTTACAAAAAATGCGAGTAGAATGACATAAGAACCTCCTGGTGTATATACATTTACATGGCAATTAGTATTTACAAGTCATCTTTGCCGCTGCAAAAAAAATACAAGTGGAGTTCTTGATCAAAAGTGCAGCCTTGAGGTCGGCGGGATCTCGAAGGGGCTTAGCATTACCCTCACATTCGCCTCCTTGTTATCCCACGCCTTGGAATGGACGGCCTCCTACTCAGTGTCAAAGCCCCAGCCCACCAGAGTGGCAAGATGGTTAGGAGGGTGGTTGTACCCCTAGCCTACCAGAGTTCAAACCTCAGGTTTGACGTTGGTGTTTCTCATTTAGACGGAATATTCTTTCAGTGGGAGACGACGTTCCCGTCGACAGCAAGACGCCCGTGGTGACTTCGTCAATCTCAAGACCCAACCGCCGGCTCAGTCTTTCGGAGGTGCTCATAGGGGTAGGGTGTGCGTGCGTGCGTTCATAGGGGTAAGTGTATGCGCGTGTATGTGAGCGTCTGCGTTGTACTGTGTTTCTAAAAAAAAAAACTCAGTGTCAAAGCCTAGGCTACCATGACATTGATCCACGTGTCACTGAGCAAATGAATAGAGTTATCACAACTGATTTCACAATATTTGAGGTTAAGGAGGCCCTAAATAGCATTAGAGAGCTCATAGAGTCAGGGAGTGATGGTATGCCTGTGGTATTTTACTGGGATAAGTGGGAGACATTGTTATATGTGAGGTTTTGGATGTGTTGCGACGTGGCTGTATATTGGAGGAAGGATGTAATGAAATGGTTGATGTGCTCATCCGGAAGGTGCAGAAACCTTATCGACTTAAAGCTATGCACCATGTTAGCCTGGTCTACAAGCGCGTGTCCAAAATTCTGACTACCCGCTTAAATGCATTCTGGGATTATTTTGCCAAAAGCAAACGCATTTGTCCTGGAAAGATTAATCTCGGACAACACCATCTTAGCTTATGAGATGTCACACTTCACGAGGAGAAAAAAATATGAAAGAACTATATGGCACCGAAACTTGATATGAATGGCTTAGGATCGACTCAGATGGCCTTTTTAGCAGGGTGTGATGAGAAAAATGGGATTTAGCAAAAAAATTGTGCAACTGATTAAAAAGGGTAACGTGTGGTACATGAAGTTATATCTTGTGATTTTTATATTAATATAGCGGGGTGAAAAAGTGGTGTCGGGTAGGGACACATCGTTATGTTTGGTCAATTTAGAAGCATGGTCAAATTTACTGTTGATGTATTCTTCAAGTACGCACAATGCATGAGGCTCTTGCCCGCTCAATGATCTAAATTTTGTTATTTTTCGCACCTGCATACAATGGGCATGACAATTAGCAAAACAACATTTTAATGACAAGAAATGTGTTTGAAAGTACCGTTGCATCCTAATAAAATGAGCAGTCCAAAAGCTCACACTCAAAGTGTTCTACAAATGTAAATAACATGTTAATTAGTTGTCAAACTTTAGCTAGCAGCTGCGGATAGTATATATATAACGTTGAATTATGTGTGAAGCCACCAAATTGCACTTGAAGATCCACCACTAGTCTTTCGTAGTTAGAACTTTTCACCATGAGATATTGGGGACAACCAAATTTCGTCAATGTTACAATTAGTTGATATAATTTTCTGTGCACAATCCCCACCCTATGCATATGTTCCGCGCTGCATCGAACACCTTGTGCTTATGGTGTTGCCTTTTCTCTCGGTGGGTAGGTCATTCGTAATGCTCCCATGATGTTTCCCCTGCAACCGATTGCTTGTGGCATTGCAGGCAAGCCTGGCACCGATCAAATGTGGTGTCCCTCTGGTATCTACTGCCACGAGGTTCAATACCGGTGGTGTGCCCAACTTGATGGGCATGCGAAAAAGAAAGTTGTTTTTCTTTCTTGTCTCAGGTCAATCCGAAACGTGTTCGTGTCTTGACGCACCGTTCATCCCTATGAAGCAGTACTGGGAACTCAAACACTCCATTGTGGTTGACACAAAACTGTGAGCCACTGGTTGTTATATATATTCAATGTAAATGAATATACAAATATATTCCAAAGACAATGAAATAAGTTTTCTTTGCATGGGATACTTGCTATTTGTTTTTTTCCAATAAAGGTACTTTCTATTTGTTCAGTATGAAATTTTGCGCGACTAGTTGCTAAACTGGTTTTGAGAACATGCTGGTTCTCCAAAGATGTATCAAGCCATCTTCTAAATGATAATTGCCACCTCGAGTGATACATCTGTCTGATAATACACTATGGTTGCTAACAAGTTTCATACAGCTGTGTAATTTCCTCACGAAGGGATATATGTATATCTCACGTATGAAAAAGACAAGACAAGAAAGCCAATGTAGGAAATTATCTGTATATAGTTAGTTAATTTGTCTCCAGTAATCCACATTTTTTCTTTCGCGATACAAGAATAATCCACGATAGTCGGACTACACAGCACGACCATTATACTGACATGACAAGTGGTTGGGCCAGTCAACAAGAGCTGACCCTCGGTCCCGCTTGTCAGTGTCCCCCCCTCGTCCGCACTCGCCAAGTCGTCACGGTCTTTTTTTTTTTTGAGATTAAGTCGTCACGGTCTTGTTCTCATCTCCTTGTCGCCATCTGCGGAAGAAATATCGGGACTGGTCAACAGAGGTCGTGGGCCTGAACTGCGACCACTGCGTGGACCAGGTCCAGGTACGCCGCAGACCCACGGCCCGCTCCCGTGCTCCCCTGCGGGCCGTACGGCCGGTCCACACGCCGTGCCGCTTGTCGTGTCCTCAAAAAGGGAAACCCCCACTGCTTGCAGTGCAAGAGAGAGAGAGAGGCCGCCGCCGTCCCGGGAGCGAGCGCGGAGGAGACCGACCTCGCCGCCGCCGCCGACGGAATGTCGGGCATCGGGCAGGAGGAGGAGGAGGCGCCGCCTCAGCCGCGGCGGCGTCTCGCCACGGAGGCGCTCCGCGACAGGATCGTCGAGAAGGTCAAGGAGAACCGCGTCACGCTCATCGTCGGGGACACCGGATGCGGTAACGATCTGGTCGCTGTTCCTTCAGGATGCGCTCAGTTTCTGCCTCGATCGCTGGCGTTTGGGGTGATTGATTTCGGTTCTGTTTTGTGGCCATTTGGGGTTTGGGGGAGGTTTAGCCCCCACTTTTTTTTCTTCTTCTGTTGGCGGAAACTTCGCATTTCTTTGGCCTGGATTTTCGCAGTTTTCCATAGTTGGTTGTTTTTCCATCTACGTTACTGTGTAAAGGAGGTTTTTTTTCCCAATCTACTGTTTGATTGGTTTTTTGGCCAACATTGGGTGGCGGCATTGGGGTTTTTGTAGTGGGCTTTATGCCAGATTGGGAAGAACTGCAAGGGCCTAGTAGGGTTTTCTTCAAGGGTTTAACCGTTTAAGCTTTTTAGGAAAAGTGATGGATGATGGAGGAAAGGATTTTGGGGCAGTTTTGGTTCCGGAAATTTCTCCCGGACTCTTCGTTTTAGTACTTATTTCGATTGATTCCGTCTGACGCTACTGTGGATCTACCTTCAGAAAATAAAAAATTGACCTTCTGGGTTGGGATTTTACTAAAAAGGGGTTTGCAGTACAGATTTGTCGATTGGTGGCTACTAAAAAGGAATCGGCATAGATTATCGTGCTCTAGGATGTAAATACGTTTGTCCTATTTCAGTCATACTAATGGATTCAACTCGTTGTCTGTTGTAGGAACGAGCTCCATGGTTCCCCAGTTCCTCCTAGAAGGAAATCTGGAACCCATTATGTGCACACAGCCTAGGAGGTTTGCTGTGGTTGCCATTGCTCAAATGGTAGCTGAAGCTCGCAAGTGTCAGGTGGGAGAAGAGGTTGGATATCATATAGGCCACTCAAATGTGTCAAATCTCAATTCGAAAAGGTAATTCCTCCGCGATTCTGTCACCCAATGGCACCTTACTCCTTGATCTTAGGTACATGAAGTTATGAGTTCGTGCATTTCCACTTTCATACCTGCATCCAATGGCAGCCATTGTATATTTCATCTAAATACTCTGGATCATGCACTTCTCGAACTAATTATACAGAAAAGCGTTACATTTCATGCCAGCATCCACACGTATTAATGAGTTGGTGCATTTCCACTTTTACTTTAATAACTGGTAATTCAATGTTGATTATTTCCAAAATGATTAGTTCAGGTACGGCAAAAAATTCTCTGGGAACCGGCCGCAGCATCGCCCTTCTACGGCCCCTTCTAAGATTGAGACACGTCGTCTTCTATCACCAATCTCAAAGCTCCGATAACCACCTCGCACCAGGAAAAACGAGGCTACCAGGCAGTACCCGTGCCGCACCTACCTGCTCCAGTTGCATCTCGCGGAAGCATCGTCGCCGGCGCCGGCGAGCATCCGAGTCGTCGCCACCGATTCTGCTCGCCAGCGGGCCTCTCCCTGCATCTCGTGGAAGCGACGGACCCGTCCAGCGCTCGATTCGTCGCCGCCGCCTTCTACTGGCGATTCGCCCCGCCGCCTTCTGCTCGCGAGCAGCCCCGCCGCCTTCTGCCCGCGAGCCTCCCCACCGTGGCTCCGCTGCTTGTCGCAGAAGGTACGGCGCCGGCAAGCGCCCGATTCTGCTGATTCTTCACCAATTTACTTACTAGTATAATTTTTACTGAAATTTGGTGTTGTGTTATGCAGGCAGTTCTGGTCTTGTTCAGAAATTTCAGACTTGCTAACATTCGGCTAGCAAAGCTTTGATTATCCGTAGAAAGGTCCAATTGGAATGCTACCACTTTCTTTCAAGTCCAGTCGAAGACATGGCCGAGTAGAAACAGCTGCCAGTTTCTGAACTATGTTAGAAAAATGTACCAGTAGCTTCTATGTAGCACAAGTGTTGCAAAAGTTGCGTGTAAATGAATGGAATGGAATTTCAGAATATATTGAGTTGATGAATGAATGTGCAGTTCTGTGGTTTGTTTCCTCCATGTCGTTGTCATATTCAGTTGATGGATGTGTTTGGCTGTGTGTCTAATCCTGTTATGAGAAAATGACCTTACTAGTGGCATGCTCTTGTAGCTTATGCCAGGAAAGGAAGAAAAGAAGAAAGAGGTCCCTTTGTTAATTGATTCCCGTAGTTCCATTGATTATAGTTGTTAACTGTCAACGAACTTGTAGGATGGGCTGGATACTTGGAGGATCAGCGTGTATATTCCAGAGGAGGTGATAAACTACTTGATAATAAAGCATCATTATAAATCAACAGATCATTAGTGAGCTATGACAGGAACATGACAGAATAGTACATGTATTTTGGTTCTGAAACTAACTCCAGCTGCAAGCACAGGCCACAAGGACACATAATAAAATGTACTGCTTCTATGCCTACTCCTTCCTTCCTCCAGGATTCCCATCAAAATCTAATCTTCTTGAAGTGTGAGGCATATCCGAAGCTTGATCAGTTTGAAGTAGAAGGTCGGTGTATCCTCCTTGGATGAATGGACCAAACATGGTCGAAGTATCCCCGTGAAAAGTATTGTTTGTGAACGGCGGTACTGTCGTATCAAAACTGGTGCTTGCCCCAAAAGATCCCTGTGTCATAGAAATGTAGTGGACTATTTAGAATTTGTGTGTTAAAATTATATTACATAAGAAATGTAAACAAACTTCCAGTAATCTATCTTACGGTAAATTGTTGAGGACCTTCAGGTTGAAACATATTATTGTAGAACTGTGGCATTGCAATATTAGTTCTTGTGCTTGACCCAAAAGATCCCTGTATCATATAAATGTAGTGCATCTATTTAGATTTTGTGTGTTAACATTATAGTACATGAGAAATATAAAAAAAACACAAGTAATCAGTCTTACAGTATATTGCTGAGGACCTAGTCCATAAAACATATCATTTGTGAACTGCGGCATTGCAATATTAGTTCTTGTGATTGCCTCATTTGATCCCTGTGTCATATCAGTATATAAATTACATGAAAGATATTGAAGAAAGCTGAGAGTTTGGCTTACGTTAAATTGTTGAGGTCCTTCTCCGACAAGAGCATTTTCTGTAACTTTGTTTCCAACACCTACTATTGATGAATCATGTCAACAATGCAAAATGTACTGTCTATGCAATCAGGAGAGAAAAAATAATAACCAGTGGGGTTGCATTACCATTTTTTGTTCTGGTCTTTGTCTTCTTTGTTCCAGCCTTTGGCTTTTTTGTTGCTTTCTTTTCAAGTGCATCTTTTGCTCTTTTTTCCATTGGACCCTTAATCACTTGAGGAGCTTTAAATGTTATATTTCGATTTGTTACGTCTTCACCTGAATCATTGGAATTTATATGAACGGTCTGAGGCTTGTCATGTCTTATTTTGCTTATTGACTCATCAGCTTCTATATCTAGCATATCTATAGCTTTCTCCAATTCTTCAAGAAGCTCTTCTGAAATAGAGCACTTAAGTGCAATAGAGGTTGCTTTCCGAGAAATGCGTGCAGCACGTGTTTGTAATGTTTCTTTCGTACTTGCTTCATTATTCGAAGAATATCCTCTTTTTGCATACTTTGTCCATCTGTGTAGTATATATTGCGGTGGCAAAGTGAAAACCTCATTCATGTTGAATACTCTGAGTGCATGTTTGCACAATAGACCTATGGCATCATAAAAGACATGGGTTTAGGCCATATTTATAAACCAAGAAATTAACTAAAAACAACCAGTGCATACCTTTGGATTCATATCTTCTACAGGAACATGATATGGTCAAATTCTCAGAATCAAAGACAACTAGTGCTTCAGCCTCATATTCCGCACCCATCACCTTATAATTTTTTATTGTTCCCACTTCAGAAATCAATTCGCACTTGACATAATGTTGCCTTTTGAACTCCTCTTCAAAATCAGTATAAAGCCTCCTTGTATATGTCTCGGCTGCAGTCTTCAACAAAGGTAAATTCCTTATGTAAGTAACAGGGTTACTCTTCCGTGACTTAAAATCTGCATCTAGTTCATTTTCACGAAGATTAGAAGAACACTTCTCATATTGTTCTAACAGCTCCGAAAGGCAGAGCTTCTTGCGAAATCGCTTCTTGAACACATTGTTCATACCTTCGCTCCTTTGAGTTGAGGTCATGTCAGCACAAAATGAGTCATTGCGGTACACGGAAGCCCACTTCTCACGCAAACCATATAGAGTTTGTATCCATGTGTTATCCACAAGGCCATAAGCAGTCAACAATTCTTGCCACTTCTGCTCAAAGTACACCACTGAACTTTCAAGGTAAACAACTCTCTTAAAATCAGCTAGAAACCTAGGATGGTTTGAAATTACATGGCTAAGATGCTTAGCAGCATTTTGATAAATGTGCCAAATACAGAGTAGGTGCTTTGTGCTCGGAAGAACAATTCTAATTGCCTTTGCCATAGCTGCACACTGATCTGTGAAAATTGAAGCAGGTCGCTTGCCAGACATTGCTGTTAAAAATGTGTTGAAGAGCCATATAAATGAGTCGGTGGTTTCATCAAATAAAAGTGCAGCTCCAAACAGAATGGTCTGTTTATGATGGTTAGTTCCAAGAAGTGGCGCAAAAGGCATTTCAAACTTATTTGTTTGAAAAGTGGTGTCAAATGACAAAGCATCACCAAAGCAAGCATAGTCCATGATAGATTGACCATCTGCCCAAAAGAAATTTGCTATCCGACAATCCTCCTCATCTAGTTGTATGGCATAAAAAAAAGAAGGATCTTCTAACTGTTTGTTTTTCAAATATTCAAGCAGTGTTTGAGCATCATTGACTTCCAAATACTTCTTCCGCTCACGACCAATATGGTTATTGCAATCCACCCGCAAGAAAGGTACATGATGAGGTCCTCCATACCACTGCTTGAAAAAATTGTACACTTCAGCAGGCTTCAGTCCAGCTCCCCTCATATTACCAATCAGAACTTTATCAGATCTACCAAACGACGTTGTGACCGCAACATGTGTTTCTTATTAGGACTTGCGAGATAATGATTATGCTCGAGTACAACCTTCTGCACCTTCCATACACCATCACGAGCAATACTGAACTGGATACGGGCATCACAACCGGACCTTGTGGCAGCATTTTGTTTCACCGTGTCATGTTTTGAATGAGTGCCTCTTTCACCTTCATTGCTACAAACTATATGCTTCTGATAAACTGATTTATCAGGTCTCAACTTTGTGTGGCTCTTTCGAATGCTAAAACCAATGTTACCAGCATACTCATTGTAAAATTCATATGCATCCTCTTCTGACTTGAAAACCATTCCAACTTTAGGAACAATTGTTGATTCAGAACTAGTATCACGCACCTGCATTGAAATATATGTAAACTGAATAGGTGCAAATAAATCATGATTTTTTGGCAACAAAATACACGGGTCAGTTTGGTACCTCTTTGGTGGTTGCCATTGTAGCTGAAGCTTTCAATGCGGAAATAGTCGAGCTGGATGGGATCGTTGCCTCGCACGTGGAACTAGTATTATGATCCTGCAATAAATTATATTGAAACTGAATAACTGCAAGCAAAACATGAATTTCTTGAAACAACCAACAATATATGATCAGTTTGCTACCTCATTCGTGGATGCCATTGTAGCTGAATCTTTCAACACGGAAGTAGTCGAGCTAGATGGAATCGCCGTGCACATATCATGGACCTGCATTCAGATTTATGTCAACTGAATAGCTGCAAATAAATCATGAAATTTTTGCAACAATACACGGATCAGTTTGGTACCTCATTGGTACTTGCCATTGTAGCTGAATCTTTCGACGGGAAAACTGTCGAGCTTGATGCGATCGTAGCTTTGCACGTCGACGTCCGTTCAGCCGACACATCCATGCTCTTATCACCAGCCAGCGGCAGTGAGGTGGCCATGACAACATGGTTGTGCAATGAGTGAACCGAGAAGGAAGGAACCGGCAGTGTGCCGCCGCCGACGGCAGCAGAGACATCGGAGGTCTCGGCTCGTGTGATACCCTCACGACGGGTGGGCATTGGCACAACTTCTGCGGCGCTGCCGGTGTGCCGGACAGCGGAGGCGGCTGCCGGCGACGGGTAGTCTCCAGACGCCATGATCTCCCCCTTCAACGCACGATCGTTTCCCTAAATTTTCGGTTGACAGTTCAGTACGATCTGTAGCCTTGGTTTTCCCGGTTCAGTACGATCTGTAATCAACTGCCGTGGTGGTTATCGGAGCTTTAAGATTGGTGATAGAAGACGACGTGTCTCAATCTTAGAAGGGGCCGTAGAAGGGCGATGCTGCGGCCGGTTCCCAGAGAATTTTAGAAGGGGCCGTAGAAGGGCGATGCTGCGAACTGGTAGTTAATGTGCTGTGTTGTTCCTTGTTATCAGGGTTGTAGAAATGGTGCCTCTTGTTCATTTTCACATGATCGTCGCTCCTCGAAGACTTCATCTGTTACATCTGGAATATGCTCTCAAGAAGACAGAGCCTCCTCAGTATGTTGTACAAAGCTGTTGCCTGCAGGTGGAGATGGGCATATTGTTGTCATGAATGATACAAATCTGCAGTTCTCTTGTAAAATTTGCCAGTATTATGACCCCACGAAGGTAGTTGCATGCACACCTGGTCTGCATTCAACTGAGTCTGATTCAGTGACAAGTGGCATGATGATACTCCAGAATGTGACTGATCCTTGTCATCTAATTATTGGCGGTGAACATAAACTACCAGTTCCTTGGGCAAAAGTACAGCGAGTTTTCTGGTTTGCTGATTTTGATACCGATGAATCTGAGAATGAGAAAGTTCTGCTGCAGAAGTTCTTTGAGCATATTGCCATCAAGACCTTGTCAGAAACATTGTCCAAGTTGCAGGTCGTCTTGATCATGAATAACACAAAATTTGTTCACTTACAGGTATGCCTTTTTTAAGTGACAATTGTAAGCCTAGAATGCACCGCGCACAGCATGCCGCTAAAAATTACTGGCCATTGTGCCTCACTGTGCTTGACTAATGTATATATTTCTTATTGGATTGTACCTTTGGTCTGTTAATATCCTACTAGAATAACTTGTTCCAAGTACTAGTCAACAGGTTATCTGAATATGACATTTACTCCCTTTTTTAACAGGCTGAAAAATTGGCAAGGGAATGCTTCTATTTTCTGGGCGAATCATTTATGTTTGATGAAGGGACTCTTGGATGGTTTTCAGACGCCCCCAGTTACCCAAATGGGATGCAAGCATCAGCACCGGTTGCTTACATTTTCAATATGCATCCTCCTACTGGTGTTCAGTTTGGTGATTATCCGACAGAATTGCGCAAAGCCCTACGTAGAGCCTAGTTAGAGCAATCTAGGTTTCCTGCATGTGAATAGCTAGATCAAATCATCTGGCGTGCTGTAATTTTTTGGTAAGGTCATAGGCAGACCAGGCGTACTATCTCATCTGAATTCCCCCACACAATGGAATCTAATACAGGTCCTGCTGGTGCGACTAACGGTGGTTTTAGCTAACCGCTTGAACTTTATTCTTGTTAAGTTGAGCTTGAAATGTTGACAGAAAACGTTGATACCTTGAGAAGGCCAGTTGGTTTGGTAGGTCCCATGTCTATTCCTCTTGTGATGTACGGAGTATTATTTGCCTTCTGAAATTTGAAGTGAACTGGTAGTAAGCTATTTTTGGTTGGGAATGTTGATGCTTTGGAATCCTCTGAAAAGACACCATATCTACAACAGGATGAGTTTGATAATTATATATGAACTCCTTTGAAGAGTAACGATTTATTCATCATCCTTAGTGTAACGAGGCATCTAAATATTTTGACGCTACTTCCGACTTGGCAGCCATTGGTGGCATCAGTTACAGGAGTTCACGTAGTGAGGTCTGCAGATCAGCGTCCAGAAACGGGGATTTAAAAATACTCCCTCCGTTCAATGTTATACACTTTGTCCACATAAACATGTGCACAAATATATCTAGAGACATTTCATGTGTATATTAACTCATTTGTGTATGTATCTAGAGAATATGTGTAACATCTAAAACATCAGCAAATAGGTCGAGGAAGAGCATCTATGAGTCCCTAAATTTATCCCCAAACAGTACGGACACGTGTCCGCGGAACAACCTAAAAAATGACTTAAAAAGGACAAAAGAAGAAAAAAAGTGCAAAAGTGATCTATGGTGGGCATGCGGACACGTCCGGACTCACCCCAGACACGACATAAATAAACTGGTTTGGTGCTGCGAGGGCTGTGCTTGGAGATGCTCTAAGCTGAGAAAAGCAACGGAGGACATCTTCCCGAAGAAGAACCGCCTGTAACCGTCCAGGTAATCTGACTAGTTGCGCCGAATCTTGTTAGCTTACGCCGCTCCTCGATTTGCAAGCTGTGGACAACTCTCACCAGATACGCCTACCAGGCGATGTCCGTCGACACAGAGGGACTTACTGGGAACATTTACTGAATAAATAACAGGTTCATTTTATAGTAAAGAAGTTCTGGATAGCTCAACTTAGTCTAGGCAATCATCGTATAGCTGGTCATCGACTGCCCAAGCTTTCATCTATTTTCAATAAAATAAACCGCATGACAACTGACATTCATTGCGAGTCTCACTAATGATGTCAAACAAAACCAAATTCCTACTCCTCATCCCAGTCTGAAGCACCAGCAAGACAACAATTATACAAAGAACCTGTATCTACAAACACAACTACAACAGCCAACATCGATTAAATTCTTTATGTGGTACAAGCCATGGAACAAAATATATTAGACCAGAAAGCATTCTTCAAATTCAGCAATAAACACTAGTACAACACTAGCTGTATTGCAGTTACAGGGAAGTTATGAACTGGAATACACCAACCATACAGACTCGGCGAAGTGGCCACTCAACCAAGAGGTAGAATTTAGGCAGTTGAAATCAATCTCGTAATTTGTGTGGCAGTCAATATCTCCGGATGTCTTTTGGTGGCTTGAAGTTGATGGGGTGGGTTTCTGGTGTCGCTGTTAAATCTTCTTTCCACATCTTTATAGTTTTATCTGCCTCACAGGTCACAAGCCTTGATCCACTATTATCGTAAGACAGAGCATATATACATGCTTCACTCTCCAATGATCCTGAAATTGGACATGACAGGGATGCAGATAATCAGTGATTTTAGCTGTAAAAAAACATCAAAGCCTCTAGGCCTGACACGAATGCGGGATGACCATTGCCATTAGCATTTCTGATACGTTAGACTATTCAGCGCCCCTCATAAAGAGGCAATATTTGTCGAAAATCGGAAAGGCGAATATCACTTATCTACTTAGCCCATCCATCAATGCAAAATGAAAACGTACCAGGCTGGACAATAGTCTGTTCTTGCTGAAAATTATGGCCACTCTTCCAATCCCAAAACCACATGCTTCCGTTGTCCCCTGCAAAAAGAAAAAAGCATGTTCCATTATAGATATACGATCTGAACTCTGAAAACATATTAGAGATCATGAAATATTGTTCTTCTATACGTGATTCCTTAACATCTTAGAAATGAATAAAATCCAGGCAATAGATAGGGCATACGTAATAAATAAAGCATGGTGGGGGAGCCCCTGAAGAAGTTGGAATAATATGACACTTTGTTACAGTATTTACCTGCAGTTGCCAGGACGCCATCCTCGTTAACAGCCATTGCATTTAAAATTGTTTTCTGCTGGGACCTGAAGGTAATTACGGATGAGAAGTTAAGTGCATGATCCAACATCAATAGGTTAGACCAAGAGGAGAAAATAACATACATATGTTGCAACAGTATCAGCGTGCTAATATACTCCCTACAGTCACAGAATGTATTGAAGCCAAAGTTTAAAGTAACACCAAATGAGCAGATGGTCACTACTAGGGTAAGTGGCATGTTTTGATATTATAGATTATGCTGTTACAACCACAAGAATAACTAGCACAAATGCCTCTATACATTTTCTGCAACTCGGAGATAAGAGGACCTTTACTTTGGTATTGTTCGTAAGATAGATCTGGGACATTAGAATTCAAATTTACAGTAGAAATAACACCAACTAATTCAAATCTATTATTCAACCATTTGAAAGTAAACACAAAAGACGACAAAAAAGACATCCTGGTCAACATATATGGCATGCACACATTCACAACAAAGACTATCAAGCAGACAACAAAGCAGCCCTAGATGTATTTTGATTATAGATAATGGAATCTGAGTATCGTTAACATATAGTTGAGTATTTGAAAGTTCCAATTACAGCTAAAGCAAATCACGAACCGTACCACAAGGTGAAATAAGTACAAATGCAAATAGGTTAACTCACAGCATGTTGTGCAAGAATTCGCCTTTGGGCAGGCTGAACTTTTTTAAGTTATCCGCTGATGCTGATGCAAATGATTTCCTACACAAGAGAAATTATTATTAAGGTTCAGACAATGTACATATTACGAAAATGAACTCGTGGGTGAGAACCAACTCTTTCGGATGCAGTGCCATTGCCCGAACAGATTTCTTATGGTGTGTAAGAGTACACATAGTCTTCCCTGAAGAAACAAACAACTGTAATGGAAACAGAAACAGATACAGCTAAAGGAAACCAGTTGGTGAACACTGTTGAATTTGATAGTTGAATTACCAGCTACTAGATCCCAGAACTTGATAGTTGTATCATGTGAGCCAGTAACAACTTGTGGATCCTGAGGAAAAAAATATAATTAACCGTAAGTACTACAATACACAAGGAAATACTATCCCAAGCTACAAGCCTGGTCCAAATAATACTCAGTATGTAACGTGTTCAAAGATCATTTATTAATTATTATTGTCAGCATTAAAAAGAAAACTCAAAGTTGTCACACATCAGATTTACCAACGTACAATGTGACTCTAAGTATCAGAAGACTCGAATTAGAAATTTGACATGCCCTTAAATGAAAACAATATTGAGAGCGGAAGTCAGAATTACAGCGAGTCGTGACAAGTAAAATGCTATCTTACCGTTGGCCGAGCAAACACTGAGCAGACTGTGTTATCATGACCAGTTAAAGCAGAAACATGTGCTTTTGTTCGGATGTCCCACACCTGTGAATGAATTTAGATCTTAGTGCATCCTTGTGCTGTCAGATTTTGCAGAATGTGAAGTTTAAGAAGTGATTTCGTACTCTACAAACTGAATCTCGACCACCTGTCAGCAGGACATCAATTGTTGGGTGGAGAGCTAGGCAGTAAACCCCGCTCAGATGCCCATGGTAAGACCGTATAACCTTTATCAGAAAATACAGAGATGATTAATCAGAATGTCAAATATGCCATATACCAAACAGGATCAAGTAATTAAACAAACCTTATTTTGTTCGAGATCCCAACATTTCACTTGTTTGTCATCGCCAGCAGAAAATAAATATGTGTGCCGCTGACTGACAGCAAGTCCTACATCAATGAGCATTACACTCATGAGTTACTAAATACTCAGATTCAGACAAACAAAAAAACAGCATATTGAAAGGGTGATGAGTGCCTGGCGATACTATGCTACCCAAAACATGACAAACTTACCACGAACTTGCTCAATATGACCAGTCAGTGTAAGCTTCAACGTTCCTGATGCAAGGTCCCATATCTACAACATGGAGTGGTCAGAGTACAAAGGACCAATTATTGAAACAAAACAGAAAGTAGTGTGGCATGTAGGGGCAGGGCAGTTGGGTTGATAGCGTCATGTACGATTGAATAGGGGAGAGGGGAGGGGGATAGCCTAAGAGTATTTATAGTACTTGTCCTTGCAAGAAAAAAAAAGTGAGATCTACTGCCTACATCATCAAAAGGAACGACCGGAAAACAAATGAAAGATTGATGTCAAATAAAATCCAATTGGCAGACGGAGCATAAATAGCTCATACACTATACATGCACTATTTTCTAGTTCTCACAGGAATTCATCCCCAGAATAGCAGTATATCTATCTTATTAGGTCCAACAAGATTCTCAAAACTGAAGACTGTATGTATCATGTAAGTAGAAGTACAGAAAGTTCAAAAAAGAAATGCAGCTGCATTCTGAGAACTGATAGTGCTAACAAGGGTTGTGATATCATATCAGGTACTGCATGCATACATGAATTCAACTTAATTTCCAATGCATAAACGCAGGTTGTTGAGCTCACCTTTATTGTCCTATCAGCAGAACCAGTACAGAACCATTCATTCCCTGGATCAAATGCTATAGATCGCACCCATCCTAAGTGACCACTGATTACCTACATATGTTAAACAAAGAACTTAACATAATTTCTTGAAAATAAATAATGTATTTTGACGCTAAAAGACTAAGATGCTATTGTGCATCAGTCTGACTCCAAGCACACATGCAGTATATGGAGGGTTTAACAATTTTGACCAGTATAAATTTCAGAGTGTGGATATTATTATATTAGAACTATATGCATGCTCAAAACAAAGCCTTGCCTCAAGCAAAAATGGCACCAGTATTCCATGAAATTTTCCTTGAGGTGTCAGCCTGTTAGTGTAACAAACAACATGAAAGATGGCACTTGAATAAAAATAGTACCCGATAGTTCTTCCAGGGAGCATGCCATGCAGGTTTAGGCCATCTACTTGGTAACCTTTCCATCAGTGCAGATGTCGAGAATCTGAAAGAGTATGAAGACATGAGAAATTCAAAGTAACATCCAGAACTGCACATTATAATGATTATTATTATTAAAAAATGATGCAACTAATAGAATGGCCAGACGGATGTCATGTTGTACAATTAAATAGACAGACATAGAAAGAAGGAAAGGCAAGTGAACAAAACCTGTCAGATGACCCAGGAATCGATAGTGTCGTTGTAGTTTTGCCTGTTCCTGCAGAATCACTGTCGAAAATAAAAAAGGAAACTTCAGTAGCAATAAAAAGGAATGGAATCAACATGTTAACAACAGTCAAGAATATATGAATGCCTTACGGTGCCTTAGGAAGCATAAGTGGTGCAGGAATTATGGCATTACTTGTGCCTCCCCCACGAGCATCTTTTGTGTCTTGTGTGCCTGACAAGATAATTGTGATCTAAAATAAATGAAATAAAAAAATACTAACATGATTGTGGAAGTTCGTATCATCCAGTCTACCCCAGTATCCATATTTTGGACAAAGTCAGATGGAAATGATAGTAGAGACGCGCAAGGGCAGCCTGAAACACTTGTTTCAACTACTCAAGTAATGTTTTAAACCAACACCGAAATACATCAATAAACCAATCAGTTCCATCTGATAAATGTGGAGGAGATGATCAACTAATATACAATTGAAGTTCCAGCTTTGGCTTCTTCCCTCGCTACCAATGCAATACGACATAGTTTTCAGACAGACTATCCTAACTTTCTTGCATATGTTTGACATCTTCCTATGGAACATGTAATTACAGAAAACAGAGGTCTTCTGCAAGAGAAAAGGGCAAGCATAATGCATTTCTGCTTGCTAGGATTCCAGCGGTTTGACTTCCTACGGTTCATTACTTGCAAGACTGAAGTCACGCTCTAGCTAGACAATACTCCCTCCGTTTATAGATCCGGAGTATAAGATGTTATAGTTATTTCACATATTGTCTAGATACGGATTGAAATGAGTGAACATGCACACTAAAATGTGTCTATATACGTGTAGGTACATATGAATGTTGTAAAATGCTAAAACATCTTATATTAGCAGCAGGTGCTATCTCTAAAAAGGGCAGCAACGTTTACCTGGAAGCGCCAATGCGGTGGAAGGAGCCGCAGCACCCTTCCCCTGCACTCGTCCCTGATCGGTCGGCAGGTTCTTGACCGCACCGTACTCCGCATTCACCTGCCAGAAGCCACCGAACCATCAAATTTTCAGGGCGCCTCGCTTATGCGGACAGAGGAATCCAACCAGCAGAGAGACGAGAAGGAACCACAAACCTTGCAGCTGACGCGAATCCGTTTGCTGCCGCGAGCGAGAATGAGAGCAAGAGCAGAGAAGCGGTTAGCGCTAGGGTGCTAGGGTTTGGGGGTTAAGGAAGGGGGCTGAGCGAGCTGGCTTACCTCTCGGCGTCGGGGGGGAATAGGAGGGAGTGGGTGGGCGCGAAGAGGTCGAGGGAGCGCTTCAGCGACTTGAGGCTTAGCTTCTTCAACGACTGCGGCTCCACCGGCTCGCTCCCCGCCGCCGCCGCCATCGCCATAGCCGCCGCCGCAGATCTCCGAGATAGAAATTCGCTTCGCCCTTCTCCTGTGTCTGTCTTGTCCCGGTGTGGAGACGGTTCGCAATGTCGGCCCAGACACAAATAACGGACATGTATCTATCTGGGCCTGACTGGCCCGTTACATTGGCAAACTGTAGTGTACATGCGGCTCGGCCCACCCACCATTTCACTAACCAGGAGTCCTCCACGCTCTGATTCGGATCGATCGGCTTCCCCACCCACGTCGCGCCGCGCGCCGCCGCCGCGCTGCACTGCCTGTCGCTTCTCCGTCCCGCCGCGCGATACTACTCCGGCTCCGGCGCCACGTATTCGCCGAGGTAAGCTACAATCTCTGGTGGTACCGATATGTTAAAGATTGCACGGCTCGTTACATCCATAGATGTTTGCTTATGCGTTGATTCAGTAGTAGCAGCATGCCATTCTGTGGTAGAGCTCAACTCATTCTGAAAGATCTTTGGTTTTCCTCGCCCTAATGTTTGGTTGCTTCAGTGCATAGAAGTAGAACAGTAGGAAAACTTTGTTTGGCACGACAAGTAAGTACCGCTGAATCGCTGATTACCATGTTTAGGTTTTACCAACTGTGCGATAAGTTATGCACTTGATACTGTGTATCTACATATTTGATATTTCTTTGTCATTCTTTATTTGACAAATTGTGAGCTGGAATCGATTAGGTGCCATGTATACTCACAAACTGAAATTATAGGCCTTCTTGGGTGCTGATGTTCATGGGATCCTAGGATTGCTGGAGTATATGTTTTTTTCGGAAAAGTCACTATGTTTCTGCATCATGCGTGCTTAAACTATTCCTATTTTCATCATTAGATTTTCCACTCTAGAGAATTTAGATGCAATGTCGAATTTATGGCATACTATGTTGTTAGTCCAGTCATGCCTAATAGCCAGTACCATAAAGCTTTCTCTTGCCGAACCTGTTAAATTTTGCTTTTGGACTCTTGGCGCTAAATATTCGGATACCAAGGTTGGCCGCTGCATTTGATGATTATGTACTATGTTTAAAAGTTGCATATAAACATGAATACTATTCTTACAGTCATAGTTACATGTTTAGGGTATATTTGGTATATGCCCAATTTAACCGTATCGATTCCGTGGCCGTGACGAAACATTGGGCCCTTGTTTGATGGTTGCCGAACTTTTCGCATGCCCATGCTCCTTTGGGAACTCCCAGTGAGCTTCCTTGCCAACGAGGCCAGAACAAGGACACCAAAACTATATCAATTATTTTGGCTAGCCATACTATGCAGATCAAGATTGGTTACTCATTAGCTATTGTGTATAAGCACAAAGATCAAGGGAGTTTCCTGGTACAATACAACTCTTTGTCACAGTGGCGTACTGGTGTGGTCGGAAAGCTAAATGTATGCTAGATTCAGTATCTGGTTATCTGCTTTGCAGGCAACTCCTTTAGATTTGATGTTGATTTCATTTCTCCTCTTTAAGAACATAACTTTCTCATCCCATTTTCTCCCTTGTCTATATCAGCATCGAGAATTTATTTATACTTCGTCTAGCATCTGCCTAAATACTGTATTTCATAGTACTATTTGTATCCTAGTTTGAACATTGACTTCTGATGATTCTAAACATGTTTACCATTGTTGTGTTGTCACTGCCTGCACAGGTTTTATGATTGATAACTGAATTGCACTGACAGCGTCAACTAATATTTATTTGCGTGTTACCTACTTACCTTGCAGCGTAGGAACCAGCAACGATGGTGATCCCTCCACCAGACAGGGCAGCTAGAATCGTCACGTTTCTCAAGCCCTACCTTCTGAAGATGAATTTCTCGAACAAGTTTGTTTCCGCACAGGTCATCCATACCCCAACGGCAACCGTTGCGTGTTCTGCAAGCTCACAGGAGAAGCTGCTGAGACCAAACATGGAGTCAACCCGTGACGTCTCTGCTGCCGCAAAGATTGGGAAGTTGCTCGGCGAGCGCCTGCTGCTCCAGGGGATACCCGCCGTCTCCATCCACCTGAAGCGAGAGCAGAAGTACCACGGGAAAGTCAGGGCTGTTATAGATTCTGTCAGAGAAGCTGGAGTCAAGCTGTTGTGATGCCGAATGCCTCATATATCTTGAGCTGTATTGTCTGAAGTTTGGAATGATTTGCAACTTTACTGTTTCTGAATTCAGCGCTTAACGGACATTCTACAGGTCAATAAAAACGAGTTTGTGTTGTAAAGAGCTAGACTGGTTAATCTGTAGTTGCACTTCAGGACCTGCTGTTTCTATCAGCCCAGTTTATTCTTCGTGTGATAAACATGCCCTTTTGCCTGTCACACTGTTATTTAATGTGAAACAGCGCTTGAAAACGACTGGCAAGCCAATCATGTTTGTTTTGTTTTCTGAGATGCTCACCCATCTACGGTAGCACCCGGTGCCTCGATTTTTCTTGATTTCACCCGTTTCTCTTTGAAAGCACGGTAAAATTTTCCAGGTTAGCGGTTTCAAATAGCTGCACTTTCTTTTATGAGATCCTTATCTTCAAGACCGTTGTTATACTTGCAATCTGCATCTTGTGTCCAAGGTCTACTCTACCCTATGATACAGAGCAGTCTCATCTCCCTCCAAAGTTGTATCGTCACTACCACCACCGTACCAATTTATAAGATGTTTTGAAAAGCCGAAATAGCCTACTAAAATGTCTTATAATTTGAGATAGAGGTAGTAATACAAATAAAATAAACTCCTACAAACTCGCAGCTAACAACTCAGCTATGATGTCTGTGCACTTCAAGAGCGCACTGACTTCTGTTCCGGGGTCTGGTGCGGTTTGTCATACTTTGCTCTCGCGTGGATCTCAGATAGGACTAACAGTGTCCCAGAGAGCACACGATCAGTCGATTACTGCAGTGATGTCGTCATCGTTCGAGATCAGATCTCCTCTGCAGTTCCTGTAAGTAACTCTATGTTAATACAGCTGTCAGCTGATAGTAACTGAGTGTTGAGGTCACTTTAGTACCTTTATTAAATCTCAATGCTAGAACAGACGGTTAGGGCATGGACCATGATTAGATGGTCTTATTCGTAAACTTACCACGTAATTAAGATATGACAAGAATATTTTTCGGCGTAACTTTTCTTACGAGTACAATACTTGGTAATGTTGGCCCGTATGTTATTTCGGAACTTTTTAAATCTTTTGAATTTTTCAAATTATTTTCGCATATCAGGGTATATGGTACCCAGGTTCTCCGATGCATTTTCGCACGGCCTATACGTCACACTCAACTGAGTTACTAAGATGGAACTTAACTCTTTCTGCTTCAAAGTATAAGATGGGGCTTAACGAGGGGTGCAGCACTATGTGCGTGCGGAACAGAGGCCGGACATACATCCTAACAGAATTATGGGCATGGCATATCGACCTTCTTACATCAATAAAGTTTTCCTCTTAAATCAGAATATTCAGTGGTCATAGTTAGAAAACATATGGCCCACAATATATACATGAATATACGCAATTGTCTTGAGGTAGTGGGGCAAGGTGGTGTAAAGGTGTAAGCACAATCTATCATGGGTTGAAGCCCGCCAGGTCATGGTGTCGCCTTTGCCCATTGTAGTAGAACCAGAAGAATTGAAACATCATTCTTTCTCTTTTCCCTTTTCTATAACGAGCGGCGATAAAGAAGAGAACGTGGTTCTCTCATTGCACACTGGCAAGTCCAAGGTTTCTCTTTCGACTCTATGCTTTTGCATCTCTGGCAGGAGGGGTGCTGAACCCCAACCCCCACCCCACTCTCGGCGTTTATACATGTTTTCTTTGGATCAGGTAGGTGAGCTAGCATTTGTGAAATAAGACCGATGACTTTAACTTGTCTTCTGTAAAACTACCCTAACAAATATGTATTGACACCACTAACTCAAACGAGTAAACCTAATGTGAAGTTTACTCGTTCCACCCCTAGGGTCACGATCTGAAGGTGGGATGTCTCGTCAGCCGCTTGCTTTTACCGAAACTCGCCCTTCTCCAGAACGTCTATCCCATTTCCGGTCCGAGTCCGCCCCATTTCCAATCGAATCCATAGTATGATATATCCACATTGAATTTGTAGTTGGTAATTATCAATCGGTTCAAATCTGAAGAAAAAATATGGTAAAAGAGCAAAACACGAAATGATCTGTTGACACCCCTATGTGTATTCGTCAAATTGGCAAGATTAGGTTTTGCCTAGTCTTTGCGTCGGAAGCTAGATGTACCCACACGGTAGTCAGCGAGGCAACACTGGCGACCAGACATGGAGTTTTGCTCCCTTTATCTCGTTTGCACGTTGGCATGTACAAGGAGGAGGCTGGAGGATCTCTTACAAGAGTTGACCGCCGTGTGTTGTCTCTAGCGGCAAAGTAGAGCCACAGCGGGACACTGGTGAGTAGATGTATACCATTGCTAGGAGTGGAATTCGAGTTGAGCTGCGCTTATAAAATCTCTCAAGTGACGAGTCGAGCTCAGCTCGATTTGTTGAACACAAGAGTCCAAAAATGAAACTCGGCTCCACTCGGTAACCTCGTTAGTAGCTCGTTTAACCCGCTAAAAACAAAGCATATTTTTTATGCCAAACTGCCAATATTTTTTTCACCGATATTAGTGTAGAGGTTCTATTTTTCAGCATTGATCTACTTTTTGACTAGCGATGTAAAATTATAAAAAGACCATCATAATTAAGGTGGGAAAATTATCAGCTTTTTAATATGCGTGCATATTCAACACTTATAATGCAATAAACGATTTAAACGAGCTACTCGCTATCTACTCATGAGTAGTTTGATAAACAAACGAGTTCATATCAAAAACTCCGCTCGACTCGTGAGAAACCTAGTTCGAGCCAAACCGAACCGAGTTATGTGCTACTCAATTAGCTCACAAATTTTGAGTTTCAATTCCAGCCCACCCACAGCCTAATGACAACCAGCCCACTCAGCCTTCAAGTAGCCAAACAAGCAAAAATCCATGATAATTTCAGACTTTACATATGCATTTCGACCACTAATATATGATGGCAGCACGAACACATTACACATGAACGAGGTAAGTTCGAGTGTTCGACAATCAGCATGGAGCGCGGCTGAGTAGAAAGTCGGCTAGATCCGTGGCCATTACATCAGTGAAGGGGAGGTTGATATAGCGTTGGAGGTACGAGGGGCTGCCTCGGTTGATATTCAAAATCACTGCCATTACATCAGTGGATCTACACAACAAAAGGAAGCACTCAACTAACCAACCGAAAGGTGAAGCCCAAGGCATGAGATCCAACGACGTGGCAACTAGAGTTAAACACATTAAGATATATCCCCTATGTTTCTAAATGTAATATGTTTTAGTCTTTTTTCTATAAAGTATATTTTGCTCCTAAGCATAAGTGATTCCGATGTTTTCAAAAAATCGAAAAACATATTTACAAGTTTCAAAAAAACTGAAAAAAAATGGATGTGGCGAATGATGTATCCTTCAAATGTGCCAAATATCAACTTCAAAAACGTTGTATAATGTGCTACACAAAAATGACAAAAATTGATAAAATTTGGAGATTTGAAAATACATATTAAGATCCACACTTTTATCTTTTTTGCGTAGCCTAAAACACAAATTATTTGATGTTTATGTTTTGCATTTTTTTTAGAATACATCATTGGCTACAATCAGGAATTGTTTTGGAATTTTTTGAAACTTGTATTTTTATTTTATTTTTTAAATCAGCAGGATCGGTGCTCGATAGCACGGAAGCTCCTCTTTTTTCCATATTCATATATGTATATGTATCTAGACAAGTTTTATTGTATTTGTTCACTCATTTTATTCTAAACCTAGTGAAAATGTCAAAAGATCTAAAACGATTTATTAATCCGTTTCGAGTTGGGCCACACCGTACCTTCTGGTTACTGAATGACGACAAGATGATCGTAGTTTTCCATGGGGTTTATTTAACCAATTGGACCTTGTCTTTGTAAGAAAATTAGGGTTGGAGCTCGTCGGCATGCCCTCTATTTGTTTGCCTTATCGATGGTGCCGTTCATAATGCATATATTTGAACTCGTGAGGAAAAAGGAAGAGTAATTTTCATACCACAATTATTATGGGACATTATTCATGCGACATGATCTTAACCATTTTGTTGTAATTGTTGCAAATTTTCTTATCACAAAAAGTGATTTGTTGGATTATTTAGCAAATGGAATATGAATCTTATAAATATTGTTGGAATGACATACAAGACTTGTTGCGCAATATCAAGTGTAAACATGGATCATTCATTCTTTGACGAGCTCAAGCTTCAGCTGCTTGGTGAAAGGTAATATATTTTGACGTTATGTGTTAATATTTAATTTTGTAGATCTTTATGGTTTACAAAAGAAACATGGATATCATTTGTATATGGAATAGGAATATTTTAATGCATGTCATGCATTCAAGGAAGACACATGGCTAAGAAAAATTCTTCGTGGTAAACAAGTGCAAAATAACCTATTACTTTGTGATAATATGACTTCAAAGGTTACAAAGTTTTACATACAACCGTGAGTGCAATGAAGGAAGGCATTAATGTCTAACCATTTTAATTGCATGAAAATTAACTTTGTTGAAATAAATATTTTCAGTCAAGTGGGAGGTGTAGGAATTTGTGTCTATCAATATTTTATATATCTACTATATTGTACGGAATAAAACTTCAGCGAGAAATTATCATGGAAATAACATGAAACTAATGACGTGGAATTGTACTTAATAAAATATACTTAAGAAAGATGGTACAACTATACTGGAACATGGTCTATATTAATACGCTGGAATTATACCCGGAATAGTATAGAGTAGAATACTAGGTTGTCCATTGGATTGGATCTACTGATTGTTTCAGTCTGCGAGTTTGATTTTGTGTTCGAACTCGGCGCATGACTCATACATGCGTGTTGGGACCTATTTTTGTAACATCAATAGGGCTCGGTAAATAGCTGTTAATAATAATGGTTGGTTTAACAAGTCACGACTCTTATCTGGAAATAGATTGAGTTATCTGGAATTTGGAGACTATATAAGGGTCCAACCCTCTATACTCATTATGCATTGTACGCGGCAACACCGATAAGGCAGATGAACAGAGGATAGGCCAAATAGCATCATCCCTAATTTTTGCATAGTCTTATCCCCCTTTATAAGCAATGTTGGACTCCCGGGGTCTCGAAAAGATCCATTGAGTGGCGGGGGGGGGAGGGGTGGCAGGAGATATAAATGAAAGGGCGGCGGCGATGGAATTGCTGGTTTCCCTTGCATTTGGGCTATCGATGCCCTAATTAGCCATCGTGTTAACCATCGAGGAGGGCGGGACTACGCACCGGCAATCCGAGCGCTGCAGCAGTTGCTGGCCGAGCACTACAGCGAGGAGACGCGCGCCAAGCTGGACGAGGCCGAGACCTCACCCCTCACGAGCACACGAGTTACAAAAATTGAAACGGTTGTACCACTTACTAGTGGCGGAGCTATTACAACTAATGGGGGCCACTGCCCCCTCCCCAGCCCAAGAAAAAATTGCCTAAGAACTAGTACTTTTTTGCCTCATTTGCCTCCAAATAAGTGATATTTGGCCATTTGTCCCACCCCCTAATACAGGCCCAAGATGGCTAAGAAGCCCATATGCGGAAGCGATGCCACTTGCACCATTGGTGATCCACCTAGATCTTTGCCTACTAGGCTTGATGGTAAGATAATTATATCATTATTTCAGTTGTTTATTCCAATTTAGATGTTAAGGTTAATTCATTTTCTTAGTAAGCCTTTATTTACTTCTTCACCTAAGATGCATGGAGTTTTTTCTTTTGATGCACGGTCTTTTTGGCGTGGATCCTTGCGCATGCCGTGGGAAGTATTTTAATCCGAGGTTTTTCTGTGTTGCACATTTTTTTCCCGGATCGTAAGGAACACGGCAAACACAAGGAGCTTCCCCTGCCAAGAATTGCACAATTCGGGGAGGTGATGTCGAAACAACTCATAAGAAGGCATAGTCCACGAACAGTGAATCTAGGGCTCCGGGTATGATTCGTTCTATTGAGTGCAAAACTTGTCTCTTGTAGCATTTTGCACGCATGAATAAGATGCTAATCCTTGTTTGTTGACAGCTGCCTTGTGCATATTCAAGAGAATGGGTGCAATCCCCCTGCAACTACGTCCTCCGCCCGGCTGATAGAACCACTTAGGGCATGTTCAATTCAAAGGAACGAAAAAGGATTTGTGAAGGAATAAATCCTATAGGAAATTTTCTAATCCTACAAATCAAATAACCACTTAGGGCATGTTCAATTCAAAGGAATGAAAAAGGATTTATGAAGGAATAAATCCTATAGGAAATTTTCCTATCTTGATTATTTGATTTGTAGGATTAGATCCTATCGGAAAAATTCCTATAGGAATCATTGTACTATTTCCTATAGCAAATCTAACGTTCACTTCAACCTCAATTTACAATTTTTTTGGTGGAATCAAATAAACTTTGGTGGATGCAATACCCTATAGGATTGGAATGTGCACGACAATACAATCCTACGATTTTCCTATTCCTACGATTTTCCTATCCTACGAATCAATACCAGTGCCTTCATGGGACTTGGGGACAAGGTGGAACTCGAGGGACGAGAGCAGCTGGTGTCTCGGGTGAAAGAAGCATAGTTTTTTTTTTTTTGAAAGAAGCATAATTGGTTTGTCCCCGGAGGTAAGATCTGATCATTGTCGTCTCTGAACAAAAACGGACACACTAATTTTACCGTGTAAAAAGCACTGACTTGGCTTTTTTTTTTTTTTTGGCTGCCTTGAGGCGCTGCGGGCTGTGAAGGCCACGCTTGCCATGCATAGACAGCAGATCGCTGCAATGGAAACTGAGGAACAAGATCAGATCGCGGCGGCCTACAACCGCATTCGTGCTGATCTGGACAGGACTTCCATTGGTATCAGGGCCAAACCGATCTGAACGCCGGAAAAGGAGTCTGGATGATGCATTTCAGTTCTTTGGTTTAAGGATACAATTTCAGTTCTTTGTGGCAGAGATGAGTAAGAGACAGACTAGGGTATATGCTTGATTAGGCAGAGTGAGACTGGCAGCGGTGATTTACTCGGCTGGCAATGTATTTTTTTCTCCGGGTTATTAGTTGTAGTCCATCCGGGTGTGTTTTAGTTAGCGTTCCGACCATCCAATTATTTTTGTTTAACGGTGAGGATCGTTTGGATCACCTCCTCTGGGTTGTTTTATATTAGTGGTGATTTGACCTTATCTTTGTTCAAGAAAACGACCTTGTCATGAGTGAAAGAACTAGACCTAGCCTTTGTGAGGGCATGCATACTTGGTTAGATACTTTGTGAGTTTTCAATAACTTCATGTAATGGTTGTAAATATGGATTGACGAGAAAATAGAAAATTAAGCAGTAGGGATTTTACCTACTATTTTGCGCTTCAAAAAATGAGTGAAAGAACAGAAATAAGGTAGTTTCAAAAAAAAAGGTAGGTCGCATATGACATAGTAAGCATTTCTGGGATGACTCTAATGGCGTCACTAACACATTAAAAATAGAGATATGCCCTTTACATTTATACTCCTATTAGAGTTCGGGCTACATGGTGACCATTTTAAAAAAATCGAATTCGATATTTTTTTAGTTTCCAAAAATCGAGAAATTCTTAGATGTAGATATTGTTGAGATCTACAATCGTGCAAATTTTTAACTGCAAGTTCATTTTATTTTGAGCTGCAAAAAAAGGGGGTGAATCTGGGTGGTGCACAATACACAGCTTGAAAATTTTGAAATTTTTCCCAATATTTTTTTTCTACGGCCCAAAGTACAACATCTAAAAACTATATGCATTTCAAAAAAAAATCTACATATGTGATTGTTTCACTATTTTTAGAAATTCAAAAAAATGTCATTTTCGATTTTTTAAAAACGCGGGCTCCAAAGATCCACTCCCCCTTTGTTATCGCCTTTTTTTTTGTTGAATGGCCAAAACTTGAGGAGAATCAGCAGATGCAATGCATGTGTAGGACTAGGACGTCACCAGAATTTGGAATCTGCGCCGGTCCACCGCGGTGGATGCGGCCACCACCAAAACGCCGACCGCGTCAAGTCATCACGGGTCTTTTGGCTTTTCACGCCGTTGGCGCCGTTGCCGAGTCGGCGGCCGGGCCGGGCCCGGGAGCTAGACGAGCTAGCAACGGCAGATACGACCTGCCCAGATGCACCGCCCTCTTCTTTTTTTTTTTTTTTTTGAACAACTGAAATTTTATTGATTAGCAACATCGTACATGTACAACCGTGCATTGCAGCACAGTAGAAAGCTCAGCTACATCTGCATTGAGACAAGAGCTCTTGTTTGTGTCTAAACATTTGAACCTGGGAAGGGAATTCTGAACCTTAAGTGCTAAGCTAGCTTGATGATGTGCTCTGAAATTGTAATTCCTGTTGACATGATAAACTCTCGTAGCATCAAAAGCTGAAGAAGCTGCAATATATGCAAGCTGGGACCTTATTGTCCAATGACCTGGGGTAATAATGGGCTTGTTTGCTGCTAAAGCCGTCGCCAGAGTCATATTGTCCGTGAGAAATGTGACCTGCTGAAGATGAAGCAGTTCCGCAATCCTGGATGCCAGCATCATGCTAAATGCTTCAGCTTGGATCACTGATGTCACCGGTGGAGAGATAGCCGAAATGCATAGCTTCGAGCACTGCCGGTCACCTGCAAATTGTATAAATATACCAATACCTGCAACTGTGGGCTGGCCTTCAGTACCTGGATTCCATGATGCATCTGTATAAATAACAGGTCCCGAAAAGCAAGAGACATTTGTTATTGTTTTGCCTGGACAGATAGTGGATTGTATTGTCAAATGGTCCTGTCTTTGTGACAGAGTTTTGGCCGCAACAGACTTTTTGGATTCAGATGAGCCGACAACATTGTTGTTCGGTGACAGAGCTGCAACCTCCAGACTCGTCCCCTGCATTATTGCTGTTGCTGCTGCAAATACATGAGAAGGAGTTCTCGTTGCCCTGCAAAATCGGTTGTCGTTTCGCGATTTCCAAATACACCATAGATAGGTATATAGAGAGATAACATTTATTTGCGGATGATTGAAAGAGAGAAGTGTTTGGATCATTTGTGGGACTGTATTATGCTGGTGAGCAATGAATTCAGTTTTGATGAACCAGGGGAAGCTATACCAAGCTTCTTTTGCAAAAGGGCATAAGAAGAAGAGATGCATTTCATCTTCTATATTCCCGCAAGTTGCACAGTTTTCACTAATGTATTTAGAGTGCGTACCTGCTCTTTTACCTGTAGCAAGCGCATTGCAAAGAAGTCTCCAAGCGAAGATTTGAATTCTTGGAGCCATGTGCTTCTCCTTCCACACCTGATTGAGCAGAGCAAGAATTTGTGGTGGTACAGTTTTCGGTCTCTCTCTTGAAGGAAGCTGAAGGTTGGCGAAACTATGTTTGTATGCACTTTTGGATGAAAAAATTCCTGTAGGGGTAAGCTTCCAAACAAGAATATCTTGGCCAGCAGTACAAATAATTGGAGTGTGAATTATTGAATCAGCTATTGCAGGGGAAAACAATTTATTTATGAGGCTAACGTTCCAAACTTTTTCCCCTGGAATCCAGAGGTCTCTAATTTGAGCAGGGTAGTTAAAAGGCTGAGGTTGTATGATGAGGTTATCATATATATGTTGCCAACCTTCAAACCAAGGAGTGCTCCATACAGAACTATTGCCATCTACAATTTGATAAACAGAAGCTGAAATGAGAAGAGGTCGTACCTTTAAAATTGCAGTCCAGAAAGCTGACTTGGGCATATTAGATTTTGCTCACCATATTGTTGTGTCGTGATGGTACTTGGCCTTGAGAATTTGTGCTAACTGGCTGTGAGGATCCTTTGCTAATCTCCAAGCTGCTGAGAGGATCAGTCCTTGATTGATTGCCTGCAAGTTTCTAATGCCTAGCCCCCCAAGCTTTTTATCCGTACAAATATCAGCCCATGCTTTGAGGCAAAGACTTCTCGATGTTTGGTCGTCTTGTACACCTGTCCACCAGAAATTTCTAATAATAGCCGTGAGTTTAGCTAAGAATTTCTTGGAGAAAAGGATGTTGGACATGTAGTAGACAGGTATAGAAGCAAAAACTGATTTTATAAGAGTAAGCCTAGCCGCATGAGAAAGACGGTTGGCTTTATAATTTGAAAGTTTAGATTTGAATTTGTCGTAAATGAAAGCATAAGCCACTGATCTGTCTTTAGAGGGCAGGATAAGAGGGTGCCCCAAATGGGTAAAGTGATTGTCAATATCAGGGACTGGAAAGATTGTTTTGATTTCTTCTCTTTCCTGCAACGAAACATTCTTGCTAAAAAGGATTCCTGACTTACTCCAATTAGGGATTTGACCTGAGTCATGGCAAAATTGGCTAAGAATATCAGATATGGTGTGAGCCTCCTGCGTATTAGCTTTGCCACAAACAATGAGATCGTCTGCAAACATCAAGGAGTGAATTGCTGGACAGTTTGGTCCAAGTAAATACCTGTGAGGTGATTGGCCTGCAGAGCATTCTGTAGCTGCAAAGATAATTCGTTAACAGCTAAGACGAAAAGACAAGGTGATAGAGGACACCCTGTCTAATGCCTCTCGTACTACCAAATTTCACATAAGACTGGCCATTTATTATTACAGAGAAAGTCGGCGAAGAGATGCAAGCATACACAAGTTTTATGAAATGACCATTGAAACCTTTACGTGCAAGAGCTGAAACAATGAAGTGCCATTCTAACCTGTCGAAAGCTTTAGCAAGATCAATTTTTACCATAAAATCATGGGTTTTCCAGGAAGTAAGAGAAAAGGAGTGGGCAATCTCTTGTGCGACGACAATATTATTACTAATGCGTCTTCCTTCGATAAAAGCTTGTTGAGAAGGATGGATATAATCCGGGAGATGTATTTTTAGTCTATTAGCTAAAGATTTTGCAATAACCTTGTAGACTACGTTGCATAAGCTAATGGGTCTAAAATCAGAAGGTAGATGGCAAGCTATTTTTTTTGGAATGAGAGCAATTTGGGTATCATTGAGATGTGGTGGGAGAATACCAGAGTCATAGAAATTTGCGACCACTTTTGTCACATCATCACCTATCCAATTCCAGGCTGAAATATAAAAACCCACATTAAAACCATCTGGTCCTGGCGATGCATTTTTTTTCATGTCCTTGAGTATTTCAAATATTTCCTGCTTGTCCGGTACAGAATTGGTAAAGTCGTCTGTATGATTTTGTAAATTCATATTTGGGATATATCTAACATTGTTAGTAGATGAGGAGGTAAAGATGGACCGAAAGTAGTGAACAAATTCATTTGCAATATCATTTGGATCGAACAAGTCATTGCCATTAGCGTCACAGATAGAAACAATACGATTCCTACGCTTACGTTTTTGAACTGCGTTATGAAAGAAAGCCATGTTTCTATCGCCATGGGTTGCCCAAAGCTTTTTCGCGCGCTGTAGATAATATTCAGTAAGCTTGGTCAGATTTACCTCATATTGGGACACCAGGTTAGCTTCAAGGTTATGGTCCTGCTGTTGCACCGGCTGCATTTGAATGTCTTTTATCTGGTTTTGCAAGCAATCGAGTTGTTGTTGTAGCGGCTTCTTCTTTTTACACCATTTTTTCAAAGTGCCTGCAAGGTTTGTCGATTTGGCATGGAAAGATTTGTTCGCAGTAGAAACCCAGGCATTTTTTGCTACATTTTGAAAGTCATCTTCAAAAGTCCACCAATTTTCAAATTTGAAAGTAAGTCTTGGTTTGTGGAACTTTGAGTCAGTAGAGACAAGAATAGGAGCATGATCGCTGAGCATGATAGGTAAATTGAAAACATTCGTATTAGGATAAAGAGCACACCATTCTGCATTGGTAAGACAGCGATCTAGTCTCTCATAGATAGGAATGGAAGAAAACCT
Source organism: Poa pratensis (assembly GCA_947311845.1). NCBI lineage: Eukaryota > Viridiplantae > Streptophyta > Magnoliopsida > Poales > Poaceae > Poa > Poa pratensis. The sequence continues at coordinate 28,375,421 of CAMZMU010000035.1, read as the reverse complement.
CTTGTTCGTCCAAGTATAGGCGGGACCACTATAACCTAAGTCAAAAAGACCACACTGCTTAACAAAGGTACTAAGAGCACGCATACGATTCTAATTTACATTTAAAGAGGTAGTTTCATTATCGCACATGATGTCATTCAAGTCTCCTAAGCAAATTACTGGCTTGCCAAGATTATCATTAACAAAATTGTAAATATGGTCCCAAATCATTCTAGTACAGCGATGATGAGGGTCCCCATAGACACAAACCAGCACAAACTCGACATTAGTAGCTATATGTTGGACAAGAGCTAAGATAAGATATCTATTTGAAAACTTGACTGAGATAAGAACTTCATCAGTCCACAGCAACCAAAGACCCCCGGAAAGGCCCTCCGAAGGCACTACAAAACTATCAGATAAATTAAATCGAGCATTCAACTGGGTAGCAGTGCATTTAGATGATCTAGTTTCTGAAATGAACGTTACCTGGGTACCAGTGGAATACATCAATCTGGCCAGATAATCCATTTTTCTGGAGTTGTGAAGGCTCCTGCCCTTACCTCTGCAATTCCATCCGACGAACTTCAAAGTCGCAGTTGGAGGTGCTTCGGTGCGCGCATCGCCAATAGCAGGATCCAGCCCTGCTCCTGCAGATGGGTGACCTGAAATAGCAGGATCCAGCCCTGCTCCTGTAGATGGGTGACCTGAAGCAAGCAGAGGCCTGCACTTGGGACTTATCCTTGAGGTCGCACTCATGATGACTCTTGAAGGAGGAGCTGCAGCGACCGGCTTCAGATAGGGATGGGAGATTCACCCGGCTAAGAACTTGTGCAAGACTGCTTAGGTTGTGTAGTCAGCAAAAAGCCCGAAGTGCGTGAAATTTCATGAGAAGGTTGGAGGATGCGGAGATGCTGATTGAGTTAGCACCAAGAGGGGAGGAGTTGTGGGTGGGGAGGGAAGCAACGAGATGGGTGCAGGGGATGTGGGCAGCGGTGGGGGAAAACAAGAAGATGTCGTTGGGAAAGAGAGGGATGGATCTGACCTGAAGATTGAAGAGGAAATCGGGAGGGAGTAGAGCGGCATGAACGCCAATCACCGGCATGTCGCCGAAATCGCCATTGCGGCAGAGTCGTGTTTCAACAAATCTCTATTCGTTGCGAATCTTTTCGACACGCCCGAGTTCACCGGTGGAGATCACACCGCCCTCTAGACGTAGCCTCGAGGTCCCCCGTCCACGTTTTGTCTGAGAAAATATCAGCACCACCTTCGCCGCGCCGACAGGGACGAGTAGATCCTCTTCCTTTGCTTCCATGTGCCACCAGTTTACTCGTCGTACGGGGAAATTTGGTTTTGTTTTCGTGGTGCACAGAACACACTCGAATACGTGTCTGGTCAACTGCGATGCAGGAGAATATACCACGCCACAAAAAAGTAAAAAATGACTAGCAAACCGAGAAGAGCCAGGCAACTTCGCCGTTCCAAGGAAAAATAAACAAAACGAAGCACGACTTGGCTTACTCCTCTGCCAAACCATTACTCCAAAGCCACGCGTCCACTGAGAAATATCACGCACGTCCAAGGCCACCAGCCAGGAGACCAGGAAGTAAGTGACGAACCAGCCGCGCCGTTTCCCGCTTCCAAGAGCTACACAAATCCAAAAACCCTCGCTCATCCGCCGTCTGCCTTTAAATACGGCGCCTCCCTCCCGACTCTCTCATCCTCCATCACCACCACCAGCACGCTCAGAGCAGCAGCAGCAGCAGCGCAGAGCCCCCAGACAGAGCGCCACCAGCCACCCCCTTCTCCGATCCCGATGGCTCTCGTCGCTCTCTCCGGCTCCGCCGCTGCCCGCGCGCTCGTCACCCAGCTCACCACCAGGGGCTACGCGGCGGCGGCTGCATCCGGCGCCATGAGGCGCGGCGCCGCCGACAGGAAGGCGGCGGGCGAGGCCGAGAAGGCCGCCACCGACGGCTCCTGGGTCCCCGACCCCGTCACGGGACACTACCGCCCGGCCAACCGCGCCGCTCCCGTCGACCCCGCGGATCTCCGCGCCGCACACCTCGGCCGCACCTACGCACGGGCTTGAAAGGCCCCCGCTGTGCGCTTCTGGTTGTTGTTGGGGATGGACTGAGTAACAGGGAGGGTGGGAACTGGGAGGCATGACCGCTGCTAGCTAGCTACCGACGTCGCTGGACGTGCGCGCTCAAGGCAAGAAGATCTGAATGGCAGAGCGGCGGCGAGGGCCTTGCTGGTTTCCCGTTTGTGCGTGCGTGCGTGCGTGCGTGCGTGCTGTGTGAGCTTGATGCCCTGTTTAGTGTTCAGTGTTCGTGCTACTCAATCGAACAGGGCTTGTACTACCACTTACTCTATCTAGGAATAAATAAAATGCAAGAAAACACCGGCTTATTGTTGATACATGTGCATGCCTGTGTTGCTGCTGTCTGAATCATGGTTTCAGTTTATCTTCCAAATGTTCCTCCAATACAGTTCTGAAGAATCATCTCCACTACAGTTTTTGATTCTTCATGGCTGGGCCTCAGGGCCTGGACGTATCGGGTGTTGTCCGGCCAGCTGATGGCAGCCGCGGCTAGGTGTGCCGGCGGCTAGGTTGGGTCGTCCACTCGTCTGGCGCCGTCGCCGTCCGTGAACATTTTCTCGCCGCGTCGGCATGGAATCAGGTCCACTCTTTTGATCGGGCGTCAGCCTCCGTGACCCGGTGATACTCGTTCCCTCACACAGGACAGCGACCGGAAAGCATCGCATCTCACCGCACGTCGGCGTCACGGACACGAGTGCGCTATCTGACTGCCTCACCTTCAAGGCTGTATCTACGGACTACGGCTCTATCATGCCAAAAACGTCTCAGCAGTGTCATGTTGGTAGGGATGTAAACGTAGGATCGAAATTTGACTCTACCATATTTATTTATTTATTTCGAATTGACTCCACCATATCTTTTTATCGTATTTTTCATCGGAATTTTGGAACGGGGCAGATATAAACCGGTTGCCAATTTAGAGTCGGATACATGTGATCACGGATTCGGTAAGAAAATTGAACATATTCAAGTTGGAAACAAAACTAATAGGACACGTACACGCATATGTACATGTCAAACTATACGACCAAACTAATTGTTCAATAACCTAGTAACCTAACATGACTGTAAATGAATTGTTATTGAACGTACACACTCAACAACTCACTAATTGCAAACTGTGATTTATTAAGTTGAATCTTGTTTGGCACCTATCATTACAATTTATTTGAAGTGAAATGACATGTTTAGGAATATAAAGGCGTAAAAACAATATGAATATAGCCAAACCGGTTTGATATGTAATCACAAATTAATTGCATGATTCCGGCTCAAAATGATGGCTACCAAACAAACTCTTAGATATTTAGATGGAAATCTGATTATTTAGATTAAAACCACCGGATAATCATATTTAATATTCGGATATTCCATATTTGGAATTATTTTACATAGCGTCCCATATACCAAATCTGGTTGTTAATTTTGAAATCAGATATTCTTATCCATCACATTCTTTTAAATCCGGTTCTTTAATACGGTTGTAATCCAGCTTTTCACACAAGTTGTAATCCCTCAACATAGAATAGATAAAGCTGGTTAAGTTGGCTCATTGTCGCGTTGGTGGGCTTAATTACCGTCCACTAAACTATGTTTATTTACCATACAAGCTTGTGTAGGCCGTTGTTCCGATGGAGATAGGCCTTGAGCCACTTTAACAAATACCGTCTCACGTTTACTTTCTGCAATATATCGTGTACATCACGTAGGATACTAATTAAAGAAACAACAGAAAGTCAGCTCAATCTCAACAGTGAGCAAAGATGGAGCATGACAACCATACTTGAGACGTTAAGAAAATACAGCGACATAAGACGACTAATCATAGTCAACTAGTGTCGCTTGCCGATTCAAGCTTGCCATCATTAAAGGTATAGAAGAATGGTAGTTCGCATTTGACACACCCAACATAGTTGACATGCATGGCTCAAATGGCGTCGTTATCATACATTACTAAATAAGAGAAAAAATACACCTTTAAACCAATTCTAGCATTTTTCTTCTTTCTATATTTGAATGACCAAACTTAGCCAGATGCATGTTTACGTCATCTTAGGTTTTGTCTTGAACATGTCACCACAGTTTAATATCGGCTCCTGTCAACTGCGCCATGTTTGCCGCGTCGACCGAGACCCCTTCCGAGCGATTCCAAACTTACTCGCAGAGAGTGAAAATCGCGTACTGCCCCGAATTTGCTCGAATCTATGGGAAATTTGTTTTGTTATCGTGATGCACCGTGCACATAACGTCATAATAGCGTTATATTAGAGGGTTAAACACATATGATGATAGTACTAACAAAAGCAACAAGAGAAACTCAGATCAAATCTCAACTGACAGCAACCATGAAGCCATGGACAGTTGGAGCATGACAACAATACTTAAACACGTTAAGACAATGCAAGACGTTTAATCATAATTAATCATAGTCAACTAGGGTTGCTTGCCCATTCATGCTTGTTAATGATTGGAGGAGTAGAAGAATGGTAAGTCACATTTGACAAACTCGACATTAGTTTTTTTTAGCTGCACACCCAACATAGTTGACATGGCTCCGGTGGCGTCGTTAGCATACATTAATAAATTAGAGAAAAATACGCCTTTACATCCAATTCTAGCATTTTTCATTCTCTTTGTTGAATGACCACACTTGGCCAGATGCATGTTTATGTCATCAGAATTTGCTTTCTGAAAAGGTCATCAGAGTTTACTATCGGCCGGGTCAACTGCCACCTGTTCCGAATGGTACTTCCGGTGGAACGCGTCGAGCATCAACGACGAGACGACCACGTCGAGGGCCGGCCGTCCAGTAGAAGGAAGGGACGAACCAGCGGCGCCATTTCGTGCTTCCTGCCCTGGTCAACACTGGCCCCATCACTCTCGGCGCCAAGAGCCACGAAAATCCGAAGAAAAACCCTGGCGCCTTCCCTCTCCCGTCGACCCCTCTATATAAACGGCCGGCTATCTCACCCTCCTACACCAACATCCAGCAAGCCCATCCACCTCGGAGCGGCAGCAGCCACCGGAGCGCCAACAGCCCAGACCTCTGATCGACTGACACGGAATGGCTCTCGCTCTCTCCGGCTCCGCCGCTGCCCGCGCGCTCGCCCAGCTTCTGGCGCCGACCACCAGGGGCTACGCGGCGGCGGCTGCCTCCGGCGCCATGAGGCGCGGCGCGGCCGACAGGAAGGCGGCGGGCGAGGCCGAGAAGGCCGCCACCGACGGATCCTGGGTCCCCGACCCCGTGACGGGACACTACCGCCCGGCCAACCGCGCCGCTCCCGTCGACCCCGCCGACCTCCGCGCCGCGCACCTCGGCCGCACCTACGCACGGGCGTGAAAGATCCTTCTGGTTGGGGATCAACAGGGAAGGTGGCAGGTTCGTCCGCGCTCCGCTACTGACGTCCCACCCGGACGTGCGCGCTGTCGAAAGGGCGGCGGCGATGGCCTCTTGCCGGCTTCCCGTGGGTGCGGTGCGTGTGATTTAGGCTCGATCGGTGCCCTGTTTAGTGTTACTCTGTCGTCGATCGAGCAGCCGAGCAGGGCTTGTACTTTTAGTCCACTCAACTTTAGTAATCATGGAAGAAATCACCGTTTTCTTGTTCCTAATTTCTGAAGAATCATCGTTTACGTCTCCAACTTGTCCCGATTTGGCGGGAAGAGAGAAAAAAACACAGTTCTAAGTAATCACCACCCGCAAACCATACGAGAGCACTCATGCCACGGCAAAACGACGACACGCCGGTCTGTGGCGTCGATTCATCATCGCTGGTCGTATCAGGAGCTGTGGAAGTCGATCATCGTTATCAGTCTGAATCACGGCCAAGCTGGTGCCGATGCGCGTAGGCACACGGTTAGAGCGCTAGGTGCGTACCCATGTAGGTCGCGCCGCGCGGCGCCGTCCCTGTCGGCGTAACATTTCTCGCCGCGCGGCATGGCGGGCAGCATGGAATCAGGTCCACTCTTTTGACTCCGTCAAAAAGAAAAAAGGTCCACTCTTTTTTTTTTTTGACGATTAAAGGTCCACTCTTTTGACCTGACGTCAGCCTCCGGGGACTTGGTGATACTTGTGCTGTGCAGTGTGCACAACAGCCGTTGTGCCCAGGGCTCAAAACGGCGCTTTTTTTGGGCCGCCCCGGCGCGAAACGGCGCGAAACTGGATCCTGGGGGGCGGGTTTACCAGTCGTGCCAGACTCAAGGTTCGGCCCAAAAATTTAAAAAATGGCAGTAGATAGGCGAATTTAAATTCATTCATAAGGCGCAAACTCGTCGAGATTTTACATAGCAGAAATTTAAACTAAAAACTTAAAACAAACATTTTATTCGGCCCCAACACGACTAGTTGAGGCCCAGGCTCGCACGGATCGCCTGGCTGTAGTCGCCGTCGTCGTCGTCGGAGCCGTCCTCGCCACCAGGGGGCCTGCTCGGGCCTGCGCCGTCGTCGTCGTGCTGTAGCTTGCTCAGCAGCATGGCCTGCTGCACGGCGTCGTCCTCCTCGTCGTCGCTCGGGTCGAGCTTGTAGTACGGGATCTCCGGCGCCACGGGAGGAGGCGGGATGCGGCTGCGGCGGCCCGCATTGGCCGTGGCGGCTCGCTTGCGCTCCTCCGCGCGCATGCGCCAGCTCGGCGAGGGCTACGCGCTGGCGTTCCACCTCCACCTCCGCGTAGCCACGGAGGCTCCAGTCCTCGGCCCAATCCGGCATCGCCGGCTGGACGGTGTTGAAGGACGCCTCCTCCGCCTCCTTCAGGCCGGGCCATTCCTCCTTGATGTCTACGCACGCTTCTATTCTTGTAGACAATGTTGGGCCTCCAAGAGCAGAGGTTTGTAGAACAACAGCAAGTTTCCCTTAAGTGAATCACCCAAGGTTTATCGAACTCAGGGAGGTAGAGGTCAAAGATATCCCTCTCAAGCAACCCTGCAATTAGTATACAAGAAGTCTCTTGTGTCCCCAACACACCCAATACACTTGTCAGATGTAGGTGCACTAGTTCGGCGAAGAGATAGTGAAATACAAGTAATATGGATATTATAAGTGGTAATTGCAATCTGAAATAAAAATGGCAGCAAGCAAACATGTAGCAGAACTTGTTGTAAACGGTGTTTCAATGCTTAGAAACAAGGCCTAGGGATCATACTTTCACTAGTGGTACCTCTCAACATGTTAGCACAACTGAATGCAAGTAAATGATACTCGGGATTATTCTCCTTCTTGATAACACAAGAGTATGTGTAGGGCTGCAAAAGCACTCCTCAAAGTCTGAGTAAACAAACACCACAATTCCCAAGAACAAGCCATGATAAATATCTAAATTATTCATAGAGTCACACAAGTACCCACACTGTCACCTTGATACCGTGTTGTCACAATGACTCCGGAAACTAGATACAATCACTTGAGTAGCATAAACATTACATATGAATTCAGCGATACTAGCAATACTCATGATCACATAAAGATCACACCATGTGAGAGAGAGATAAACCACATAGCTACCGGTAGAGCCCTCAGCCTCGGGGGAGACTACTCACACATGGTCATGGTGAGCACACTTGATGGAGAGGTTGATGAAAGTGCAGCCCGGAGAGGAGACGACGGCCCGCTGCAGCCACGGCGCGGCGGCGGCGCTGGAGATGGCGATGGAGTCGATGGAGATGGCTCCGGGGGCACTTCCCCGTCCCGACGGCGTGCCGGAACAGAGATTCTGTCCCCCGAAACTTGTCGTCGATGGCGCGGCGCTGCGGAACTCTTCTGGAATATGACTTGGTATTTTAGGGTTTTCGCATCTGAGGCAATATATAGGCGAAGGGGCGGCGTCGGTGGAGTCCCGAGGGGCCCACCTCACCTGGTGGCGCGGTCCCACCCTTGGCCGCGCTGTGGTTTGGCCACCTCGGCGCCCTCCTTCGTCTCTCCTTCGGACTCCGTGACGGTGCTGGAAAAATAGGGACTTGGCCTTTTGTTTCGTGCAATTCCGAGAATATTCGCAGAAGTAATTTTCTGGAAACCAAAAACAGCAGAAAACAGGAACTGGCACTTCGGCATCTTGTTAATAGGTTAGTCCCGGAAAATGCATAAAAATGATATAAAGTGTATATAAAACATGTAGCAATTGGTATAATATAAGCATGGAACATCAGAAATTATAGATACGTTGGAGACGTATCAAGCATCCCCAAGCTTAGTTCTACTCGTCCTCGAGTAGGTAAAACGATAACAACAAATAATTTCTGAGGAGACATGCTTTCACACAATCTTGATCAATATATTGCAAGGCTCATGTCATGAATGAAGTGACTCAAAGCAATGGTCTATAGTTTGCTAACAATAGATAAAGAGTAAACAATGAATCATATAAGCAAAAACTTTTCATGAATAGTACTTTCAAGACAAGCATCAAAAAGTTTTGCATAAGAGGTAACTCATAAAGCAATAGATTCAAAGTAAAAGGCATTGAAGCAACACAAAGGATGATAAAGTTTCAGCAATTGCTTTCAACTTGTAACATGTATATCTCATGGATAGTTGTCAACATAAAGCAATATAACAAGTGCAATAAGTAAACATGTAAGAATCAATGCACACAAAGTTGACACAGTGTTTGCTTCTAAGATAGAAAGGAGTAGGTAAACTGACTCAACATAAAGTAAAAGATAGGCCCTTCGCAGAGGGAAGCAGGGATTAAATCATGTGCTAGAGCTTTTTAAGTTTTCGAAAGCATATAGAGAGCACAAAATAAGTATTTGAGAGGTGTTTGTTGTTGTCAACGAATGGTAGTGGGCACTCTAACCCCCTTGTCAACCAGACTTTCAAGAGCGGCTCCCATGAAGGACGTTATCTCTACCAGCAAGGTAGATCATCCCTCTTCTCTTTTGTTTACACATGTATTTTAGTTTCTTTATAGTTGACACTCCTCCCAACCTTTTGCTTACACAAGCCATGGCTAACCGAATCCTCGGGTGCCTTCCAACATTCACATACCATGGAGGAGTGTCTATTTGCAAATTAAGTTGCTTACTGATAAATCAGGGCAAAACATGTGAAGAGAATTATTAATGAAAGTTGTAATTAATTGGGGCTGGGCACCCCGTTGCCAGCTCTTTTTGCAAATTATTGGATAAGCGGATGTATATGCCACTAGTCCATTGGTGAAAGTCTGTCAGAAGTAAATGACAAGATTGAAAGATAAAACACCACATACTTCCTCATGAGCTATAAAACATTGACACAAATAAGGAGTAATAAAGTTTTGAATAGTTTAAAGGTAGCACATGAAGTATTTACTTGGAATGGCAGGAAATACCACATAGTAGGTAGGTATGGTGGACACAAATGGCATGGGTTTTGGCTCAAGTTTGGATGCACGAGAAGCATTCCCTCTCAGTACAGAGTTTAGGCTAGCAAGGTTGTTTGAAGCAAACACAAGTATAAACCGGTACAGCAAGAATCACATAAAAACATATTGCAAGTATTATAAGACTCTACACTGTCTTCCTTGTTGCTCAAACATTTTACCAGAAAATATCTAGACCTTAGAGAGAACAAATATGCATCCCAAGTCTCAACAAGCTCTACGGTAGTTCTCCACTACTAGGCTTTAACTACATGATGCAAGAGCTTAAACATGATCTACTTGAGAGCTCAAAACAATTGCAAAGTATCAAATCGAAACAAGACAATGATCTACAAGAATGCATATGTCTTTTCCAATACCAACTACTACATGTAGCATTTTCTTTCTTCCAAACAAACACCAATCAATTTATTTAAACATAAACTCTCCAAATGATAATATAATGCAGCAAGAGAGTATTTATAAACAAGTGCTAACAGCTCGAAGAGATGCATGAAAAACAGGAGCTAAAAGCACTGCAGTAGCTAGTTAAGAATACTCAACAAATATAAGTGAAGAACATGAGTATTCACATGAAAAAGCGGAGCGTGTCTCTCTCCCACACAAGGATTGCTAGGATCCGAATTTATTCAAACAAAAACAAAAATAAAACACACAGACGCTCCAAGTAAAGCGCATAAGATGTGAAAGAATTAAAATATAGTTTCACTAGAGATGACCTGATAAGTTGTTGATGAAGAAGGGGATGCCTTGGGCATCCCCAAGCTTAGACGCTTGAGTCTCTCTGAATATGGTTGGGATGAACCACGGGGGCATCCCCAAGCTTAGGCTTTTCACTCTTCTTGATCACATAATATCACCCTTCTCGCTTGATCCTTGAAAACTTCCTTCACACCAAACTCAAACAGTTCTCATTAGAGGGTTAGTGCATAATCAAAAATTCTCATATTCTGTATGATACAATCATTCCCAAAGCTTCTGGACATTAGCTACAGCCACCAATGCTTTGTGGAGCAAAGAAATCCACACAAACACAGTAAAAGAGCGAATGCAAAACAAAAGGCAGAATCTGTCAAAAACAGAACAGTCTGGAATGACGAATTTTTTCGAGGCACTTAAGTTGCTCAGATGGAACTGGCCAATAATGAAAGTTGCGTACATATCTCAGGAAGATGCGTGATTTTTTCAGAATTTTTGAATTTTCTACAGGAGAAAGCTCAAATTCGTGACAGCTAAAAATCTGTTCTGCGCAGAAATCCAAATCTTGCATCAACTTTCAATAGAACTTTACTTGGCACAACAATGCATAAAATAAAGATACAAAGGAGTTGCTACAGAAGTAACAAGACCTTGACTCAAAGAAAAGAAAAATAACAGAAAATAAAAACATGGGTTGTCTCCCATAAGCGCTTTTCTTTAAAGCCTTTTAGCTAGGCATAGTGATTTTGATAATGCTCTCATATGTATAAGAGTTGAATATAGAGAGCATCAAAAAGCAAATACCAAACACATTTAAGTCTAACCCACTTCCTATGCAAAGGAATCTTGTAAGAAAACAAATTATTGAAGCATGAAGCTACTAGCATAGAAAGACAAAACAAGTGCAACTTCAAAAATTTCAACAAAAAGAGAGGAGACTTGATATTATTGAGATATATGAATCCATGTCCCCCTCTCTCATAAAAACTTTCAGTAGCATCATTGATAAAATCCACAATATAACCATCACATGAAACATTCTTACCATGATCCATATGCACAAAAGTATCTTTTTCCACATAAGAAAACTTCATTAATAATGGGGGCAGGATCATCATAAAGAACTCGAACATGATAGACAAGTTGTATATTAAAGGGATGGTTTTGGGTAATCCTCCATAACTATGACAAGTTTCATGAGGATGACTGTAATTATAACCTATGTCATAGTATTCTTTATAATAATTATCAAAGACTGGAGGCATAGTATCATCATAAGCAATAGAATAGTCATCTTCCAAACTGTGTTCATTCGTAAACATATCATTATTTTTAATAGAAGGAGATGTATCAAGCATATAATCAGCAATAGCAAAAGGATTTTCAAACACCTCATCCCCAAGCTTAGAGCTTTTCATATCATCATTGGAAGAAACATGGATAGTACTAATAGTATGGCAATCATTAATATCATCATTTTCAGAATTGGTACCCCAAAGATTTTCAATATCAAAAGTAGTTTCATTTTCCCAATCATGATCACTAATATAAGTAACAGGCATAGGTTCATCATCAAGTTCAGAATCATCGAATTCAGAATTATAAGTATCAATTGTAACAGGAGCAACAAGTTTGGGAGAAGATACCGTTTCCTCTCTCCTTTTACTCTCTTCTTCTTCTTCTTTCCCTCTTCTTTTTATCTTTAGGAGGGAGAGGTTTGAAAGGAAGCTCCTCCACATAACCTGGTTTAGTATTAGAGACAATGGAAGAAACTTGGGGGGACTCCTCTCTTTCATTAATGAGAACAAAACACATATTAGTCCTGTCATACTTTGGTAAAGTCTCATCCTTTATAATATTTTGTATGTAGGTGTTAGCATGGCAATTATTAACACAATAGAGATAACATCCATGCAACACACTATTCATATCAAGATCACTCATATCTAACAAGGAAGTTTTTCTTGATAACTCTTCACACCCCAAAAATAATGTAAGTTCATCATGTTGATTAGGAGTGATCATGTTATCACAATACAAATTTGCAGTAATTGGATTCGAAAGGCTATTATCATGACCTGAACATTGAAAATTAAAATGACCCACTTCATAGCAAAGTTCACAAATAAAAGGATGGAGGTCACAAACTTTTTCACCAAGATCTCTTAGAGCCTTGTACCATGTTCTAGTTTTTTCATTCCTATGATAGATACAATATTCATCTTCGATTTGATTAATTCCACAAGGTCTATGCATTCCACAAAAATTAACATGCTTATAAGAAATAGTATTTTCAGAAGTTTGAGCATGTTTATTGCAATCATTAACAACAATTTCATTTTCCATGCAAGTGTCTTTGAAAGGTTCATGATACACGTCCCAATTTTCTTTAGGAACATTAATATGAGAAGCAAAGGTTCTAAAACAATCAACAATAATTTGAGAATCAAGACCATATTTAGCACTAAGCTCTTGAAAACTAGCAGTTTCAACGAAAGACTTAATGCAATCATATTCATAGTTTATACCTGATTCTTTACCTTTGTCATTCTCCCAATCCTCAGCATTGTTTTGAATTCTTTCAAGAAGATCCCATCTAGCTTCAACCTTCTTGCTTGTGAAAGAACCATGTGAACATGCATCTACATAATCCTAATGACCTGAAAGCCTTGCATAAAAATTAGTAACAATTATTTCCTCAGAAAGCTCATGGTTAGGACATTTGAGTATTAATGTTTTCAGCCTTCCCCAAGCTTGAGCAATGCTTTCTCCATCATGAGGGTAAAAATTATAAATGTAATTCCTATCTAGATGCACTTCATGAAGAGGATAAAATTTAGAGTAAAAGAGAGATTCAAGCTGTTTCCAATTCGAAGGTTGTTCATCCAGCAGCCTATACCATTCCTTTGCTTTGTCCTTAAGTGACAATGGAAATAGTTTCCTCATGACATTTTCTCTTGATAAACCTGCAACCTTAAATAACTCACAAAGTTCTGTAAGTTTCGACAAGTGAGCACTTGGATGGATTGATCCATCCCCTGCATACTGATCATTCATAACCCTTTCAACAATTTTCATAGGTATTTTAAAAGAAATACTTTCAACAGGTGGATTTGGAATATCACAAACATCATTAGAATTATCACATATTGGAGACAAAGCATTATCAAGGCAAAATAATTCCTCCATAGCTGAGGAGCAAAAAAGATTATTTTCATATAAACTAGCTTCCCCAAGCTTAGGCTTTTCCACAGCCTTAGCAATAATGGTGTCCAAAGAATTTATACTAATAACATTACTACCACTATTATGCAAACAAGCCTCCATAGGTTTTTTAATTTTCTCTTCAAAAGCATCATGTCCTAATTCCATATAAAGTTCATAGAGATCTCTAATTTTTTTGTTGTTTTCCATTAAGCCTAACTAGTGAAAATAAAAACAAGAAACAAAAAGAAATAATTGCAGAATCTAAAGGAGATACCTTCCAACGCTTACCTCCCCGGCAACGGCGCCAGAAAATAGCTTGATGTCTACGCACGCTTCTATTCTTGTAGACAGTGTTGGGCCTCCAAGAGCAGAGGTTTGTAGAACAGCAGCAAGTTTCCCTTAAGTGAATCACCCAAGGTTTATCGAACTCAGGGAGGTAGAGGTCAAAGATATCCCTCTCAAGCAACCCTGCAATTAAGATACAAGAAGTCTCTTGTGTCCCCAACACACCCAATACACTTGTCAGATGTATAGGTGCACTAGTTCGGCGAAGAGATAGTGAAATACAAGTAATATGGATGATTATAAGTGTAATTGCAATCTGGAATAAAAATGGCAGCAAGCAAACATGTAGCAGAACTTGTTGTAAACGGTGTTTCAATGCTTAGAAACAAGGCCTAGGGATCATACTTTCACTAGTGGTACCTCTCAACATGTTAGCACAACTGAATGCAAGTAAATGATACTCGGGATTATTCTCCTTCTTGATAACACAAGAGTACTATGTGTAGGGCTGCAAAAGCACTCCTCAAAGTCTGAGTAAACAAACACCACAATTCCCAAGAACAAGCCATGATAAATATCTAAATTATTCATAGAGTCACACACAAGTACCCACACTGTCACCTTGATACCGTGTTGTCACAATGACTCCGGAAACTAGATACAATCACTTGAGTAGCATAAACATTACATATGAATTCAGCGATACTAGCAATACTCATGATCACATAAAGATCACACCATGGGAGAGAGAAAAACCACATAGCTACCGGTAGAGCCCTCAGCCTCGGGGGAGACTACTCACACATGGTCATGGTGAGCACACTTGATGGAGAGGTTGATGAAAAGGTGCAGCCCGGAGAGGAGACGGCGGCCCGCTGCAGCCACGGCACGGCGGCGCGCTGGAGATGGCGATGGAGTCGATGGAGATGGCTCCGGGGGCACTTCCCCGTCCCGACGGCGTGCTGGAACAGAGATTCTGTCCCCCGAAACTTGTCGTCGATGGCGGCGGCGCTGCGGAACTCTTCTGGAAATATGACTTGGTATTTTAGGGTTTTCGCATCTGAGGCAATATATAGGCGAAGGGGCGGCGTCGGTGGAGTCCCGAGGGGCCCACCTCACCTGGTGGCGCGGTCCCACCCTTGGCCGCGCCACCATGTGGTTTGGCCACCTCGGCGCCCTCCTTCGTCTCTCCTTCGGACTCCGTGACGGTGCTGGAAAAATAGGGACTTGGCCTTTTGTTTCGTGCAATTCCGAGAATATTCGCAGAAGTAATTTTCTGGAAACAAAAACAGCAGAAAACAGGAACTGGAACTTCGGCATCTTGTTAATAGGTTAGTCCGGAAAATGCATAAAAATGATATAAAGTGTATATAAAACATGTAGCAATTTGTATAATATAAGCATGGAACATCAGAAATTATAGATACGTTGGAGACGTATCACTCCTCCTGCTCCGGCTCATGCTTGGGCTCCTTCTTTGGCTTGACGAGGCACCGGAAGAGGGAGCGAGGCGGGGACGCCACGCGGCGCTGGGAGGAGCGCGGCTCGCCGATGCGCAGGGCGCCGCTGCGCATGGGGGCAGGGCGCCCGGAGTTGAGGGTGGGAGGAGTGAGGGAGCAGGGTGCGGCGCGTGTACCTGGAGGCGTCGAGCGCGCGCCGGGGAAGAAGATGTCGCGGAGGAGGAAGACGCAGCTCCCATCCGCCGCGGCGTACACGACGAGACCCGCGGCGGCATGGTCAGCCGGGGCTCATTGCCGGCGGCGATGTAGTCGAGGACCCACTCGAGGCGGCGGTGTGGGCCGCCCCACCACCGCTTGCGCCCTTTGGAGTTGTGGCGGCCCTCCACCATGCCGTTGTTGCCGCGATCGGCGACGTCCTGCTCGTGGCGGCGCTGGAAGTACAGTTGCCAGAAGGCGTCGTTGCCCTCCACCCTCCAGCGCGGGTCCGCGGCCTGCTCCGACGTCAGGCCTTGGCGAACCTCCACGATGGCGTAGTCGAACTCGATGCCAACGGGGACTGGGGGCACGGGGATGCCGCCCGCGCTGAGATGCCACGACCCCTGGCCGCCGGAGGCGTCGGGGACGCGCATGTCAGGCGGGCACGGGTACCCGGCCTGGTACAGAGCCCAGGCCTCTTCCTTGCGGAGGTGGCGGCGGATCCAGCCGTTAGCGGCGGCGGCTTCGTCGGCCATTGCTTCTGGCGGCGAGAGAGAGAGAGGAGGCAGAGGCGGCGAGAGAGAGTGTGTGGAGGGACGGCGATGGTGGGGGATTTTATAGCGTGACTTGGCCAGGCGAAGGGGCGGTGGTGGCGCGCCATTACTGCGCCGCGTGGCCTTCGATTGGACGTCAAAGCGACACGCGCCGGCCACGCCATTACTCCGGCAGCCTTTGACCGGCGCGCTCACTGGCCGCTGGCCACGCCATTAACGGCGGCAGCCTTTGACCAGCGCGGGAGCCGAGAGGATGAGGACGCGGCCGTTCACGGGCGGTTCTGTTCCGCGCCATTTTCTCCCGCGTCGCTGACAGCGCTGGCCCGCGTCGCCTTTCCCGCCATTTCTCCCCCCCCCCCCCCCCAGGCCGAACCCAGCGGGCTGGGTTTCGCCTGGGTGCACCGGCGCTATTTTCCGCCGAAACGGCGCTAACTGGGCTTCTGGGGGGGCCGAGTGGTGCGAAAACGGCGCTTTTAGGCCGGCGCGGCGCCAAAAAGGCCTCCTGGGGGGGACGGCTGGAGATGCCCTCAACTCACCACACTCTATGCCTCTACCATGCCTATAAATTCTCAGGGTTGCTCCTTAACCGTCAAATCGAATCATCCTTCGCGGAACTTGAATATCAGGTGTTGTCTTGTTGGTGGTTGTGTTGCTGCAGTGAGACTTTACTTTTTCTATTTCTTCTTATTGCTTTTCGGCTGTTTGCATCCGTAATACCCTATGTTATTGCGTTGTTGTAGAGGATGGGTGTAATTGGTATCTCCACGATATTAATATATACTTTTTATCAAAAAAAAAATCATTGCGGGACGAGAGTTGGAGCACCATTGATATAGTGCTGACCAGAAACAGGTAGAAGGAACAGCTAGGGATTAGTGGAATAAGTGGAATAGTTGATTGTATTGTTGAGTCTCGTGGGCATATATACATATATGAGTACATGATCTACTTCGGAGTACAAGCGGCGGCTGATTTGAGGCCTTGCTACTGCCGACAGGTAAATTTCATTTCGATTTGTACTTTAAAAATCAAGATATTATTTTAGTTTAACTTGGGATATATTTTCTAGATAGAGTTTTGTATGGACTCGTCGACGGCAATGGAGGATGATTCCAACATAGAAAAATGATTAACGACGATGTCGAGAATCTCGTCTTGATGCCTGCCATCTAGGAACTCTAGGATGGCAAGAAGAGAAAGCGTTGAGACTCGGTGGTGGACCGCCTTTGTAACCCACCCCATATCTTTAGTAGACGTTACCAATGATAAGATATCTTTTTGTTTGCATTGTATAAAGCTTGCGAGCAAAACTCTCCTTGTTTCACTTGCTGGAGAAATGTTGCCGGTTTACTTGGATTTAGTTCATACCATAAGATATCAGCAGCAATGAGAATGATAGCATACAACATTTCGGCTGACTACACCGACAAGTATCTTGGCATATGAGGGGGTACCATGCTCAAGTGTGTGTGGTTGTCTGGTTGTCGGTGTCGAGCACCTCCAAGCTCCCAACGAAGATGACACATAGATGTTGATGGCGATTAATGAAGCAAGAGGTTGGCCCTGGATGCTTGGAAGCGTGGATTGCACACACTAGAGGTGGACAAGCTAGCTTGCGGCTCAGCACAGGCAATAACCGGCCAGCATCAATGCATCATCATGCCACTATTGTGTTTCAAGCAAGTGACATCCGAGGATTTGTGGACTTCGCATTGCTTGTTTGATTTATCAGATTCTCTTAGTGATATCGATTTGAAGAGATTTCAGCGTTTTGCTAGACTAGCTAGTGGAAATGCGCCGACTTGCAACTATACAGCCAATGTACAATACCATGAGGTATTATCTACCCGACAACATTTATCCTCTGTAGTCAACGTTTGTAAAGACCATCCAACATTTTTAAGGTAAAAAGGCAATATGTTTTTGCCCAAACTCAAGAAAAAATATAAGTCCAAATCTCTTTCATCCATGATGATCTTGTTGTATCCTCTACACGACACCGTTAGGTTTGATACTGTACCATCCAACATTCTCTCGATATATGCCGGCAGATTTCCTTTGTGAATATTTCATTGAATACTAGTGGCAATCATATGAAAGATAGTCTCATATTTATTCATTTAATTTCCTTTGTAATCATGGTGATCTGAACCGTTCTTTTCATTTTTAATAGTTCATTATTGTTTAAATGATTCAGATTTGAAAAATTATTGTAATTGAGATCATCAGTGTATTGTGTAATTGAGATCATCAGTAGTAAGTTTGAATTATATTGATGCTGCATTAAGACTTTGCTGTCCAAAATCATAAATATGGGCTAAGTCCCAGAAAACACAGCAGAAATCCAAACTGTTTTGCAGAACCCTAGACAGCAGAAGATAGATCGCACTCACATGATGGACAGCTAAGCCTATGAAGGCTAGCTGCCACGCTTTAGGAGGCCAGATCGATGGGATCTAGTAGCACCGTAATAAAGGGCCAGAACTGTCAAAAACCTCAAATCCCGGCTAAAAAGTAAATCAAATCCCAGCTGTGTGCCAAGCTGCCAGCTAACTCGTGGAGGTTTTCAAGGACTCCACAAGGACACACAGGTATGTTGGGACGTATGAATCACATACGACTATAGGAGCAACATGTAATTTTTATTTTGATCCCATGAGGCCACGACACTCAAAACGGTAGGAACTACTGCTAGTCAGTAGATCAGAGAGTTTCTCTTACCTTGTGGATGATTGATTTTTTTTTCTCCAATTTTCTGGCAATATTACAATGATACAATGTCAACAACACCTAGCTCACGCAAAATAGACACGATCTAATCTCACACCAATACGAGGGCTCTTCCTAAATTTCTGATTTCCAACATTGATGAAGGAGAAGGACACAGGAGATCAACGCCACACGGCGAGGGCAGCAGCTGCATCAATCAACCAGACTTGAAGAGCAACACGGCTTTAGAATCAATGTAGAAATAGACAAAGTAGTTTGTCTCGTGTGTCACGTATGAACCTGAAAAAAAGTGACATGCTTAGCAACATAGTTTTGTGTATCTGGTTGAGATAACAAATGGCCCGAGATCATTAAAGAAGTTGTGCTGTTAAAAGGATCTCATCTCTTAGGCTAACCAGCAAGCATGTATGGGGGCAATTATTAATCGCCCAGGGTCAACAGAGGAAACATACACTAGATACGAAATTACACCACTAACATCAAGTCTTAGCCGCAACTCACAATACAACACAGGAATGGAAATGGGAAGAAAATGGCAAAAATTATTGGTTCAAGTTATAATCTTCTACCGTTTTAGCAGTTGCCTGCTCCAAACATACTGATAAGTCAAAACTGGCTCCAATCTCTCAACACCAATCAAGAAAACAGGTTCAAAATAAATCTGATTATGTTTGCTCGTTTGTCAGGTCAATGAAAACAGGTAAACAAGCTAAACTTTAAGAACTTAGCACTCATTCAAAAAGTAAGGGAAGACAAGACAATACACAAGCTAAACTTTAAGAACTAAAAAAAGTTGAGAGCCAGGTCAATGAAAACAGGTACAGTGGCCAATGTACATGGTAGCTGAAATAGTAGTATGCAAATGACGAAATCCAGCAAGGAAAGCAGCAGATAAACACCAAAAATGCCATGAAGCAAATATACTATAAGCAATTTCCACCAATCATACTTTAGGCTAAAACTTAAGATCAACTAAAGCAATCTAGCAATAAAAATGTTCATCCATTTTCTGCAAGACATGATAAGCGGTTAAAAGGTAAGCTTTCTCTAGCACCTATAGAGTCAATTAGAGACCCTAAAATTAACAAAGCTTGTCCTTTCACTTTAGAGTTCAGTTTTTGGGATATAAATCAGTCAATACAACATGCTCCTGAACCACAAGGTCATCCAAAGGTCATGAGATGTGTGATTTGACAGCTGATGTTGTGTCAAATGAAGAATCACAAGTATATGACAGATAGAGAGGCGAGTTCTAATTTAGAAGAACATTAGATATTTTAAGCAAAGGCAATGCCAGACTAAAAGTGTGAGTTTTCACAGCACACCTTGTTTCAAAGCATAACTTCCTACACTTCATCATATAGTTTAGTTCAACAAACTAGGTGTCAGTGCGCCACATTGTAACCTTTTACTCAGTGACATATGGACACAACTATCAGAAACCAGAATCTTACCTAAGGTGTGGTCACAACCAAACACCCGCCTACCTTGTTCGAACAAGCATAACAGAAGTGCAGTGAACTGACGAGACTTTAGTGGTCAACCAGATAAGCCTAGCCCCTTTCAGGGAAAGAGAGGTGCTAACAAGTAACAGCAGTCAATCCAACTACGGTAGAGTAAAATATGGTTTTGTTGTCCTCCTCTATGTTTGCCGGAACAATAAAGTGGAGGTGTTGCTGAAGTATAGATTAAAAGGCGTCGCGAAAATCATATAATACACGGTAAGGAAAAGATAAACAAGATGCACAATTCAGATTATCGTAATAGCAGCCATTAAAATGACAGGATTATCTTGTGATGGCCCTCTCCTAATGGCTATTATTGTAGTTTGGACAATGCCAGCAATTAAAGAAAAAATGCACAAGCAAATTGACCGTTGGATGACTTATTGATTATCTGCATTCCTGTTAAGTAGTCTGGCATAAAAATGCCAATAAAATACTGTCAACAAGCTCTAAGAAATTCGGTGAAAAGGAACAGTTTCCTTGAGTAAGAAGATCTCTTTTGTAGAGAACAGAGTTGGAAAAATACATAATCGGCATCAAGATGCAGTTGTCGGTACACATGAAAAACATTTGATTAAGATTTTTTGTTCTTCTAGAACCACTTTGTTGTTCGGTTGGGCTAAGTGCATTAGAGGTCCCTAAACTTTCTTTCAGTCTGATTCTAATTCTGGAGCTTTAATTAATGGATCAAATGATATGGCACATCAGCAAAACCTCTACGATGAAATGGCATACCATGTGGCATGACACACAAAAAGCCTTGTGGCATGTCATACCTAGTCAGTTGGGAAATTCGCATAACATGTCATTTCATTTTCATTGCATCTAATTATCATACAGACTATATGTCATGTCATGTCATGTCATTTTCATTGCATCTCATTATCAGACAGACTAGCGTGGCAGTGATACTAAGTACATGGATCCACGTGTAATTTACTCTAATTTGGTTTTATACCAGAAAGACTGAAACATAAATTCCAGATCAGCTCAGCTGAAAATACAACAAACTGAACACCATGCTATGAAAAGCTGGATCGGGTTGATACTAGCCAGAACCTAATATATGGACAAACTGCCCGAATCAAACTTGCAGAAATACTTAAATCTGTATTAAAAATAGCATCCAAACAATGAGGCCTGTGAGCCCTTTTATGATTATTATTATGATATTATTCAAACCTATCCAGCCCCAGAATCCTTCTAAAATAATAATCTAAAAGGTCAGTTGGACACAGTTAATGTAACATTCCATGACACCATATGTCATACTCTGAAATTATATCTCATTCAGTGGCGCGTAGGAGATATGTTGATTCACTGGCGGGTCAACTGGGAACCATTTTCACAAGAGAAGGAAATCTGCTAAATTACCACTGTCACCATTTTCCCCCTTCATGATTTCACTAGGATAATAGTATGAAATTAGAATTAACCGTAGATACTCAATGGCCCCGCTGAAACGAAAAAAGTCCATATAACCCCCACAACTATCAGTTTTCGGACGCAGCACCCCCTCAACTTTAAAACGGCATACTTGACCCCCTCAACTATCCAAAACCGGACATTTGACCCCCTGGGCAGTTTTGCACACTGGTTTTGCTGACGTGGCACGTCCCAATACCAGGCAACTTCCTCTCTCCCTCCCCTTCGTCCTCCCCACAAGCTCCCGAGCGCAGCGATGGGAGACCGCCGACGCACTGACGCCATGGACGTCCCCGTGCCGGGATGAGCAGTTGAAAAGCTTCCCCTCGATCTCCTCTTCCTTCTCTTCTCAGCGATTTACTCGGGAACTCGGAAATCGACCCCATGGTCCACTTCTTCCCCGCCTCCGACAGAGCTCCGCCGTGTTCAATTCGTCGCCCGTTAAGCCTCCTTCGTCCTCATCGTCCACTCCATCGTCCTCACGGCGGGCTCGCAGTACTCGCCGACCAAACTGTGGTCGTTTTCATGCACCCTACCGTCCGGGCGACAAGCGCTACCGCGCGCCTCCTCTCCGGTGATCACCGGCATCTCATGCGGTGACCATTTGGTCAGTCCCGCCGCCCGACCGCCTCCCCGAGTCGCCGCACTCCCGATCTGTGCACCCACTACCTCACGGCTCACATGCGCGCTGTGCTCGTTGCTGCGGCCGGCCGTGGAGGTGCTGCAACGCAATGTCGAGGAGGTGCGGCGGCGTGGCTGCTTACGAGGAATGGCGGAGCCTCGAGGCTCGAGGCCGAGGCGCAGAAGGAGGAGGGAGAGGCGCGGAGGAGGTCGCCGGTGGTCGGTCTCGCTGGATCGAGCGCGGCGCGAGGAGCGCGTGCCTTTGTGGCGGCGCGGTCGGCGCGAGGAGAGAGATGCAACCCTGTCTCCGTGCGTTGACTTTTGAACCAATGATATAATGTCACGTGGCAAAACCAGTATGCAAAACAGCTTATCAGACGCCAGGGGGTCAATTGTCCGGTTTTGGATAGTTGAGGGGGTTAAGTATGCCATTTTAGAGTTGTGGGGGTGCTCCGTCCGAAACCTGATAGTTGTGGGGGTTATGTGGACTTTTTTCCGCTGAAACTAGCCAAATCAGGCCAAAGTACATCGTTCACTATTCCCCCCTTCTTGATTTTACCACGATAATAGTATGAGATTAGAATTAACCGCAGATACCCAATGGCCACGCTGAAAGTGGCCAAATCAGGCCGAAGTACCCATCTCCCGTACAAAGCTATTTCCAGCAAGAATGGGGGAAGGGCGGGCATTACCGAAGTTGCGGCCGACGATGCAGTGCCAGGTGGGGCCGTGGTTCTTGTCGAACTCCTTCTTGATGTACTCCGCGATGTCCTTCTCCATGGCGTGCTTCTCGAACGCCTACGCAAGCGAGACAGATAAATAAGTACGTAAATTCCCCCCACACGCTCCGAACAAACCCCAGCGAGCGCGAGACGGCGCGCGTGGGGACGGGGAACCA
The DNA here is from genome assembly GCA_947311845.1 of Poa pratensis. Classification (NCBI taxonomy): domain Eukaryota; kingdom Viridiplantae; phylum Streptophyta; class Magnoliopsida; order Poales; family Poaceae; genus Poa; species Poa pratensis. The sequence goes on along the minus strand of CAMZMU010000035.1, from coordinate 28,352,413 downwards.
AATCGGTAAATAAGGGGATTACGACGCGGGAGATTTCGAAAGCCTCCTTCTGCATCCCGTCCTTCATGTCGGCGCTCTTGAGCTGGATCTTGTGCGCGGTGGGCGAGGGGGCTTGCGGCGGTGGCGGGGAGCCGAGGGCGGGGAGCCGAGGGCGGCGGTGGCGGAGGCGGCGATGGGCCTGCGGTCGGCGACGGCGGGGCCCTTGGTGGCGTAGGGCGACGGGTGGGAGGCGGCGACGGAGCCGAAGCCGCGCTTGAGCTCGTCGGCCATCGCTGCGCTGCGAATCTCTCACACTCGGTGGCGTCTGATGGAAGGAAGGAAGGCAGTGGAGGCTGGAAGGAATCAGTTGGGTTGGAGGAAGGAGCCGATTTCTTTCTCCACTCCTCCCCTTGCTGCTCTCCCTTTTGAAAGGCGACGGTGGCAGGGCCGGGCCACCGTGGTGGAATGGGAGTATCGCGGATTCACGGGGACAGGTCCATACGGGGAAAAAAAACTTAATCTAGGGCCGTAGATGGAGAGAGGACAGCTCCTGCCTTATGAAAATAAAATGAAAATAGGCTTCAAATTTTCAAAAAAAATCCTAATAATAATGTAGAATGTACAGTAGGATTAAAAAAATCATGAATCTGAAAAAGGTGCAAATAACTCATTCCGCTTGGTAGATTTGTCTTTTTTTTTAGATCAATTATGAAAAGATATTTCTCCAAAAGTTTGTGCGTACATAGTAGACATGTATATGTACTTGTATGATTTTTCTGTATTTTTATATAGAAAAATAAAGTTTTTGATTTGTTAGAAAACGAGAGCGCCAGAGCTTGGGAGGTAGAACTGTAGAAGCGTTTTTCGCTATCATCTATTATGCATAAGATACCATCGAATATCTAAAAAAAAGATTGAATTTTGGGATAAAGTCCGCACCACAAAACTAACAATGTATAGCATGTAGAACAAACCAATCTCGTTGGTGGAAATGAGTTTAGTTAGGTTGCTAGTATCTCCGACTACATAGTACATGTGTTGTGCAGAAATCTATATTAACTACATATTCGTGTTTAATCTCATGCATGGATTTTAGTTTCATAAACTTGAAGAAGCACTTGTATATGATACCAAATACATTGCAAACACATGTATCAAATAATTTGTATGAAAAAGTAATACAACCCAAGGCATGTTTATGTTCGTATAACCGTGTTGATTACTTTCAACAACGCTATTTCAGGACCAAGTATAGATCAGCATGCACACATGTGAACTTACTATTAAACCAAGTGTAACTATAAGACACATTTGACTGAACAAGGCGGGTAAGGAAGCAATACAACTATTTTGTATAGAGAAGTTTCTAGAAATATGTTTACCAAATCATACGCTAGACTAGACACACCTACAGTGATATTTGTTAGACCATATACTATGCACATATGTACCATTCTATTAAGCATAATAATATATACACGAACATATGCGCCCGAAAAATATACACACTTGATTCTTGGTAATAACAAAGAGAGACACATGTATCTACGTCACTTGAATCTGGGCGACTGCAGATTGTACATTGATACGTGTATTTTATATCATCATTTATGCAACCTTTAGTAGCATATTAGAATGTTATATGCACTGTTATATCAATGTTTTTACATGTTTTAGATGATTTAGGGGACTTTCATACAAAGTCCCTATTTTTGGTATTTAATTTCTGGGAGGCAACCCCCCCCCCCCCCTTTCTTGTTTTTATTGTTTCAGGGGTTTCAGGAACCCAATTAATAAAAGGAAAAATACCACGGAGGTTTTTCATCGGAAGGAAGACAATGGAAAGAAGACCGAAGAGAGGAGAGCCACGAGGGCCAAAAGGGGGTGGCCCACGCGACCATGTACCTAGCCGCGTGGGGCCCACCAAAATCGCCCTCGGGCACCTCCTCCCCTGGGGCTTTTTAGCAACGCCTTCATCTCGCCCGAAAACCGACGCCCTAATTTTCCCTAGTCCATCCGAGGTCGCGGCGGCGGCGAAACTTCTGATTCCCTCCGAGGGGGATCAGATCCTGCTGCTCCGGAGCTCTGGAGAGGGGGAAATCACCGTCATCGTCATCACCTCTCCTCCTTGGCGTGGGAGGAGGCCTCTACATCATCACCCCCCATCAAGACCAGCACCATCTCCATCATCATCTCCGAGATCCACTCCGTTCACCTCATAGTTTGAGAGTTGCTATACCCTAGATACTTGTCTTGTGCTACTATTCATGTTTGTGATTGAGTACTTGTCATTATTTGAGGGTGAAGTTATAATTTCAGATTGTGTTGTATCACTTATGCCACTGATTATGATCATGTTTGCACTTTGTGAGTAGTTCCCGCATGTTCCTGAGGGCATAGGATGAATTGGCAATGATCTATATATAACATGTGTTGGTATTTTGTCAAGAGTTTATCTTTTATGTGATTCTATGATGGTGTTGTGCGAACGTCGACTGCACAACACTTCATCTATATGGGCTCATAGGAGAACACCGTAGTATAATGAATTGAGGAAGACTTGGGAGGACAAGTAAGCCTGAGATTGAGTCATGAAGTTATATTATGAGGGTATTAGTATCGGGGACCTTAGAGTGTAATGCTGAAAGGGCATGGTGCCCCCATGTGTGGTTTTGGTAATTAATGACAATCCCTATGGACTAATGGTTGCATTGAGTTATTCTTGTAGTGTTTGTCCATAGGCAAATGCTTGAACTCCATATGTTGGATTCAAGGTTGATGCCATAAAGATATTGATATAATGGAGTATTTGGCATCAAGATCATCGAGTTGTATGGATATATTTGATATGATCAAGAAGAAGAGTATGTGATGACCAAGTGGTTATTCAAGGAGTTATCCGAAGATTGGTCATGAGAGAGTTGAGCATATTGTAAGTATGTCTTGAAGAAAGGGATTATGTGATAATTCATGGTTATCTTCAAGACATCATCTATTCAAAAGAGAAGAAAAGATACAAGGATATTGATCAACTCACAAAGCTACAAGATGTATCAAGTGGGATCATGTATCTCTTGGTATGGTAAGCAATTGTCCATATAGCTTTGTGATCTAACTCATGATATGTGTGTAGCATTTCTATGTGTGGTTAGGTATCTTTCTATGGGCTTGCATCAAATGAAGATTTCATATAGCCCATGAACGATGACGTCAAGTGGTGATCGTCATCAATGTTGAGAAGCGCAAGTTCAAGAGGAGCATCTCAAAGAAATCCTATGCTTGAAGCTTGCCACCCATTTAGAGATAATGTTCAAGTGAAGATATGCTGATAAGAGGCTCTCCCATAGATGTATGGGGGAGAAATATGTGGATCTTCACCAAGCGAAGCGCAATCAAGAAAGGTGGTCCACTTGAAGAGATCAAGATCGACGTCATCTAGCTCAAGTGGAATGCGCAAGGCAAAGGTATGATAGGGTTTCTATTTTACCGGTCTCGTGGTACTAGTTGGGAGATCGGGTTATAGGATAGATACCGTACTATCAAGAGGGGCTCTCGATTGAGCTTTAGCGTATCAGTTGGAGAGAGCTCAAACCTTTGCATACTTGCCTTCATCATCTTTCTTGGTTCTTATTTGGTTCTTCTCCTTGTTGGGTTTGTGGTGCTTGTTGTGATCTTCATGACAAGCCCAAGTTCTCCGAAAACGGATTTCGTATGGAAAACTTGTTGCATTTTCGGGTTGGAAATATCATCGGTTTATCCATGAGGAAAGTTCCACACATTCCCATGTGTGTCAATTTAACTCTATTTATGGTTCTTAATATTTCCACTTTTTGTAGGCCTTCTCCTTGTCGTTACCTTTCCAACAAAATTGGTTTCACCTAATTTGGAGTTCAAACGAGAAAGTTATTGAGTTTACAGTTTTATATTCGATGAAAGTTGCTAGGGGCGGTAGTACCGCTGGTATAAGCGGTAGTACCGCCAGCTCCCTGACAAACCTGCTGCAGAGACGGTACCGCCGCGGGTACCGCTGATTTCGTGTTCTGGCCGCATATGCGGTAGTACCGCTGGGATAAGCGGTAGTACCGCCAGCTCCCTGGCAAATCTGCTGTAGTGGCAGTACCGCTGCGGGTACCGTCGATTTGGCGTTCGGAGGCTTCTTCCGGTACCGCCAGTGGTACCTCGAGCAGTACCAACTGGTACCGGGGCCGTGGGATCGCGAAGACGAAGACCGTCCGTTGACTGGCGGGGTTGCTACGCTGAAGACCGCAGCGGCACTACCGCCTATCCCAGCGGTAGTACCGCTGGCACGGGAAAGATGCTCCCAACGGGCAGATTTGAAGGAAGGGTATATATTGCCCTTCACCTACCTTGATTAAAGTCTCTCTTGCAGCTCGTTTTTTCTCCATTGTTGAACCTTCTTGAGCTTTGCTAACTCTCTATCCCTCCATGATTCTTGCCTCCATTTAGTGGGAAAAGAGAGAGGAGATCTAGATCTATTGTTCCACCAATCCATCTCTCCTCTAAGTGAGGAGAAGCCCTTGGATCTAGATCTTGGAGTTCCATTTGTTGAGTTCTTCCTTGTTCTTCCTCTCTTCTCCCCCCACAAGCATTAGTTGTTTTTGGTGGGATTTGGGAGTGAAGGATTTGACCACTTCTAGTGGTCTTGCCTTCTTACATTAGTTGCATCGGTTTGAGTTCTCCACGGTGATACGTGGAAATCGAAGTTGAGAAGCTTGTTACTCTTGGGTACTTGGGGTGCCCTAGAGCTTGTCCTCTTGGGTACTTGGAGTGCCCTAGACGGTCTTTGTTGATCTCAGAGGTTTGGTGGCTCGCGGGATAGTTGAGAGCCTCCAATTAAGTTGTGGAGACGCGCCTCAACCTTGTGATCCTTGTGGCTTTTGTAGCCGCGGGAATTTGGTGGGAGCCTCCAATTAAGTTGTGGATTGTGCCTCATCCTTGTACGGGTTCGGTGACCACCCTTGAGTATCCCATAGTGGTTCGTGGCACTCTACATTGGTAGAGGCACGAAGGAGATTACAGTGTGCCATTTGACGCCTACTCGGAGATCACTTGTGACTCCGCACCGCTCCAACGGAGACGTAGCTTCCATTGGGAAGTGAACTTCGGGATAAATCATCGTCTCCAAGTGCCTCGGTATTTCTATACCCGAGCCTCTTACTTATGCAATTTACTTTGTGATAGCCATCGAGCTTGAAGTAATATATCTTGCTATCACATAGTTGCTTATCTTGATTAGCATAAGTTGTTGGTGCACATAGGTAAACCTAGCTTTGTTTAGGTTTTGTGCTTGATAAATTAACCGCTAGTTTTATTCCGCATTTATTCAAGCCTAAAACATAGAAGAATTTTAATCGCCTATTCACCCCCCCCCTCTAGGCGACATCTGTGTCCTTTCAAATGCTATGGTGGGACGTTATGTCTTAATAATTCTTGTGCAGTCATTTACTTGGCCACATGATCCTTCATAAGGTATTGTAGTCTATTTATTTAGTTATACCGAATTATGGCTCCGTCCAAAGAAGATTAAAACTTGACAAGATATTCAACGTGTTGTTTAATAAATCTCTATGCCTAGTGATATCCATGCTGCCCTTGGGAACGTTTTCCACATATAAGTTACACATCACTTGAGCTTGTCCTCTTGTCACATAAGAGGATTGGGATTTCTCTCTTTGAGAGCTTTCACTTGCTACTGTTACTTGCTGCATTGGAATTATACAACCGAAAATACCAAAAACACTTGCATCTTTTATTGTTTTATTTATCAATCTTACTAACCAATACCTTCAGCTCCTCGTGGGTTCGACAACATTTTCTAATTGAAAGGTGCTACAATTGATCTCCTGCACTTGGGAGTCATCATACATCCACTCACGTAACCACATGATAGTCTCACTTACTAAATAATAATACAATTAATATTTAGAAAAACCATTTTCCAATAATAATACAATTAATATTTAGAAATATTAAGGGTCACAAATATAGAGGGGATACCACACATGGGAGGTGTGGACCCTAACTCGAAGGTGGACCGGTAATATTTCCAATGCCGAGAACAAACAAGTTTTCCAAACAAAAACCATTTTCGAAAAACTTGGGCTTGTCATGAGGATCACAACAAGCACTAAAACCCAACAAGGAGAAGAACCAAATAAGAACCAAGAAAGATGATATGCCAAGTATGCAAAGGTTTGAGCTCTCCACAAAGATGCGATCAAGTTACTCACTTGAGAGCCCCTCTTGATAGTACGCCGTCTATCCTAAAACCCGGTCTCCCACTAACAACATGAGACCGGTAAAATAGAAAACCTATCAAGATCATACCTTTACCTTGCGCATTCCACTTGAGCTCGATGATGACGATCTTGACTCTCTCAAGTTGGAGCACCTTTCTTGATTGTGCTTGCTAGCACATGCTCGATGAAGACTTCTCCAAATGCTCCCCCATACTCCATTATGGGAGGGCCTCGCTAAGCTCTGTCTTCATGTCTCCTTTGCAAGCTTCAATCAAATGATATCTTCGAGATGCATCATATTGAGCTTGCGCTTCATCTTCTTCTCTTGATATGTATGATGGCTTGGTGTTAAACATGATTGTTCATTCAATCTTCTTTTCCAAGCCATACTTGCAATAAGCTCAACTCTACACATGACCATTCTTCATATAAACCCTTGAATAGAGCATTGGTCAACATGTCATCTTCTAGAGTCCAACACATGAACTCCAATCATTTCCTATGGACAAGATCTACGAGTATATCTCAATGCAAACATTAGTCCATAAGGATTGTCATTAATTACCAAAACCACGCATGGGGCAACACATGCACTTTCATACTTTTATTGCAAGAGTTTGATTTACACATCGTTGATAGGAAAGGGGAAGATAATCAAGTAGCTGATCATCTCTCTAGAATGGAAAATATACCTGATGATCCTATTCCTATTAACGATAGCTTTGTTAATGAACAACTTGCAAATATTAATGTTTCTAGTGCTAAAGCTGCATCTCCTTGGTTTGCTAATTATGCAAATTTTATTGTTGGTAAAGTTTTACCTCCACACTTCACTCATCAACAAAGAAAGAAATTCTTCTATGATCTTAGACATTATTTTTGGGATGATCCTTTCCTTATAAGAAAAGTGTGGATGGTATTATTAGACGTTGTGTACCTGAGCATGAACAACAGGCTATTATAAGAGATTGCCATGATAGTCCCTATGGAGGGCATCATGCAGGAGATCGCACAGGAGCAAAGGTATTACAATCTGGTTTTATTGGCCTACTTTATTTAAGGATTGTGCTGAATATGTTAAATCTTGTGATAAATGTCAAAGAGTAGGAAATATTGGTAGGAGAAATGAAATGCCTATGAATTATTCATTGCCACTTGAGCCATTTGATGTGTGGGGTTTTGACTTTATGGGACCTTTCCCAGAATCAAAGACAAAGCATACTCACATTTTGGTTGCAGTTGACTATGTTACAAAGTGGGTGGAAGCAATTCCAACCAAAAGTGCAGATCATGCCACAGCAATGAAGATGCTCAAGGACATCATTTTCCCAGGTTTGGTGTTCCTAGGTTTTTAATTACTGATGGTGGTTCTCATTTCTTGCATGGTGTTCTTAGAAAAACTTTGGCAAAATATGATGTTAACCATAGAATTGCATCACCTTATCATCCTCAAACAAGTGGACAAGTTGAATTAAGTAATAGGGAAATTAAACTCATTTTGGAAAAGACAGTGAATAAGTCTAGGTCTGATTGGCCAATTAAATTAATGATGCATTATGGGCTTATAGAACTGCTTTTAAAAATCCTATGGGAATGTCTCCTTATAAAATGGTTTATGGAAAGCTTGTCATTTATGTTGAGTTAGAACATAATGCTAGATGGGCTGTTAAACAATTGAACTTTGATTTTAAAACTGCTGAGAAAAGAGAATTCTTGATTTAAACCTACTAGATGAATGGAGGAATGAAGCTTATGAAAATGCTAAAATGTTTAAAGAAAAGTTAAATTTGGCATGACAAGAAAATTAAGAAGGGAATTCAAAGTAGGTGATCAAGTTTTGCTATACAACTCTCGTTTAAGTTTTCTGCAGGAAGTTGCGTTCAAAGTGGCAGGGACCATTAGTGATACAGGAGGTGTACCGTTCAGGAGCTATCCGTCTTCACGGTGATATGAAAGGTAAACCTCATGTAGTCAATGGACAACGCCTTAAACCTTATATTGCAGGAAAGAGCTTCATCGGAATGGTGGAAGAGTTGAATTTACAAACACCGGAGGAGGTAATTGAGAGAAACCGTGCAGTTTCAGAAACCCTAAATCAATAGAAGGTAACTTACTGTTGGAAAGTTTCTCGGAATTGCATAATATTTTACGGAAGTCATTTTTTATGGAAATTAACGTGTGGGACAAGAAAACTGGACGAAGCGGAGACCCGAGGAAGGAAAGAGGGGGTCCCACGCGGCCAGTACAGGCCGCGTGGGCCCACCTTTTCCCCTCGGAGTCCTTTTTCGTCCGTTTTCGATCCCGACGCTTCGTCTTGACCTAAAAACCTCAATATATACCCTCTCTGTCGATCTAATCTCGCACCGAGCTTTCGAGCGATTCTTTCTTTTGCTGTTTCTGCCTGTCAGGTTTTTAGCCATGTCTTCGGGAGACTCTACCAATGCTCCTCCATGGACGACGATGATGATGAACTCGAGGGTCTCAGCCCCACGTCCATATGGAGGAGGAATAGGAAGAGGAAGGACTACTCCGACGATGAAGACTACAAGCTTGATGAGGAGGAGATGGACAAGCAAGAAGCTGAAGAAGGAGAGTACAAGCCCTCCGTCGACATCGCACCCTGGCGACAGCACCTCCTTCACCCATTGCTGTTGCCGGTGTGAGGGTGAACCACTCTCTTGGAAACAAGAGGCAGCGCGCGCATGCAAACCGGAGGGAAGGTTCCCAGGCTTCCTTGCAAGCAAAAACGTAGCTTCTACTCTTATTGACAGGGTTCCGCGCGCCACCAGAGAACTATCCTGGTGAATGGGATCGCAAGATCCCCAACAAGAAGGTGCCAAGCCCGGAGTGGAAGCCTTGCAAGAGACGGTGGAGAAGAATCTCATGCAAAAACTGGGAGAAGCGCAAAAATTTGAAAAGCCTACAACCTATGATGAGATCATTGGAGATCTTGAAGATAATTATTATGAAGGCAAGAAAGAAGAGAGGAAGTTCTAGACGTCAAGCTTGGGGGAGTTCCACCTAGTCTTTCTCTTTATCAATCTATCATATCTATCTAGTCATGGGTGTTTTGCTTTTATCGTTTAGTTATCAATATCTCTTAGGCGTGTGTGAGCTCATGGAGCATTATCATGTATCTCTATCTTATGGTTTATCAATGAATATTAAAGTATGGTGTCATCCATGATTCTCTTGTTTGGAGATTATGGGTAACACTCATGCAAATGAGCGTGGCATATTTAGAGTTTCAATCACATCTTGCCTTGAAATTAATTAACTTGAGTATGTTGGACAATTGTAGAATTATCTCATTATAAAATAAGTAAAAAGTCAATATGACTTGGAATTAATAGTTTGAGGTTGAGATATTGTCTTGTAGGATAAAAGTTGAGAAGGGATAATGAAAAGGATATAAAACACTCTTGTTAGACTCTAGTATCTTTTGAGCAAATTAATGATCATGGATATTTCAATACTTATGCTCTTGAATGTGTATGAAAAGGAAGGCACCTGAAGTTTCAGTTAGCCATGGAAAGTGTAAGATAAAAGGTATGGAGCATAGGAACTTGATTGAGATATCCATGACTAAAGTTTGTACTAGTTACTAGAGAAGCAAGGTGATAACATTTTTATATCTATCTATCTTTTCATTTGTCTTCTTTGAACTTGTTATCCAATGAGAGTTTATCTTGTCTTTAAATTTCAGTAAAGTATAAAAGATTATAATGCTTGCCATAAAGAGCAAAAGCATGTGAAAAACAATATGATTCGATTGTCCAACATACAATGGTTATTTGCTTTCAAAAGTAAGGGGTGATTGCTAGAGCTTCTACTTATGTTGCCCTCATGTGCATGAGTTTTGTTCATTAATCTTATCTTGCAAGTGAATATGATGATGATACAATGCTCGTATTTATTTATCAACCATAAGTCCATTGATGCATGTAATGATCTATGTCCTTACTTACTCGAGGACGAGTAAAGGTTTAAGCTTGGGGGAGTTGATACGTGCATTTTATATCATCATTTATATAACTTTTAGTAGCATATTAGAATGTTATTTGCATGATTATATATGTTTTTACATGTTTTAGATGATTTTGGGGACTTTCATACAAAGTCCCTATTTTTGGTATTTAATTTCTGGGAGGCAGAAAACCCCTTTTCTTGTTTTTATTGTTTCAGGAGTTTCAGGAACCCAAATAATAAAAGGAAAAATACCACGGAGTTTTTCATCGGAAGGAAGACAATGGAAAGAAGACCGAAGAGAGGAGAGCCACGAGGGCCAAAAGGGGGTGGCCCACGCGGCCCATGTACCTGGCCGCGTGGGGCCCACAAAATGCCTCGGGCACCTCCTCCCTGGGGCTTTTTAGCAACGCCTTCGTCTCGCCCGAAAAGACGCCCTAATTTTCCCTAGTCCATCCGAGGTCGCGGCGGCGGCGAAACTCTGATCCCTCCGAGGGGGTCAGATCCTGCTGCTCCGGAGCTCCGGAGAGGGGGAAATCATCGTCATCGTCATCACCTCTCCTCCTTGGCGTGGGAGGAGGCCTCTACATCATCACCCCCATCAAGACCAGCACCATCTCATCATCATCTCCGTGATCCACTCCGTTCCCCTCATAGTTTGAGAGTTGCTATACCCTAGATACTTGTCTTGTGCTACTATTCATGTTTGTGATTGAGTACTTGTCATTATTTGGGGTGAAGTTATAATTTCAGATTGTGTTGTATCACTTATGCCACTGATTATGATCTATATATAACATGTGTTGGTATTTTGTCAAGAGTTTATCTTTTATGTGATTCTATGATGGTGTTGTGCGAACGTCGACTGCACAACACTTCACATATATGGGCTCATAGGAAAACACCGTAGTATAATGAATTGAGTAAGACTTGGGAGGACAAGTAAACCTGAGATTGAGTCATGAAGTTATATTACGAGGGTATTAGTATCGGGGACCTTAGAGTGTAATGCTATGGTGGGACATTATATCTTAATAATTCTTGTGCAGTCATTTACTTGGCCACATGATCCATCATAAGGTGCTGTAGTTTATTTATTTAGCTATACCAAATTATGGCCCCGTCCAAAGAAGATTAAAACTTGATAAGATACTCAACGTGTTGTTTAATAAATCTCTATGCCTAATGATATCCATGCCGCACTTGGGAACGTTTTCCACATATAAGTTACACATCACTTGAGCCTGTCCTCTTGTCACATAAGAGGATTGGGCTTTCTCTCTTTGAGAGTTTTCACTTGCTACTGTTACTGGCTGCATTGGAATTATACAACTGAAAATACCAAAAACACATGCATCTTTTATTATTTTATTTATCAATCTTACTAACCAATACTTTCAGCTCCTCGTGGGCTTCGACAACCTTTTTAAATTGAAATGTACTACAATTGATCTCCTGCACTTGGAAGTCATCATACATCCACTCACGTAACCACGTGATAGTCTCACTTACTAAATAATAATACAATTAATATTTAGAAAAAAACCTATACCAACTAGGCAATAAAAAATGGCCTTTAAAAAATTTAGCATGATGAAAATTAATTATTAGAAGATCAAAAAGTTAAGTGCCCGACTCAGTGCAACGGAGGATTCCGAGGATTCTTTGAAAAACGCAGTCCACCACTTCGAACTTAAATCCGCTATCTACGGCACGAGGACCAGCTTGCCCGTATAAATGACTATAAATTTTAGGCCCATGCAAAGTTACAAATTCGTGTTTCTGCATACGTGGCTGACTTGAAAGAAACCAGTTCCGGTCCGGTGATCGGGATTTGGGTCGAGCCACATGGCTGGGCCGAGAGCTTTTGCGAGCGTTATGTCAACTCCATGAAGGAATTGAGTAAAAAATGGTTCGACGTCTGGTTCCAAAAACGTGGACCATGCAACCGGTGATATTTCTCCTTCCGCCAATTTGCAATAGTTTATAGGAGTAAAATAATAAAACTTGGTAAAACACACAACTTGCAAAAAATAAAATAACAGTGTATGAGTTAATCTTAGTCCTTTTTTCTTTCTTTTTCTGCCGGTGCAAATAATGTGCAAATTAATCAGAAACTCATTGACTGGTAGAGCTTAAAAAAGATACGAGGCCAAATGTAGCTTAGTTTTTGCATCAGGTTTTTTGCTTTGGTTTTTGCAGGATATTGGTGTGCTAGCTTCTGTTCTGTTCGCACTGGGTGTTCTTTTGGGTGCATCAGGGAATCAAGAGCATTTGTATCATGGTGAAGACTATTCTCT